>OZ023259.1:20259726-20302193 GCA_964007305.1 Netelia melanura | reverse complement strand
TGGGAGGGCCGGGGCCAGTGTATGGTCCGGGCGGACCGAGGACGGAAATGTTCCTGCAAGGAGCAACTGGAGCAGATAAGCCTTCACAACAGGGTGTCACTCCTGTGGGTGCCAGTCCACGGTGGCATCGAAGGCAACATGAAAGCTCACAATCTTGCACGGCAAAGCCTGGAATCATCCGGGCAACTGTGCCACGTAGGAGTCTCAATGACAGCCATTGACGACCTTCTCCGTAAGGAGACTGACGATCTGATCGCCGAATTATGGAGGGGGGTCAGAGGCTCACGTCACTCGAAAGCAATGCTTAAGAAGCCGTCCCGTAAGCTAGCGGGCCAAGTGGTGGGACTGAGCCAGGTGGACCTTAGGTGCATCGCGAGCCTGCTCACGGGGCACTAGTTCACGAAGGCATACATGAGCCGAATAGGGCTGAGTCGGGAGGCGTTGTGCCCCAGATGCAATCTGGCGGACGAGACGCCTCTACACATTATCCTTCACTGCGCAGCCTGGGATGAGGTGAGGTACCAGATTTTTGGGGCAGTGGGCCTGGTGAATACGGAGATGGAGGGCCTGGGCAGCCGGAATCTCCTGCTTTTTGCGGAAAGGGCGGGCCTCAGGACCCGCATCTTGGAATAAAAATTGCGGCGCCCTCAGGGCTCGTGCACAATGGCCAACCATGGCTCAATGCACGGAGCCCGCCAACAAATAACAAACAAACAAATAAACAATATAATAATATAATAATTTAATATAATAATATAATTGATATAATATGCTATAATTATAATAATAATCATATAATAAATAAACAAAAATATATATATATATATATAATATGTGTAAAATTTCAACTTCCTGCTTTTGCATCGAAAGTTGAAACGGATAACGATAGCTCGAATTAATTATTTTCAATATTTTTGTACATTTGTATAATTTTCGATAAATTGGGATTTGTCGATTTTTATTGTCAACGTGGATGTAAGATCTTGCGGTTTCAAATCAAGAAGCGCGAATCGTTCGAGGAACGAACGGGCGCGAGTGGAAAGAGCGTATGAAGGGACGCAGACGACGCTTGGTGTCGCGTGTGTTCTCCGGTGCGTGCGACGGTTCATTGACGGGCGCAAAAGTCCGAGAACGAGAGAACGAGAGAAAGAGAGAGTTGTATGCCTGTCGGCTAGTTAAGTATGGCGGAAAGGAGGAGAGGATCGTGAGCCTCGTTGCAGTACCGAGAGTAGTCGGCTCTCTCGTACTCTTTCATTCTCTCATACCTTTTTCTTTATATATGTATTATACACATCTTTGTCTCATTCTCTCGTCCCATCTTGCTCGATTCTTCTTCATTCTCGTTGCTTGCACATACACACGGTATACAACATTTTAGTAAGTTAGCGCAGAATAGCTGTACGAATCGAATTACGTCTATTGTGAATTCATTGAGAGATAAGTTCTGGCTTTTTCACTTTTTTCTTGTGAAATTAGTTGGAAAATAAATATACTAATAATAATAAATTTTAGTAGGTGCAGAATAATTGTGCAACTCTGCATTTTCAATTTCTTGATTAAATTAGTGGGAAAGTAAATAAAATTTTAGCAGGCGCTGAATAATTGTGCAGATCTGCCTTTTTAATTTTTTTATGAAATTGAATAGACGGTAAATATGATAATAGAAATAATAAATTTTAGTAGGTGCTGAATAGTTGTACGACTCGAGCCAAATTTATAGTGAATTTAGACAAACTCTGGCTTTTTTATTGTTAGATCAAATTAGCTAGAAGCTAAGTATAATAACAAAAAAAAATCTCGAGGTTTCAACTGTTGGTTCAATCATCACGGGAAACATCGCGTCGGAAAAACGTAAAAAGGAAAACGGTTTCTTCAAAATTTCTTAGTAATAAACAAAAGTATTAAAGCAGTAATTCAATATTTACCATTATTCTCTATCATAATTACTTAATCAATTTGTATTATTATCCTCACAATCATCGTCAACTATTGTCTAACATACATTCTATAAAAATTATATATCCTACGTAATAGAATATTATTTCTGGTCCCTAATAATTTCATATTAGAATGTTTTCTATATATAATAGAAGAAATTTGGAAATTAGTAAAATGATGATTTTACTAAGCCGAAGCGAACGCTAAAGAAACGTCGAGGGAGGTGGTGAGACACGTGTAAGTGTCACCTATTTCGTTTTATCATTTAGCCGACTAGACGCTATAAAACGTTGTGCACGTAACCTCGTGCATTTTCCTATATCACCAATATGTTCGTCGAATTTTTACCACGCTTTCTGCGCTTCAATTGTTTTAATTACTCGTATTGAATATTTCATAAGAGTCGAAATCTATTGAAATGCAATTAATAGGGGAAATATAATTGAAAAAATATATTTCTTAACCGCGTACGTTTCTAGAAAACTCGGTTTCGTCGCACTGCAGGATAAGATTTTTTATTATTTTGTTTGCGCGAATGCATAATATTGAGGAAGCGATACCAAAGAACGTTCTGGACACTTTGGCAAGCCTCGTGGCAGGTCGCTTCACGGTCGAGTTTACCAACTGTGGCAATAAAATTCGGAAACGCAATTTTTCGCAACGAATCTGATCGTACCACGTTTTTCCCGTTTTTCCTAACGGCGAATGTCGATGTGACTCGTTAACGCTCGTCTCGTCGACATGTCGCTATATAATTCGTGGCACAGTCTCCATTAGTCGCAGTCACTTACGATCTTCACTACGGAACAAAATTTCATAGAAAGGTATTTATTATAATCGCCATTCTATGGATTCGAAAGAAAGAATATTACTAACGTTCGCATTTTTTGTTCCAAACGTGAAACGGATGTCTACCTACATCTACCGAATCAGAATTACTACAATATGTATCGAAGATCCCGATTTACCATAATCATCACCATAGTCATGTTTGTACTAAAGTGGTCACCAGAGTTTACGGTCGAAGGGTAATGTTAAACTTTCATAAGTGGAAGAGTATACTATAAATGTGTATTTATAAATCAACTTCACCCGCGTAATTAGAATTTTCTAAAAAAGTTGAGAATAATGGTGTCCTTGGTAGGTTTGCTCCTTCTTTCATCTCGTTCGAAACATTATTCGAAGAAGTATTTGACTCACGCGTTACAATCTTCTGCGATTTTTCAAACGATATTCTAACACGCCAAATAGTTCATATTTCTCATTGCCCATGTAGAGACTTCAATATGGATTTGAGATGACGTATTTCCATCTTCGTTTGTCAAATATAGATTTAAAGAAAGTTACTTACAGTAAAATAAAGAGATGTATGCACGATCTAATCGTAAATAGTACAGAAAAACGTCATTTCATAATGAATAGTTTGTAACAAATTCCGCCGCGTCTTCGCCTTCGTCAATTTCTTCCTGCCTCTATTTTAGATTTGTATATTCTTCCAGGGTACTAGATCGCCTTGAGCAATGTCGGCGACGTGGATTTCCCGTTGCTTGCGAGGTACGAATTTATGTAACAATCTCCTATATCTCGTAAAATATTTATCAAATATATTGCTGGCGTTATCTACTTTTTGGAATAACTTTATTTTCGGCCCATTGCAGTACGATAACAAAGTTAATCCCTGCAAGGTCTTAACTTGCGGACGTGGAGAATCGGACCAATACATATCGCAGAGAATTATAGTTCGCGAGGGGATTCCTGATGGAACGGCATGCGGTCCATCCAAAGTCAGTATATAATTTCGTATATTACTTCGCGGCACATAATTCATGATATTGATTAATATTTAATTGCGATATGTTGCATTTGTTTTTCAGATTTGCAGAAACAAGGAGTGTGTCGATGTGGAAGAGGGAATGCCACAATGTCCGGAGGAAAATAATCTCGAGTATTGCCATCGAGTAAGGAAACCTCTTTAGAATATTGTCTTGATTAAAACGATTGTTCTATAATTCGCATGGTGGCTCTGTAATACATCGATCATCCCGTTAGAGGCAAATCAAGATTTCATATCATAATCCTTATCTTCTGCTTTAACGAACTAATTTCTCACCCTCACTTTTTGATGAAAGTTCTTCCTTTCGTGCAGCAAGGTATGTCTTATCTGCCGATGAATTCTCTATTCATGTCGTCATTTTATGTAAAGTAGCGGACGACCTTAATATATACCTACATATAAATGTATACATGATATAATCGTATTAGAAAAATCCGATATGAATGTAGATCCTAACGATGCACGATAATTCAGTAACGAGATAATATACAGTAATATAACCACGTCCTCGAACCAATATAATTTATTTGTATATTTTGCGCTGCCGAATTCTGTTGTGTTTAAGTGTACTTTTTTCGATAGCGCAGCGATGGCCAATGGAGCGTGGTAAAAACTCAAGAAGAACAATGCAGAGATTTTGGTTTCGATGTTGCATGCACGGTGAGACTGTTTGTCCATCTCTAAATTTACTTATACCTTTTCGGAACGAAACAAAAAACTCTAAAAACTGAAATTGTACGCGGTTTAGCAAGAAAATAAATCAAGGCACAGTGCGTGCATGAACCTACCCTGCGCTTACGCAACATTGGATGGCCGTTATGTTCGGCCGGTGGCGAGGAAACTCCCATTTCGATTATTAGCATTGACTGGAACATGGTGCGGCGAGGGTAAAGTAAGTACCTCATGTAAAGTAGTGTTCCATCCAATCTTTTACACCAGTGTAATTAATTTAAAATCCGATTTTAATACTTGTTCTAATGGCAGTGTATGATTCTCGATACCGCGGCCATAAATTGAGAGAAATTGCTTAGAACTCGATGCACAATCACAAGTCGTTCGAAAAATCTTCATACGTTTCATCTATACTCCAGGCATGTTACAAAAATAAATGTTTATCCTTGTCGGAATGGCCACCGTCCAAGTCGAAACTAAGCTACACCGGTCTTGAAAGTTTCTGGCGATGCAATGATACAAACGTTTAATCACTTGCGAAAGGAGGGAGCAGTTACTGACATCATCGTTTCATTTCGTAGTTTACCTACACATTGTCATAACAACGATGCCAATGTTCGATCAACGAACGCGACAATTACATATGTTAATATATGTCCCAAATAAATTGTTCATAAATACACTTTGTACCACCGAAAAACCATAATTGCCGATGTAAGAGACGAAAAATAAATAGTACACTTGTACTCGAAATGTGTATTCGAAATTGCGTAAAAGTAGAAGAAAAGCGAATGACCGAGACTAATGTGCTCCTGAGAAAATTCCTTCTTCGATTGGAGGCTACGCGAAGGCCGACTTCCACATAGTGAGCCAAATTCTACATAAAAAATACTTCGAAAAATAATCTCCAAATCTGGGAAATAATGTAAACGAGATTTGGAGCAGAAAATAATAAAACAATGCTGGCATAGCTGTTTCAATTATAGCTGTATAAAAGAACCAGCAAGCTAACATTGAGGCGGTCTGAAAGTCAATTTAAATCCTGTACGTGCGGCGCGACGGATTCGCGTAAGAAATCCATCTTTCCTTTCACCTGTTCAGGCGTCAATAAACTATTTATCTTTTTATTTGAGTGTTTTATTTCGATTCCAATCCTTTAATAGTATATCCCGAATTATTAAAGTCCGGTGTGATAATCGCACAATATAACACTAAATTAATTATGCCCAAAGTCGAGAAACGCTTTTTCGCGGACGAAATATGCGTTCATTTCCTACGTCAAAATTATACATCTTTGGCGTGAGTAAAAGAAATTTTTTACGGATTCAACCAAATTTAAATTAGTTCAATGAACGATAAGTGACATTAAATATCATGAATAGAAGTTTGAATAAATAACGCTTAAATAGAATTATATAATATTTATTTTATACAGTTCATTTTGTTTTCTTTTTAACGTAGTCGGGAAGTTCGTGCTCATTCTGTTGGTATATCCTTTTTATTGGCTTCGTTACTCTTATTGTAAGTTTTGCATTTTTCCATATTTATTTTAGCCATCTTCGAAACTAAGAAACAACAAAAACAACATAAGTCACATATTACAATCGTTTAAAAGAAGGCAGTTAAAAATAACAATATAAAATGGAATGATTCACTAAATAATAACTTCAATGACTTCTAAAATTCAATAGCACTTACATTATTATAACCTTCAATCTTAAACCATAGTTTTCAGAAAAATGATAACACCTCATAATTAACTTGAGTTCATTGAACAACTGACTGAATGAGACACTACGCGTATATGCGTGCACATTACGCCACTTGGATCTGCGGAAATCTTACGTACTATTTCAGTATGTTACTTCATGATTGAGCTGGCATAGTATATGCCATATGCGCACCACTCGGATAACTTTAAACCGAGAAGAAAAAACAAATTCTTACTAACTTCGTGGTAAAAAAAGAATACACTCCCATTAGAACTACCTAACGCGCCTAAGGAAGTCTACCTTCAATAATTGGTACAAAGAGGTCATTTTTTATCTACCGTGATAGAAAAAGATCAAACAAGTATAAGCGAGAAACATGAATGTAAATGCTGCTCCCTATACGTAGAACTTGCAATCTGGCTTGTGGAAAACGAGATCGTTAGGAAGGGAAGCGGATCGCAGTGCTTGAAGAGACAGAGGGGAGGTTGCGAAACTGTTCCGTGGAGCGTTGTTAAACGACATTCGAAGACACGTCTTGCCGATTCCGCGTCTCTCTTTCTCTCTGTCTCTCGCTTTTCTTTGCTTCGTACGCGAGATCGCGATTCGTTCTTTACCAAACATCGTTTACTTCCGCTCGATATACCGATGTCTATATATATATTGAGACACTGTTTTATTTTGTCGAAATTCGGCGTACACTTCACTTGATGACGCCTGGGTCCTTTGGCTACCAGGGTTCTAAACATTATATTTTATGACAAATTGTTGGGCGCCAGCTAGTTCAGAACAAGAACTAAGCAATTCATTTAATTTGGTTACGGAATTTGAGACAATGCTCAGGGTGTTTAAACGTTGGAACCCAGCAAGAGAAAGATTTAGGGAGAAATTTAAAAAAAGAAAGACTTTCAGGTACTTACGCGATTGATCCAATTTATTGCCTAAATTCGCCTTCCTCATTCTCTTTGACAATGTTGGTTTCTGTGGTCACAGGCTGACGTCCGGTAACGTACCTGTCTTCACTTTTCGGATCCCGTTATTATACATATTATGACGTTTTTGGTCAAATTTGGGAACTACAAATGCTCCACGAACTGACCAAGACGGTCAGAATTGAATAATTAGCGGTTTGTTGGCTCTCAACCACGTCTTATTACTTCAGAGTGAAGATTTTAATTATTTTCCACGCGACGTGTCCGGTTGACGGTTCGGATCGAACTCTCCTACGTGTGTCGATAATCCGCGACACCTCCCTCTCTATGAAATTCGTCGTTACCCGAACGCGACCGATTCTATCGGTCGCTGGTCAATCTGCATCTTTGCAAGTGCGAACCCTAGGTTAATGCGTCATCTCTTTTTTATTAATTTAGATACGCGCTCCTGGTCAGTTACTTGCGGAAGTTCAAACTCGATTAGTATTTTGAGAATGCTCTCAGAGCTGTCGACATGACAGGACACTCGTGGAGCAAATACGACACAATAGAGTTAATGGAACAATATGAAACAAAAATTATCCTGTAGGATCTTACGAAGTAGGAGTACCGAAATAATGCCGTTAATATTTCTAATTCAACTAGAGTCATTCGGATGAAGTTCCGGAACTGCAGCGCATTATTTCCAGTTTGTTTCTTAGTCCGATAGAAGCTTCGAGTTGTATCCTTTTGCATATCCGCAGATTAACCCAATACATTCTTTTAATTCTTTTACTTTTTTCATTTTGTTTTACAACATTTGAAGCCACGAGCACGGCTGCAGCGACGCGCGAATGCATTTTAAATGCTACTAACGTGACGCGTGACTCGCAAGCTACAGACGCTCGCCAGTGGACACAGTGCAGAGAGTGAAATTGCGAAAACCTTTCAGACTGCTGTCTAAATTGCTCGCGAGAGTGCAACTCGCGGAAAAAAACCCTCACGTGGAAAGGGTCGCGCGAGTACTCTTGAGAGAAACTATCGGAAATTACACTCATGTGGACGGGTACCTTAAGGGGAGAGGTCTAGTTGAAATTTTCAAAAGATCGATTTTTTTTCATTTTCTAAAATTATAATATCTTACGTGTATTTTCCGACTAATGGCATTTAAATCGGAACATTATTCGCCGAAGTACATAACTTTGAAGGAAGCCGTGTTAGAGCCATACAAACTAACAATGAGCAAATGAGAGGGTGACTCTTCAGCAGCCTAGACCAGACAAGAGACCACGTAACAGACAAGTTGACTTGGACAGGACTACCCGACGGACGCATGCGAAAGCAGTACACGGACGGGAAGCGGACAGAAGTGGATTTCTCTCGCCTGATCAACCGGTCAGGGGTGGGAGGGTTTAGTTGGTAGGCATCCTACTCCATCGGATCGAGAGGGGGCTACCATACCTCCGCTCTGCCCTGTGGAGAGGGATGAGAGTCCAGCACACGGGCGCGGACGCTCCTCCTGGAATTGGATCGCAACCCCCAACTCCGGGCGTAGCGGAAACGCCTACGGTCTATAAAAGATTTCCCCTACATTTTTACCACGATAAGAAAAAAAAAAATAATAAAAACAATAAATTGTAGTAGGTCCAGAATAATGGTGCGACTCGAGTCAAATTTATTGTGGATTTTGACAAACTCTGGCTTGTTCATTGTTTCATCATATTAGCTGGAAAATAAATATAATAATAAAAAAAAATTGTCGCGGTTTCAACTTTTGATTCAGTCATCGCGGAAAACATCGTGTCGGAGAAAAGTGAAAAGGAAAATGATTTCTTCAAAATTCCTTAGAAATAAACAAAAGTGTTAAAGTCGTAATTACCATATTTACCATAATTTTCTATCATAATTAATTAATCAATTTGTATTATTATCCTCATAATCATCAACTATTGTCTAACATACATTCTACAAAAATTATATATCCTACGTAATAGAATATTATTTCTGATCCCTAATTATTTCATATTAGAATGATTTCTATATATAATAGAAGAAATGTAGAAATTAGTAAAATGATGATTTTACTAAACCAAAGCGAATGATAAAGAAACGTCGAGGGAGGTGGCGAGACACGTGTAAGTGCCACCTATTTCGTTTTATCATTTAGCCGACTAGACGCTATAAAACGTTGTGCAAGTAACCTTGTGCATTTTCCTATATCGCCAATATGTTCGTCGAATTTTTACCACGCTTTCTGCGCTTTAATTGATTTCATTGCTCGTTTTGAATATTTCATAAGAGTCGGAATCTATTGAAATGCAATTAATAGGGCGAATATAATTGAAAAAAATATATTTCTTAACCGCGTACGTTTCTAGAAAACTCTGTTTCGTCGCACTGCAGGATAAGATTTTTTATTATTTTGTTTGCGTGAATGCATAATATTGAGGAAGCGATACCAAAGAACGTTCTGGACACTTTGGCAAGCCTCGTGCCAGTATTGTTCACGGTCGAGTTTATCAACTGTGGCAATCAAATTCGGAAACGCAATTTTTCGCAACGAATCCGAGCGTGCCTCGTTTTTCCTAACGGCGAATGTCGATGCGACTCGTCAACGTTCGTTTGGTTGACATGTCGCTATATAAGTCGTGGGACAGTCTTCATTAGTCATAGTCACTTGCAATCTTCACTACGGAACAAAATTTCATAGACAGGTATTTATTATAATCGCGATTCTATGGAGTCGAAAGAAAGAATATTGCTAACGTTCGCATCTTTTGTTCCAAACGTGAAACGGATGTGTACATCTACCGAATCAGAATTACTGCAACATGCATCGAAGATCCGGATTTCCCATAATCATCACCCTAGCCATGTTTGTTCTAACGTGGACACCAGATTTTACTGTCGAAGGGTAAGTGAAACTTTCATAAGTACGAGAGTGTCTATACTATAAATGTGTGGTTATAAAACACTTTGGGTTTGTCCCAAAAATTTTCTATTTCGAATATTCTCTCAAATCCTGAAATTTGTATTTGAAGCCAAAAAAAATTTCGTGACCATAGAGTGGTTTCAGAATATGTCGAACCTCCGTAAAGAATAATATAAATGTTCGAGCTGTGCGATATGCGCTTGAAACTTCCTCACAGTAAGATAAAGAGATATATGCATGGTTTAAATGGTATAGAAAAACGGTATTTCATATTCAATAGTTTGTAACAAATTCTGTAGCCTTTCTCTTGGTCAATTTTTTCTTGCCTACTTTATAGATAGATCTTTATTCCACGTCAGCCCTCACGCGCTTTTACATAGTTCCTTACATCTTCGCCCCCTCTCCGTCTTTCCTTTTTACTCCATTCCTTAGTTTCTATATTTACATATCTATTTACACTCTTGTCCACCTCCCTTTTTACTTGTTTCCCCTATTTAAATCCTCCTTTTCCCGTTCTTTTCTCCTCGCTATACTTTCAAATTCCTTTACCACCTCACACATTTCATCACCACTCTCCTCTCCTTCTAATGCTTTCCTCCAGCCTCCTTTCGGTTCCTTCCTCTGCCGTTCCCGTCAGTCCTCATAGTTCCTGAGGGTTTGCTCGTCCATCAATCCCCTGACCTCCTTGCATCTCCATATGTACTCCAGCGTTTCCTCTTCTCTTGGACACACTCTGCACCTTGTATCCTTAAAACCTTCCGTTTCCTCTCTTCCCACACTTACACACCTCATCCTTGCCCATATTTCCTTGATCTCTCCTTTTGCTCTTCTCTCATCCCAGTATTTTGCCCTTCCCACCTGCCTTTTCTTTTATTTATACTCCCTGCAGTAGTTCGACGTTTCTATTTCCCCCACATTTTCTGAATTTGTTGTTCTGCCATCTTCTGCACTGCCCTCCCGACCTTCATTTCCCATTCCTCTTTGTTTCCGCTTCTTATCGCCTCTGTTATCTACCATTCTCCTGCCTGCTCCATTGCTGCCTTCATCTCCCTCCCTCACTTGGTCCTATCGTTATTCACCAGTCCTCTTGCCTCCTCTAGTAGACACTTTCTTGGCCATCTTTCCTCTTCCATTTTTAATATTTTACCTATATAATCTCCCGCCCTTTTTACCATTACCATGTTTATTCCATGACACCCCGCCTCCATTTTCCAAATATACTCTGGCGTATTGCTCCTTAGCCCCATTGCCATCTTTGTATATCTGGTCTGCGTCCTTTCCACTCTTTCTCTTCTCTTCCATCCCCACACTTCCACTCCATACAAAAACCCGCTCCTCGCTATCACCTCCGCTATCCTCAAACGGTTCGTCAATCCCCCTATTCTTGCCCTTTTTGCAATGCTCCTCGCGCTGTTCACTGCCTTCCTTATCCTACTCTCCACCATTCTTATGTGTTTTTCGAACGGATTCCCCACCGAAAAATACACCCGCAAGTATTTATATTCCTTTGCGATTCTCACTTTCTTGCCGTTTATTTCCCATCTTCTCTCCTTCTGTCATCCTCCTTTCCTGAAGAATACCACTTTGGTCTTTTCTATATTTATCTCCAATTTCTTCCTCTTCACATATCTTTAAAAGTCCTTCATCATCTCTCTGAGCCCCTCTCCCGTGTCGGCTAGCGGCACCACGTCGTACCCCCTTCTCCTCTCCTTTTCCAGCTTGTCTCCATGTTCTCTATGAACAGGTTGAAGAGAGTAGGACTCAGTGCGCCCCCTTGCCTAACCCCTCTTGATGTTCTAAACCTCCTTGTCACCCCATTCTCCATTATTATCTCGTTCTGAGTATCTTCGTATATTTTCTTTATCATTCCTAACAGTCTTCCTCCAACTCCCGCTCCCTTCAACGCTTCTATCATTTCCTTCTACTGAGTCAAACGCTGTGCTGAAATCGAAAAATGCCGCAAAGAGTTTCTCTCCCTGTCTCTTCAGTCTGTTCTTTAACGCATTTAATACGAAGATGTGGTCTCGTGTTCCTCTTCCTCCTCGGAACCCCGCCTACGATTTGCCAAACCGTTTCTCGGCCTCCAATCTGTATCTCAAGCGATTACACATTATCCTTGTGAGTAACTTATACCCCGAGTCCATCAGCGTTATACCCCTGTAGTTTTCTACATCCGCCAAGTCTCCCGCTTTGTGTAAGGTATAGATCCGTCCGCATTCCTATCCTCTTGCCACTTTCCCCGCCTTCCACAAGGTGTTTAGTATATTTACCAGCTCTTCCTTTCCATCTTTTGGTAGCCCCTGCAAGAATTCTATCGCCAGTCCGTCTTGCCGTGCCGCCTTTCCCTTCCTCATTTTTCTTAACTCCTTTCCCACTTCTCTCAAGCTTATCTCTCTATTCGCGATTTCGTTGATTATTCTTCCCACCCCATTCTCATTCGCGTGTTCCTTCTATCTGTTTCTCTTGCCCGATCGCCCAAATGGTATTTCTGCTACAGCACATTGCCTTCCATCTCTCTTTATTCTCGTCCTGTTTGATTTTCTTCAGCGCTCTTCTCGCCTCCTATAGCTGCTCCTTTTCCTCCGGCCCGGGGCTTCTGATGACATCTTTCAGGCGGTTCCATATTACTCCTTTTTGCTTTCTCACTCTTTCGCTCTTCCTCTTTTCCTCTATCCTGCTTCCGTTCACCCACATAGCCATCCCTGCCTCGCGTGCCTCTTCTTTTACTTTGGTCACCAGTGCATCCCACCTATCTAGCACATCAGTCTTCTTCTCTTCCTTCTCCCATATTGCGATGAACTTTCCCTCGTAATCCTCCGCCTTCTCTTGGCTCCATCTTATCATTTCTTTCCTTTCCTCTTGCTTCCTTTTCTGCGGTCCATTTTGCCTCTCTTTTTCCACAACCCTCTTGAACGTTGTTACTATCGGCAGATGATCCGATTCCGTTCTCTCCTCTATTTCCACTTTCTCTACCATTCCTTCCGCCTGGCTATTTAGTAATACGTAGTCAATGACCAAACCTCCCTCTCCTTGGCTTCCTACATACGTCAGGTTCCCCTGTTTGTCCCCCTCCCATCTGCCATTTGCCACTATTAAACCGTATCTACCGCACACTTCTATCACTTTCCTCCCTTCTCCATTCTCTTTTCTATCTTTGGTCATCCTTTCGCTTTCCTGTCCTTCCTTTCCTGCTATAGCCGCCTGCTGCTCCCCGATCCTGGCGTTAAAATCCCCCCTTACTATCACCGCCTCTCCCTTCTCCGCTCCTTCATCAATTATTTTTCCCAGCTCCGCTTCGATTTCCTTCAGGTTTCTATTATAAATGCTTACTATCGTCCCTTTGTCCTGGTCGATTTCTCCCTATCTGTATCTTTCTAATGATCAGCCCCCCTTTCCACTACGTTATTTCACCGTCAGCCAAAACCGTTTTCCCGATTCCTGCTAGATGCCCTCCTTTCGCACTTCCCCTCTTCTTTTCTCTCACTGTCGCTTTGGTGACCCATAGAAATTCGCCATCCAGCTTTCTTATCATTTTCTCTACCTCCTTCTCTTCCATCCATGTCTCCTGCACCACGATTATGTCGTGCTCCTTTAGCCACTCCTAGGCCTCTGAGATCGCTCCTATTTCCGCGATGTTCCACGTTACCACTCGTACCTGTTTCTGTCCTGCTGTCTCTTTCGTTGCCGGTTCCCCTGCTGAAACCCCGATACCGCTTCGTACGTCCGTCGTCTCCCTTCTCTGTATTCGCCCGCTTCTTCCATGCCCCCAATTCTCTCGTTCCACACCTTCCACCTGCCATCCACCTTTATTTTGAGATAGCCTACTCTCGGTTCCTTTCCTTTTTCTCTCATTGTGTTTGCATACTCCTCTATCCACCCTTGCACCTCCCATTATCTGTATGCGAGGGCCTCCTATATCGTCTGTCATCCTACCGTTCTCAGTCCTGCTGCTTTCATTACTTTTATCTTATTTTTCATATCCATTACCCGTATTAATGTCCCGTCCTTTTTATCTTTCCCTCTCCTCACTTTCGGCTTTACGCCTGTTCTCTCCCACACTGCCCTCTCAACGTCCCATTCCATGTCATGCTCTGATCTTCTTACTTCTTTCACCAAAATGTTCTTCTTCCTGGCTATTCTCTCTCGTCATTCTTCCTGCCATTCCTCATAACTTAAACGTTTCGACTTCCTCCCGATTAATCGTCTTATCCTCTCCTCCATCTCCAAGGCTGTTGTCTTCCTTTTTTTTCTTACATTCATCCTCTCTTCTTCCCTTCCTTCCTCCTCGTCGTATCCCTGCTGTCTTCCCGTTGCCTCTCCTTGCTCCCAATCCCCGGATTCTGTCTCGTTCTGATTTTCGTCCCGAATTCATTTCTTCCCGCCCATCTGCTGACCATCGTTCGCTGGCCGTAATTCTCTTCTTGCCTTTGGTTCTCCTCCCACCTAGTCAGCATCTCTCCCACCACCCTTTCCACGTTTCTGCTCATCCTGGCTTCACTTCCTTCTGCTCTTTCTTCTACCAATTTTCTCTCTATTGTTTCTATTCTCTTCCTCAGTTTCTCTTCGCTGTTGGGACTTTCCTTGTCTCACCTCTGCACTTCGTTGGGCCTGCCTCCCCTTCCCGCACTCGGCTTTTCTCATATAATACTGCTTTATTTTCTGTGTTTCGCTTTCCTGATGCCCAGCAGTCCATGAGCGACCTTGCACTATACATGTTTCGCTTTTTAATACCCACCACTTCTCTAGGTCTCCCTCTTCGCCTTTTGCCTGACTCCAGTAATTCACCTGTCGACATATTTTTCCTTTCATCTTCCAATTCTCCTCTCTCTGCTTGTCCGTTATTCAATGTCACCTCCGTGAACCCCGCCGGCCTTTCACCAATCGCGTGGCTACACTCCGATATTATTTTGACTCCGTCGTCTTCGTTCTCTTCTCCCTGGTCAGTATTGCAGAGATAGCCATCCTCCCTCTCAGCTACTTTCTCGCGCTGCCACCCATCGCTGACGCTGCCATCGCTTCGGATCTCTCCGTTTTTTCCCATCTCGCTCGTTCTCTCGCTCTCCCCGCTTCCTAACCTCATTGTTATTGCCCAACTAATTTGTCTTTGTAACTTCACTCTTTTCTCAATCCCTTTTCTCCCCACACTTCCTCTCTCTCTTCACATCTTTCCTCAGCTTCTCACCAACTTTCCCTTTAGTCCGTGTCCTCCTTACTCTTCTTTTTCACTTTTTCCTCGCTCGCTATGACAACGTGCGTCTATCCGTGTCGCGTGTACCATCGAAACTCTCCTTGTCTACTTTAAATTTATATTTAATCCTTCAAGGGTACCAAGGCGTCATGACCAATGTCAGCAACGTGGATATGACGTTGCTTGTGAGGTACGAATTTATTTAACAATCTCTTATAGCTCGTAAAATATTATCAAATACATTGCTGTTACCTACTTTTTATAAATATTTGCTTTTCGGTGCATTGCAGTACGATACAAAAATTAAGCCCTGCAAGGTCTTAACTTGCGGGCGTAGAGAACCAGACGATTCTTACATATCGCAAAAACTGATAGTTCACGAGGGGATTCCTGATGGAACGGTGTGCGGTCCATCCAAAGTCAGTATATAATTTCGTATATTATTTCGCGGCACACAATTCATGATATTGATTAATATTTAATCGCGATATGTTGCATTTGTTTTTCAGATTTGCAGAAACAAGGAGTGTGTCGATGCGAGAGAGGACATGCCACAGTGTCCGGAGGAAAATAATCTCAAGTATTGCCGTCCAGTAAGGAAACCTCTTTAGAATATTGTCTTGATTAAAATGATTGTTTAATAATTCGCATAGTGACTCTGCAATATAACGATCACCCCATTAGAAGCAAATCAAGATTTTATATCATAATCCTTATCTTCTGCGTTAACGAACTAATTTCTCACCCTCACTTTTTGATGAAAGTTCTTCCTTTCGTGCAGCAAGGTATGTCTTATCTGCCGATGAATTCATGTCATCATTTTATGTAAAGTAGCGGGCGATCCTAATATAATATGTACCTACATATAAGTGTATACATGGTATAATCGTATTAGAAAAATCCAATATGAATATAGATCCTAACTATGCACGATAATTCTGCAACGAGATAACATATAGTAATATGACCACATCCTTGAACCAATATAATTTATTTGTATACTTTGCGCCGTCAAATTCTGTTATGTTTAAGTGTATTTTTTTCGACAGCGCTTCACAGCCACAACGAGTCCGATAAAAACGCGAGAACAACAATGCCAAGATTTTGGATTCGACGTTGCATGTCTGGTGAGACTGTTTGTCGATCACTGAACGTACTGGCTTATGCCTTTTTCGGACGAAAAAAAAAATTTCTAAGAATTGAAATTTAATGTGTTTTAGGAAGACCAGCAGTCAAGTGGCCGTAGTTGTCAACACTTAGCTTGCGGTTATAAGACATCGGATGGCCGTAATGTTCGGTATCGCACTCGCAGCCTACCAATTCGATTAACACCAACTATTGGAACATTTTGCGACGTTGATAAAGTAAGTATCTCATGTAAAGTAGTGTTCCATCGAATCGTTTGCACCAGTGTAATTATTTAAAAATGCGATTTTAATACTTGTTCGAATGGCAGTGCATTATTCACGATACCGCTGCCATAAATTTGGAGAAATTGCTTAGAACTTCATGCACAACCATAAATACTTCGAAAAAACTTCATACGGTTCATTTAATATTCCAGGCATGTTACAAACTAAAATGTATACCCACATCGAAATGGCCACAGTCCATTCCAAAACCAAGCTACACCGGTTTTGAAAGTTTCTGGCAATGCAATTTTACAAACTTTTAATCACTTACGAACGGAGGGAGCAGTTACCGCCATCGTTGTTTGATTTCATCGCCTACCTATATATTGTCATAACAACGATCCTAATGTTTGATCAACGCACGTGTCAATTACATTTTTTAATACATGTCCCAAATAAATTGTCCACTAATACACTTTGTACCACCAAAAAAACATAATTGTCGATGTACGAGACGAAGAATAAATAGTAAACTTGTACTCGAAATGTGTATTTGAAATTGCGTAAAAGTAGAAGACAAGCGAATGAGCGAGACCAATGTGCTCCTGAGAAAAATCCTTCTTCGATCGGAGGCTCTGCGAACACCACCTTCCACATAGTGAATAGAATTCCACATGAAAATTACTCCGAGAAATAATCTCCAAATCTGGGAAATAATGTAAACCAGATTTGGAGCAGAAAATAATAAAACGATGCTAGCACGGCTGTTTCACTTATAACCGTATAAAAGGACCAGCAAGCTAACCTTGAGACAGTCTGAAACTAAATTTGAAACCTGTACGTGCGGCACGACGGATTCGCGTAAGAAACCCGTCTTTCCTTTCACCTGTTAATGCGTCAATAAACTATTTATCTTTTTACTTGAGTGTTTTATTTGAATTCCAATCCTTTAATAGTATATCCCCAATTATTAAAGTCCAGTGCGATACTCGCGCGATACAATACTGTCTTAACCATGACCAAAGTTGAGAAACGCATATGTTTTTTTTTGCGGAAAAAGTATGCGTTTCTTCTACGTTAAAGTTATACTTCTTTGGCGTGCAGTATAACGAATTTTTTACGGATTCAAACAAATCTTAACTTAGTTCAATGATCGAAAAACGATATTAAATACTACGTATAGAAGTGTGTTTGTTTGTTTTCTTTTTAACGTAGTCGGTAAGCTCGAGCTCGTTCTGCGCTGGTATATTCTTTTTGTCGGCTTCGTTACTGTTATTGTAAGTTTTGTATTTTTCCATATTTATTTTAGGCATCTTAGAAGCTAAGAAACAACAAAACAATATAAGTCGTATTTTAGAATTTCTTAAAGGAAGGCAGTTAAAAATAACAATATAAAATGAACATAATTTAAAATTAAAACATAATTTTCAGAAAAATGATAACACGTCATAATTAACTTGAGTTTATTGAACAACTTACTGAATGAGACACTACGTGTATAGCAGGAAAATTACGCCACTTGGATCTGCAGAAATCTTACGTACTATTTTAGTAAGTTACTTCACGATAGAGCTGGCATAGTACATGCCTGTGCCCACCACTCGAATAACTTCAAACCGAGATGAAAAAAAAATTCTTACTAACTTCGTGGTAAACAAAAAATACACTTCCATCAGAACTGTCTAACGCGCCTAAGAAAGTATAGCTTCAATAATTGGTAAAAAGAGGTTTTAGAGGTTTAGAGGATTTTTTAGCTACCGTGATACAAAAAAGTCAAACAAGTATAAGCGAGAAACACGGGTATAAATGCTGCCCCCTATACGTAGAACTTGGAATCTGGCTTGTGGAAAACGAGGTCGTTAGGAAGGGAAGGGGATAACAGCGCTTGAAGGGACAGACGAGAGGTCGCGAAACTGTTCCGTGGAGCGTTGTTTAGCGACATTTCAAGACACGTCTTGCCGATTCTTCGTCTCTCTTTCTCTCTGTCTCTCGCTTTTCTTTGCTCCGTTCGCGAGATCGCGTAATATAAAACATAGGCACCCATGCAACTATAGGAGTTACGAGATCTTCACTCGCACTCATGCGCTCTGGAGCGTCGACTGAGACGCTATAAGCAATATTTTATTATTATTCAGTTAATTTTCTTTAATGTTTAAGAGATCCGTAAAACTTATATCTGTAAACTATAAATTCAACATTGTTCCGTAGACAATCATGCATTTTCAAGGGAAAGACCTTTTCGCGGTTAATCCTTTCAGGTCCATAAAAAAGGGAAAAGGACAGTACGCGACCAGCTTCTGGTCGCCAAATGTTTTATTATTGGAAAATCCCTCCAAATTAGTAATGTGAAAGAACCCATGAATCAGGCTCTGGTCGCCAAATGTTTTATGAAAGGTTGGCCCTTTGGTGGTTCTATGTACCCCCACTAACCGCGAGTTCAAGACGTTCGCCACTTCCGAAAATGTTCAATCCACGAACCAATGAAAATGCATGATTGTTTGCAAAACGCTTCTCCCTCCATTTGGGAATGAAAAAAACAAAAATTCAAGGCTCTCTTAAACTTTTCAAAACAAGTCAGTCTCAATTGAGAAGTCATCATTCAAGTCACAACGAATCCAGAATTAGTCGCCGAGACAATTCAGAAATCCAGTTTAATTTTTCACATAGATATCACCGTGTAAATTCTCTTCAGTGTAAAGTTGTAAATAAAGTTTGTCACAGTTCATTAACGTGTCGGTTCCTATTATTTTATTTTACGCGAAATCAGTTGTAGCCGATTAATTTTGTCTGCAACCGCACCGTACGAACCCGTCGCAGCATAGCGTACGAGAACTTACAACTCTCGTAGAAATTCGAAATAATACGAATCGGCGAGATCGTCGATGCAAAACACGCTCTACGTATCTCAATCTGTACGGTTTGAAAATTAGTAAAGTTCAATTGACACATCCTCATTTGAAAAATCAAGAATTTTATAAAGAATGTTGGTTGAGTTTACCAAAAGAACATAATCAGTATTTTACATTATTTTACATTCGTTACGGCAATATGTTTTTCAATCAACGAAAATTAATTAAATAAAAATGAAAAAACCAACATATCTAGATAAAACGACATAAGAAGATGAAATCTTCAAAATTTTCCATCCTTCTAATAAGGCTACATTATGGCAATTCATAACATTTCCCATTTGTCAATATTTTAAATTAAACATACGTTTGCACTACTCAAGCCGAATTTTGAATAAGGGTCTGCAGGTGGGGTGTTACGTCCTAGCCGGTAATATCGAAGTCGACACAGTGTGTTCGGTCGGTATCTCAAACTCTCGACAATCGACAACATACCAGCACAGTTACCAACACTCGTCAATCATAGACTCTTAGTTAATTAACAATATCATTTATTCGTAGGTAAGAAATAGACTAAGGGGTGCACGCGCAAGAATTTAAAGCCCTAATCGCATATAAACATCCCGTCAACTTATAAATATCCTGTCCGGCAATCTTTTTTAAATTCTTTTATTCGTATTCCATTTCGACACACGTCTTGTGCGACACCGCCGTTCGATAACCTAGTTATAAACAAACTCTGTACCGTTCTCCGAAATTATAATTTGAAACTATACTTCCTTTCCCACGAGGCGACAACCTCGAGTCGCCTTCGCGTCATCCAGATAATCCCCACTGCTAAAAAACAAAGGGTCTCGCTAAAAATCGGACCAATCAAATGAACCGAAATCTATGTACCCCGTCTCGCAAAGGCGATGGATGCCGGCAAAAATGTCTAAATGCCAAAACTTTCCATTCTGCGGCAGCGCCTCTCAGGTATGCCCCGAGCGCCCTTTATGATCCCGGCGCACGGGGCAAAACTTTAAACGCGTTTTTCTCGAAATCACTTTTTTTGAACTGGCCGAAGACATAACTCGAGCAAATCTTCACCGATCTATACGAAATTTTTTACAGTACATTCGAAATACCTTTCTCCGGAGACGTACGTAGGATTTTTTTTATATTGCATAGTTTTTTTTAATCAACAATTTTGTCGTTTTTTTCTAGTGAAAATTTTAATGTTTTGTTCAAACGTGCACCATTTCGCGAAAAAACAAAATATCGAAAAAATCCTACGTACGTCTCTTGCTGTTGTTATATAGAAACTACAAATTTTCGGGATTTTGTTCCAAGACCAAAATTAAGGAGGTTACATCTTCGGCCATGGACCCGTCTAAAAAATGAGGCGCCCCCGAAGAAATGCTGGACAGCCGCCATTTTGAATTTAATTGACACGAAAAAATTTGTATTTGTATATTAAAACCTAAATTATAAAACCTCTTTCACAGAATTTCGATTGATCTTTTTGTTGAGTCACAAAAAATTCATAAATTATGCCCATTTTTTCACGCTCTAGACCAGCTTCCCCCCTTAATAAAGTTCACGTTATTGGTTATTATCATAAAAAACCAAGAGAACAATCATTTTCTCTCACGAGTAGAGAATCTTCGTGAACCTCATCGATATCCAATCGGTCCTACCAAATCGATTCTATTAAATATTCGGTTGTGTTGGAATTCGCGAGCGATCGAGTGAACACTCGAAGACTCACTTGCGCGCAAAACTCAATCGCTTTCAAAGTGCGCGCCCTAACTCCGATCGCTGCGCGTCTGTAAGGATAGACTTCCCCACATTAACTTGTCGGTTACAGGAAAGTAAGCTACGCCGTTAAATTCGTAAGACGTAAAAGAATTATATTTATTTTAACACGTAATAGCTTTATAACAAAAGTAAAGTTTTGGCGGTATCGTTGCACTGCTGTCGCTGCTCAGTCTTTCTTAGTTAAGTCTCTCCACTCTGTTCTCATCTACAGAGTTGCCAGATGTACTCTCTCTCGCGCTGTGCCAGCGTCCACCACGGCGGTTGGCTACCTCCGTGAAGGCTGCTATTTTCAGTCGCCTCACGTCTTCGCTCTGTGTCTCCCTCTCGGGACATAACAGGGGTATTAAGAGTCAGTTATGGTAGTTCCTCAAATCACCAGTAGAGGGCCACTTCTCGTGGTTGCAATTGTTCAGATTTTAACAATGAAAATCAAATAAACGATTTAGAAGGCAATTTGTTGAGGTTATTCCTGTGAAGTCACGTTCTTTTTGCTTTGTTATGTTAACAAAATGAACGGAATATGTTATTCTTCTGGCCGTGTTGGTACATCCCATACAAGATTACTACGTGCTATTTCGAAGAACTGGTGTTTCAAAACTCGAAAAATCGACGATAACGTAAATTTGTCAGGATCTCGTCGCAATCGGATCCAATATCAATGACGAAACTGTTAGGAATAGCGATGAAACACGCATGATTAGAAAGAAACTAGGACTCAAGTCGGGTCCTAGTCTCACTGATTTTATTATGTCAAACTCGTCAACCACCGATAATATTGCGATAAACCCACCCACAATACTCTACCTGAAAAACCTTAATGGTGGCAACGAATTCCAAACCCAAACCCAAACCCAAATCCACCCACAATACTCTACCTGAAAAACCGTAATGGTGGCAACGAATTCATTCGTTGATGGTGGTCAACATAAAGGTACTTGCGTACTCCTCACAGTTTAACCAGAGCTATTATCGATGCTTACATGCACATATGTACTTTTCTAGAATATTTCGACATTCATGGATGTCAAATGAATATCAATGGTACAGAGGTGTGTGGTCCATACTCAAGAAAAATGGTTACGCAAAAACTGACGATATGGAAACTGCCGTATCGTTCTGGTGGTAACATGCGCCATCAGAGAAGGAGCCGAAGGAAAGATTTGGAATAAGCTCAGCTATCTTAAAGATATAAAGGCAAAGAGAAAACTTATGGGCAACAGATATCCCATGAAAATTGGTATTCTAGGTACAAGGAGTTTTGACCTTTAAAAAATGTGAATCATCGATATCCAAAGAGTACGTATTTCTTTATCACAGGATGCATGGCTGAGCGTCTAAAGGACAGAATTCTTTATAGGAACAGTGCTGTGGATGTCATAGCTGGTTTAGATAGCTACAGAGATCTTCCCCGCCTATTGGCTTGTGCGGAGCAGAACGAAACTGCCATCAATGTTATTTTATCGTCCGATGAGACTTATGCTGACATTACACTAGTCAGAGTCAGTAAGGATTCTGTCAATGCCTATGTGTGAGTAACTCGTTCATAATTTCTCCTATATTAATTTACACGTTTCTTATTATTTATAGTCTTTCTGTTTTTCATAACTATTCTCATTCCATGCCGATGCAGATTGCTGTAATATCTGACACACCGGTATCAGCGAGTAGGCAGGAAAATCAAACGAGATCGATACAACCGGGTGACTATATCGTAGTACAAATGTACAAGTCAAACTCTAACACACTGTCGGGAATTCCTCTTTATCATTCGTCAATATCGAGCTACATACCGCAAATGGACGACCGAAGCAGACGGCCGTCGGAACGAGGTGAGGGTTGTCAAAGGTTCTTGTAACGCGTAATAAATAAATACGAAAACGAGTTATACATAACGATATATAATGTAATATTCACAGGAAATAAATAGTTCTCCTTTACGTACTAGACTTTTTTTCATTCTTATATATGGCAACGAGGGGACGGACGCAAATTCATTTACCGTTTTATACATGATCTAACGGTGTCGTAGAATAATTATATTTTTATTCGTTGCGGTAGGACGTTGCACTTTTGCGAAATTTGGGTGGATTTCATTGCTTTTAGACGAGACTCGCTGTTCCTATGTTAATGACAACGTTATCAGCACCGCGTTCGTAAACGGTGAGATCGTGAACCCTCGGCTGTTCGAGAAGGGCCGCGAGTTGTTCACCGCTTGGAAAACTTCCTTGGGATGCTGGCAGAATCACATCGCACTCCAATTGACCTGCAACGAGTAAGAATGTATGAATATATAGCGTGATTTTTATTACTCCTTTAGTGTTTCATGGCCATGCATCGCTGTTTATTTTTCAGTTTTATAATGTATTTACCCGACAAAGAGGGTGAAGCTCCCTTGCTCGAACCGTACATACGAGTACTGTAACCAGAATCATTGTGGGCGTCGTGAGGAGGCGGAGTCGGACTGTAAACGGCGCTACGAGATCTGTAAGGCATTTTGGCGATCGAATCGTAATGATCGTTTTCCTCGACGACTCTAGGATGGTGTTTGACGACGAGTCCATTGATCTGCTTTATCTGGGGTTGTTCGGCGTCGTCCTCGCCCTCACTGCTCTCGCTCTCGTTATCTAGAAGCAACGTGCAGCCATACTGGGTTAAATCATTTCAATGGGAAACCGAGATGTGTTATTCCGATCAGACCGCGCGAAATATCACCAGGAGACAAATCTCTCACCTTGTCCTTCGGGATGCCAGCCGTTGATCGCGATACCCTGAGGTTGGACTCTCTTTCCTTGTGAGCACTGACTGTGATCCGGACTCGTAGTCGGTTCGCTACTGACCGAACGCGGTCCTCGCCAACCATTGTGCATTCCTGGTACTTGTTGAAAACGCTTTATCATCTCGTGTACGCTTCGACGACTCGGCGTTGAATTCCACGCTTCGGAATTCTCGTCGTGACTCTTGCGTGAATTTTCATGCTCGTCCTGACTATTTCCCGACGCTATCTCGTGACTCATGGATATCTAAAATCATCAAGAAACAAAAAAAAGAACACATGACGTTCGGTTCGAACAAAGCAACCTAATTATCGGTATCAACGTTTAAGGTAGACCTATCTTTACAGCGTTTCCCATAGATTTCACTGAAAATTTGCACAAACGTTCTTTCATGTAATCGACTCAAAAATCATGATATTTATTCTTGAAAATCATCATTTTTCGCAGTCTCCCATAAGACCACGTGTTAAAAATCGCAACGTCATACAAAGAGTATCTCGATTATTTGGTCGATGAAGTTTGTTGAAATTTTGCACACATTTTTATACGACGTCAAAGAAGCTTCAATTAGTTTCTATAACAAATCTTATGGAAAACAAAATCATGATTCTGTTTATTATACAGGGTGAATTTCATAAGGTGTAACAGACTTCATTCTAAAATAGATGGGATTTTTACAAACAAAAGTTGCAAATATACATTCGGGATATTTTTAATAGTTTACGAGATATAACTGTTTAAAGGTGAACCAATCAGAGCGCACCGAGAAACATTGGAGCCGTCCACTCCCGCCCTAGCCCTAGATATAGCACAGCGTTACATTTAGCGTTGCAAAATTGCAGAGTAGTCAATTTTATTTATTATATTATTACGTAGTCATTTTTATTCCTCAGGCATTGGCTGCTAGGGTGGGGAGTGGGCGGCTCCAAAGCTTCTCCGCGCGCTCTGATTGGACCAACTTTAAACACTTATATCTCGTAAACTATTAGAAATATCCCCAACGTATGTTTGCAACTTTTGTTCGTAACGATCCGATCTATCTTAAAATAAAACTTGTTACAGCTTATGAAATTCACCCTGTATAAAAAATAAACTTTACGTAGGATCAATTTGAATTTTGAGTATGTTGTTCTTTAGTCGATTTGTGACAACTTTTCTAAATGCGCTTGAACGCTGAGCCCACTTGGAATGTGAGAAAAAAACGGGAATATAATACCTTAAAAATTGATATTGAATTACAATAGAAACGTTCCGTTTTTATAAACGTACTTGTTGCTGAAGAACTTGCTGCCTAAGACTGACGGTCGGCGAAGCAGCAGCTCCAAGTGGCGAAGTTCTGTCGCGTCCAATTACACCGTCGAAAGTCTCGTTGAGCCTCGGTACATCGAGAACTCTGAGAGCTGGTCTGGATGAGCCGGAACACGGTAGATCCCTCATGGACTCGCTCAATCTTGGAATAGCCGGAATATCGAGATCGTCGAGGCTGCCACGATGACCGGAGGTCTCTCCAGGGATCTCAAAGCTACGATCTTGTGGTCTGTCGTCCAGCAAATCCTCGAGAGACCTCGCACGAGCTGGCATCGAGTGTTGATGCTCGTTCGTTGAATTCGTTTGTCTGTTCGGTCTCTCGGAATGTCGACCCTGACCACCTCGCGATATCCAACGACGCAGATGCGTGTGTCTCTCGTCGCATTTTGTACGTTCCGCCGCGACGCATCTCGTCAATTCGGATATCTGTCCTCTTGTCCGTCTCTCGAGATTCGCTACTTTTAAATCCAGTCTCTCGTGTGCCTGATCGATGTGAGCTTTCAGCTCGGCCTTGTCGCGCTCCAGTTTTGCCTCCATGTGCCTGAAGAACGGTGCGCAATAACAGGTGTAACCAACCCCGACAGGACCCTTGCGAATATTTCCAGCGAGGTCGAGATAATACTGTTCACCACGAGCCAGCGGATCGGAGGGCAAAGAATCCAAGCGCGGTTGTGGAAAAGCCTCGGGATCCGGATAATAGTGACAACCATAAGGCGACCATTCTCTCCCCATTATTGCTTTCTCGAAGTGCACTTTGTGCTGTTTTCCACCCTTGTGTTTCTTCTTGTCCTTCTTACCGTCCCGACTACCGCTCGTACCGCTTCCGGTCTTCTCACGCTTCTTATCACCTTTGCCACTGCTCTTGGTGTCTTTCGATTCGCAACCTTTTCTCGTCTCATCGTGATCATCCTCCCGACTCTTCGAACGCGTACGACTCTTGCTTCTCGCTTTGTTTATTATCTCCAGAATTTCTGAGAGATTCTTACGGCGAGCTATGTCTTTCGCCGTCTCCGCTTGCTTGTTTCGCAGGGAACGGTCGCATCCAGCTTCCAGGAGAATTCGCGTTAACTTCCTACGACCCATTGCCGCTGCGATGTGGAGAGCCGTGTCGCCGTTCTTCAAAACAACAAAGGAAAAAAGCGTTATGTTATTTTCATAAATTCGTCGATTAGTCGCTGGGAAATAATTGTACATGGAAATATAATTTAAAAGTATTCAGTTAAATAGCGTTGATAAGAAAAATGTTGGGATTTTGATAAATTGAAGTACTTAACGGGGGAGGTCTAATTTAAATTTTCAAAAAATCGATTTTTTTTCATTTTCTAAAAGTACAATGTCTTACGAGTATTTCCCGACTAATTACATTTAAATCGGACCATTATTCGCCGAAATACATAAGTTTGAAGGAAGCCGTGTTAGAGCCATACAAAGTAAGTAGGTAAAACTTTAAACTCGTTTTTCTCGAAACCATGTTTTCGAAGTCGGTGATCACTGTAACTCGTGAACGGCTTTACCGATCGGGTTGAAATTTATATCACTTCTTCCATATATAGTTGTCCTCCGGATGAACGAAGGATTTATTTTTTGGACAATTGTCTTTCTTTTTATAGTAAAAAATGTAAGTGAACTTTTGGTCAAAACAACATTTTTGAATTTCAACGTCCGCCATTTTGTGAAAAATGGAAATTTTTCAAAACCCTTCATTCAACCGGAGCATTATATGATTAATTAAAGATCCCCCCCCCCCCCCCCCCCTGTTTTGTTGGTTTCAAATAATCCGTTGCAACGCGGGAGTGATCACCGCAAAATCTGTTTTTTTATAACGGCTTATTTTAAAATATATTTCTTTCAAAAAATTATAATGTTTACACTAAATATATATCTTTTATACGTAAGAACTTTTGTTATCAATTATTTTATGGTTCGGCCAAAACAAAAATCGGAAAAAGGGCCTTTTTTACCTTTCCAACTAGAACCTCACTCCTTAAGATAATTTTTGTTACCTTGTTTTGGTCGGAAACTCGGCACAGAGCTGATATGAGAATTCTGGTAACTCCGGCGTGTCCATACCGGGCGGAAGTGTGAAGTGGTGTATCGCCATACTGTCTTGACATCAACGAGACGAGGAAACGGATATGAAAATAAGAACAATTCTTGAATCAATAATCTACGAATTTAACAATTTTTTTTGCAACGAGTGAACTTACGTTGTTTTGAAGATCCGGATTGCAACCAGCGAGTAAGAGTTCACGACAGCTCTGATTGTGTCCATTTTGGCAAGCTAGATGGAGAGGCGCGAATCCTGCCAAATTTCTCGCGTGAAGAGGAGCTCTTTGGGTTCCCAGTGCTTTAGCGAGACAGGCAACGGTTCGACTGTAGCCTCGCCAGGACGATTCGTGAAGCGCCGAATTTCCATGCTGAAAAATAAAAGTTTCGAATAATTAAAAATATTAATATAAATTGGGTAAGACAATTTTTAAAAATTTGTACACAATATCCAGTGTTTCTTTTGTTGTGTCGTACAAATGGTTTACATACTTAATTACTAATTTTGTATAAAAAATTTACATATTCGACTGCCATTGCTCCCGTTATCGTTCGCATCAATTGGAAAAACGTGCTTTCGAGAACAATTTATTATACTTAAACTATTATTTATTTCGCAATCAAAATTTACTTGAATCTACGTTAATATATGTAGAATAACATATCTTTAATTCAATCAGAAAAAAACATTACCTAAGTCAGTTAAAAACATTCACGAAAAAAACAAAGTTTATTTTTCTAAAAAAAAACTTTTAAGTGAATTAAAGAAATTCACGAAGGAAGCTTATTAGTCTGAAAAAAAAATCATCAAGTAAATTTTAAAAATTCATGGAGAAAGTTTATTTTTCTAAAAAAAATCTTTAAATGAATTTTGAAAATTCATGAAACAAGGTTATTTTTCTAAAAAAAAAAAAATGTTAAGCGAGTTAAAAAAATTCGCGAAAAAAACCTTACGTTTCTAAAAAAAGTATTCAAAAAATGAAGAAAAAAGCTTATTTTTCTAAACAAAAAACCTAAAAGCCAGAGTAAAAAAAATTCATAAAAAATAAAAAAAATTAAACTTTAAGTGAATTAAAAAAATTGGCGAATTTTTCTGGCGCCACAGTCGGAGATTCCACCTTAATAAAGAGGTGTCATCGTCGACGACTATCTATCTTACACCGCGAACAAATTTATATCTCGCATATCCGCGCTACGTATTGTGTCGCGATACACTATGTAGGCGAGAAAGACGTCGAGTGGTAGCCAACTGTTCAAAGGGTTATCGTGGGCGGGTAACCCTTGTTCAAGCGCGTTTCGCGTCGCCCACGAGACATTCGATCGTCGTCACGGTCTCGGCACTCGTGATTTCCTTATCAATCCCTTATCTTCGTCTCGCAGAGCGATACCTTCGTCAATTATCCAACAATCTCCACTACGAAAACATTCTCATTATCGACTTATCAATAAATTAATTTTAAATCAATAAATAATTTTTAATTAAACAAATTATTAAGAAAAAAAATAATTGATTAATTAATAAATCAATATTTATCAAATTAACGGTACAATTTTTTCCTATTTTACTACGTATCGTACGAAAACTTAACAAGATCGATATAATTATTAATAAATTCCATAAATTCGAATTATTATTTTTAATTTACCAAATTAATGATTTTTCTTTCTCTTTCTTTAATATAAATTTTATAATTTGCCAAATTTTCCTAAAAAAATATTTATTCTCGCAAAAAAAAAAACCAATGTTTCAATTGGAACGATGAATGGAATGTTCGTCGAATAATTTATATTCCGGTAGGCGACCAAGAAGTGGTTCTTATCTGGCGGTTGGCCGCAAGGAAGAAAGAAAAACTACGCTCCTCTCTCGTTCGTGTGCGAGAGACTCGAAGTGTCTCGACTTCTCGTCGATGCTTTTACCTTCTGGAACACACTCTGTCCACGTAGGTGGGACGTCGTTGCAAGCTACCTTTTCTCTCTTTCTTCCTTTCTCTCTTCGTTATAGACAGAATTGAGAGAAAGAGGGGAAACGGAAGGGCAGGGGGGGGGGATGCTCGTGGATAAAGAGAACGGAGAACGTTGAAAGTCGAATGCAACGTGGGAGCAGATAAGTTTCGAGGGACGTTGCGAACAGTTCGAATCGAGATCACGGCGTCGAAGAGAACGACGAAGGAGTAGGAAGAGGAGGAGAACGATGGGGACCACTCGTTCGTTGCGGGGCACGAACCTCGCCGATATTATCGAAACGACGTTACCAAGAGTACAAGGGACTCTCTCTTTCTCTCTCTTTCTCCCTCTCTCGCCCTCTCTCCTGACTATATATATATATATATATATATAATAGTAATAATAATAATAATATAATATAGTAATATAATTAAAAATAATAATATATAATATAATATAATATAATATCATATATAATGTAATATAATATGATAATATAATAATATAATAGTATAATTTGATATAATATTCTATAATTATAGTAATATAATAATATAATTTGACATAGTATTCTATAATTACAATAATAATAATCATATAATAAATAAACAAAAATATATATATATTTATAATATGTGTAAAATTTCAATTTCCTGCTTTTGCATCGAAAGTTGAAACGGATAACGATAGCTCGAATTAATTATTTTCAATATTTTTGTACATTTGTATAATTTTCGATAAATTGAGATTTGTCGATTTTTATTGTCAACGTGGATGTAAGATCTTGGGGTTTCAAATCAAGAATCGCGAATCGTTCGAGGAACGAACGGGCGCGAGTGAAAAGAGCGTATGAAGGGACGCAGACGACGCTTGGTGTCGCGTGTGTTCTCCGGTACGTGCGACGGTTCATTGACCAGCTCAAAAGTCCGAGAACGAGAGAACGAGAGAAAGAGAGAGTTGTGTATGCTTGTCGGCGAGGCAAGTATGGCGGTGAGGAGGAGAGGATCGTGAGCCTCGTTGCAGTACCGAGAGTAGTCGGCTCTCTCGTACTCTTTCATTCTCTCGTACCTTTTTCTTTATATATGTATATACACATCTTTGTCTCATTCTCTCGTCCCATCTTGCTCGGTTCTTCTTCATTCTCGTTGCTTGCACATACCTACACACGCTTTACAAAATTTTAGTAAATTAGCGCAGAATAGCTGTGCGAACCGTATTACGTCTATTGTGAATTCATTGGGAGATAAGTTCTTGCTTTTTCATTTTTTTTTTTGTGAAATTAGTTGGAAGATAAATATACTAATGATAATAAATTTTAGTAGGCGCAGGATAATTGTACAACTCTGCATTTTCAATTTTTTAATTAAATTAGTGGGAAAGTAAATATAATAATAATAATGAATTTTAGCAGACGCTGAATAATTGTGCAAATCTGATTTTTTAATTTTTTTATTAAATTAGTGGGAAAGTAAATATAATAATAATAATGAATTTTAGCAGACGCTGAATAATTGTGCAAATCTACTTTGTTAATTTTGTTATCAATTTGGATAGACAGTAAATATGATGATAGAAATAATAAGTAGGTGCAGAATAGTTGTACGACTCGAGCCAAGTTTATTGTGAATTTAGACAAACTCTGCTAAGCTAAGTATAATAATTAAAAAAAAATCTCGAGGTTTCAACTGTTGGTTCAATCATCACGGGAAACGTCGTGTCGGAAAAACGTAAAAAGGAAAACCGTTTCTTTAAAATTTCTTAGTAATAAACAAAAGTATTAAAGCAGTAATTCAATATTTACCATTATTCTCTATCATAATTAATTAATCAATTTGTATTATTATCCTCATAATCATCGTCAACTATTGTCTAACATACATTCTACAAAAATCATATATCCTACGTAATAGAATATTATTTCTGGTCCCTAATTATTTCATATTAGAATGTTTTCTATATATAATAGAAGAAATTTAGAAATTAGTAAAATGATGATTTTACTAAGCCGAAGCGAACGCTAAAGAAACGTCGAGAGAGGTGGCGAGACACGTGTAAGTGCCACCTATTTCGTTTTATCATTTAGCCGACTGGACGCTATAAAACGTCGTGCACGTCATCTCGCGCATTTTCCTATATCGCCAATATATCTACGTCGAATTTTTACCGTGCCCCGTGCTTTCTGCGTTTCAATTGTTTTAAGGCGTCTTCTCACTTTGGAAATTTAAAAAAATCGATTTTTTTTTTTTTTTTAATTTTGAAAGTACATATCTTCAAAAATGTCATCTCGAAATTTCATAAAGATCGGACGAGTCTAACTACATTTTTTGGCGACCGTTAGGTGACTACCTGAGAGTACCCGGCGATCCCTTTCACGCCGCTCGGACGGTCCCTGTATATCTGACTCTATACAATTGAATAGCCGTGTTCTTTTGTTAATGTAGTACCCCTTGCTTAGGTATATTCTGTTTTCGGGTCTATACTCATGTAATAAGACCTTAACACGTGCATTTTTCAAAAGAAAATCACTCGGCAACGATGCTAAACTGTTATTTCATCAGTCTAATTTGAAACTTCGTAACGGCAACATCTCTGCGCTCAGGATTGTTATAATGGATAAAAAGACTTCGCAACAAAGTGCCACGTGGCGACGTCCAAGTTCGAAATCTAAAAAAAGAAAATTTCGTGGAGTGCTTCCACACCAGTCTGAAGCAGATACGAGTCATGCTAGTGCGAGTGCAGCAAAATTAAAAAAATAGGACGATACAAGTTTCGATGTACACATCGATCCAACGGCTGGATATAGTATTATTCAGTTTTTTCTTGTTTTTTCTACATTACAACAATATGTGAAGTGTAAAGTTTGTAACAAAGATGTTTCTTTTACAAAGTACGGTCAGCGAGGACTCGGTTTCAAAATTTGTGTGACTTGTGATTGCGGAGAAAAATATATTAACTCATGCCCATTAATCTCCGAAACGGCCGAAACACGTTTTTACGGGAAGAAAAACCGTGGAAATTGCTTGCCAAACAGCGGCATGCATTTATAACGAAGGGCTACAACCTGTTTTAAAAATTTTGGAGGTGATGGGTGTCAAACTAGGCCCTATCGCCGTTCAATACGCCGAGAAACGCGACAGTGATCGCGTACGCGTAGGGAACCGCCGCAGCTCTAACGCTTCAAAAGAGACTAGGTCGAGACGAAGGGAAGCTATTTTGGATGAACACACCTTCTACGAAGAATCGGAAGGTCCATTGTATGGAGCAGGCATCGCTGATTAACCCGAGGTAAGGTTTTTTCATGATTTTTCTGCAACCAAAACTTTAAACGCAGTTATCTCAAAACAAGGTTTTTCGGTGCTTTGTTGATGAAATTTCGGAAACTATCCGGCCGATTGTCATGAAATTTGAATGACACATGCTTCATAGTTATGGCTATCGCGCATATCATCAGATTTTTGAAATTTTGATTTTAAGAATTTTTTTTTTACAAAAAACTGCAAAAAAATCGTGGTTTTTTTTTACTTTTTCGAAAAACGTGCGCCATTTTGTTATTTTCGCGAATATCAAAAATCTGATGATATGCGCTATAGCCACTGACATACTGAATCTAAAACAGTTTTATTTTTTTGTTTCAGACGACCCGTCTCGGAGATACCATCAACAAGCCACGACCATAACATTTTTACACGGGTTTTTCGATGCTACTGATGTATTATAATAATTGTTTAAAAAAATTAAAAAAAAATTTTTTCATGTACTTGAAAGATGTGTTTATTACATAGGATCCGTTTTATCCCATAATTTTAAGCAAAAATCCTCGAAAAAAAATCGCAAAAACAGCCTATTTTTGAGGCGCTTAAAGTGAGAAGATGCCTTAATTACTCGTATTGAATATTTCATATTAGTCGAAATCTATTGAAATACAATTAATAGGGCGAGTATAATTGAAAAAAATATACTTCTTAACCGCGTATGTTTCTTGAAAACTAGGTTTCGTCGCACTGTAGGATAAGATTTTTTATTATTTTGTTTGCGCGAATTCCTAATATTGAGGAAGCGATACCAAAGGACGTTCCGGTCACTTCGGCAAGCCTCGTGGCAAGTCGCTTCACGGTCGATTTTATCAACTGTGGCAATGAAATTCGGAAAAGCATTTTTTGCAGCGAATCCGAGCGTACCACGCTTTTCCAAACGGCGAATGTCGATGCGATACGTTAACGGCCGTTTCTTCGACATGTAGCTATATAAGCCGTAGCACACAGTCTTCGCTAGACACAGCTACTTGGAATTTTTACTACATTACAACCTTTGTTCGTTAAAGTTATTTTCTTCTCAGAAAATTTGACTTCAAGTACTCACGCCGATATAAAGGTATTTATTATAATCACTATTCTACGGATTCGAAAGAAAGAATATATTGCTAACGCTCGCATCTTTTGTTTCAAACGTAAAACTGATGTACCGATCCAGAATTACTGCACCATGTATCGAAGATCCGGATTTCCCACAATCATCACCGTAGCCATGTTTGTTTTAACGTGGTCACTAGATTTTACTGTCGATGGGTAATGTGAAACTTTCATAAATGCAAGAGTATACTATAAATTCGTATTTATAAATCTACTTCCCCCGCGTGATTAGAATTTCGTGAAAAAGTCGAGAATAATGGTGCGCTTGGTAGGTTCGCCCGTTCTCTTATCTCGTTCGAAAGATTATTCGGAGAAGTATTTGACTGACGCGTTAGAATTTTCTGCCGTTTTACAAACGATATTCCTACACGACAAATAAATTATATTTCTTATGGCCCATGTACAGACTTCAATATGGATTAGTAATGACGTAATTCCATCTTCGTTTGTCGAATATAGATTTAAAGAATAACATAAATGTTCGAGCTGTGCGATATACGTTTGAAACTTTCTTATAATAAGATAAATACATATATGCATAGCCTAGAATAAGGATAGAAAAACGGTATTTCATATTCAATAGTTTGTACCAATTTCCGTAGCCTTCCTCTTCGCCAATTTCTTCTTGTCTATTTTGTATTTGTATTTAATCCTTCCAGGGTACCAAGTCGCCATGAGCAATGTCAGCAGCGCGGATACGAGGTTGCTTGCAAGGTACGAATTTATTTAACAATCTCCTATATCTCGTAATATATTTATCAAATATATTGCTGGCGTTGCCTATTTTTTGTAATAACTTGCTTTTCGGCGCATTGCAGTACGATGAAACACTTTATCCCTGCGAGGTATTAACTTGCGGACGTAGAAAATGCAGCAATTCTTACACATCGCAAAGAATTATAGTTCGCGAGGGGATTCCTGATGGAACGGCGTGCGGTCCATCCAAAGTCAGTATATAATTTCGTATATTACTTCGCGGCACATCATTCATGATATTGACTGAATTTTTAATCGCGGTATGTTGCGTTCGTTTTTCAGATTTGCAGGAACAAGAAGTGTGTCGATGCGGGAGAGGGAATGCCACCATGTCCGGGGGAAAATAATCTTGTAAAATGCACTAAAGTAAGGAAACCTCTTTAGAATATTGTCTTGATTAAAATGATTGTTCTATAATCCGCATGGTGGCTTTGTAATATATCGATCGCCCGGTTAGAGGCAAATCAAGGCTTTACATCATAATCCTTATCTTCTGCGTTAACGAACTAATTTCTCACTCTCACTTTTTGATGAAAGTTCTTCTTTTCATGCAGCAAGATATGTCTTGTCTGTCGATGAATTCTCTATTTATGTTGTCATTCTATGTAGTATAGCGCGCGTCATTAACAGATAACAGAGAGATAACACACAGTAATACTATCACACTCTTCAACCAACATAACCCATCCTTGGACCAATATAATTTATTTATATATTTTGCGCCGCCAAATTCTGTTATGTTTAAGTGTACTTTTTTCGACAGAAAATAATAACCACAACGAGTCCGATAAAAACGCGAGAACAACAATGCCAAGATTTAGGATTCGATGTTGCATGTCTGGTGAGACTGTTTGTCGATCACTGAACGTACTAGCTTGTGCCTTTTTCGGACGAAAAAAAAAAAAATTCTAAAAATTGAAATTTAACGTGTTTTAGGACGTAGACCAGTCAACTGTCGGTGGTTGCTACTTCTTAAATTGCGGTTATGCAACAACAGATGGTCGCCATGTTCGGAATCGCCATAGCCACCTCCCAATTGCAACAGAACCAGTGACTGGAACATGGTGCGATGTTGATAAAGTAAAGTATCTCATGTAAAGTAGTGTTTCATCCAATTTTTTCCACCAGTGTAATTACTGAAAAATGTGATTTTAATACTTGTTCTAATGGCAGTGTGTTATTTTCGGTACCGCGGCCATAAATTTGGAAAAATTGCTTAAAACTCCATGCACAATCATAAGTAGCCCGAAAAAACTTCATACGGTTAATTTATATTCCAGGCATGTTATCGACGAAAATGTATACCCTTGTCGGAATGGCCACCGTCCGTTCCAAAACCTACATACACCCGTAATGAAAGTTTCTGGCCATGCAATATTACAGAAATTTAATCACTTGCGAACGGAGGGAGCAATTGCCGCCATCGTCGTTTAATTTCGTCGCCTACCTATACATTATCAAAACAACGATCCCAATGTTTCATAAACGCACGTGAGAAATACATATGTTAATACATGTCCCGAATAATTTGTTCACCAGTACACCTTGTACCGCCGACAAATATAATTGTCGATGTAAGAGACGAAGAATAAATAATAAACTTGTACTTTATTCGAAATTGCGTAAAAGTAGAAGACAAGCGAATGACCGAGAGTAATGTGCTCCTGAGAAAATTCTTCCTTCGATTAGACGCTACGCAAACGCCGATTTTCACATAGTCAGCCAAATTCCACATGAAAATGACTCCGAGAAATAATCTCCAAATCTGATAAATAATGTAAACCAGATTTGGAGCACAAAATAATAAAACAATGCTGGCATGGCTGTTCGACTTCTAACTGTGTAAAAGGACCAGCAAGCTAACCTTGAGACAGTCTGAAACTAAATTTAAAACCTGTACGAGCGGCGCGACGGATTCGCATAAGAAATCCATCTTCCCTTTCTCTTGTTCAAGTGTCAATAAACTATTTTTTTTACTTCGGTGTTTCATTTACGTTCCAATCCTTTACTAGTATATCCCGAATTATTAAAGTTACCGTGCAATAATCGTGCGGTATAACACTAAATCATCTGTGTCCAAAGTCTTATGATTCAGTCATCACGGGAAATATTGTGTCGAAAAAAAGTAAAAAGGAAAACGATTTCTTCAAGATTTTTAAAGAATAAATAAAAGTGTTAAAGTCGTAATTTCTGGTTACGCAACTAAGTTTCCGGGCTTTTTTGATGAGTAAAAAATTGAAAATTTGAAGGCAAATACAAAAAAATGGTTTATTCGAAGTATTGACCCTCGCTGGTCACACATTTTTCCCATCTGTCGGGCGCCTTTTGACTGAAACCAGTCCGACAACAAATTTTGAACTGCCTCATAACTGGCTAAGTGCAGCCCATCCAAGCCATGCGTTATCGACCAGAACAGGTGGTCGTCCGAAGACCCAGGTTTCACGAATACGGCGGGTGCGGTAGCAGATCCCGTTTTAGCGTTTTGATGGTCTCCTGGACTATGGAACTGCGATGGCACGGAGCGGTGTCCTGCTGCACTATCACACGGTCGTATCTCGTATCCCATTCTGTCCGTTTTTTGAGCAATGCGTCGTTTACATTAATCAGCTGTTGTCGGTAGCGATGCCCATTGACAGTTTCACCAGGTTATAGCAGTTCATGGTGTACAATTCCTTTCTGGTCGCACCAAACGCAGAACATTGTTTTTCTTTCCGAAGCGATTTTGCCTTGCCGTCGATATTTATGCTTCGCCAAGTGAAAGCCACGATTTTTTGCATTTGTGGTTCTCTAAATATATCCATTTTTTGACGCCAGTTTTCTATGGTGCTTCAAAAGTAAAATTTTGAAAGTGGCTCTTCGATTTTCCATCTGTCTCTCATTTAACGCATCAAAAACTCACTTTCCTTCCTTATGAATCTTTCCCATAGCGTGCAAACGTTTGGAAATGCATTGCCGAGTCACATTTAATGTCTCTGCAAGTTGATCTTCCATTTGTGTACGATCTTCGTTGAACAACGTTTGCAAATCGGCGTCCTCAAGCGTTTGCGATCTTCCGGAGCGCACCTTATCGCCACTTCTGAACCGCTTGCATGAGAACCGTACGCCGCCACAAGCGGCCTTCTTCAGCTGCAGTTTGTTTTCAAGTTGAAGTAGAAAAGCAATCTTTGCCGCAGATGCTGCTTTTTTCGGTACGAAGTTTGACATGGTAGACGTTATAAAAAAGGTCGGCATGTTACGATATCTATCGATATTATCACTGGCTTTTCTTAATAGATGTCCAAACTATAAACACATCCAATTTCAGACCTGTATACCAAGTACAAGAGTCGCTGGAGACATCTGTGTCTGAAATCCGACAACTTACTTGAGCACCTAGTATATATTTACCATTATTCTCTATCATAACTAATTGAATCAATTTGTATTATTATACTCATAATCACCGTCAACTATTCTCTAATATGCATTCTACAAAAATTATATATTCTACGTAATAGAACATTAATTCTAGTTCGCAATTATTTCATATTAGAACGATTTTCGACTGATTCTATATATAATAGAAGTAAAAAATCTAGAAATAAGTAAAATGATTGTTTTACCATACCGAAGCTAACGCTCAAGAAACGTCGAGGAAGGTGGCGAGCCACGTACAAGTGCAACCTATTTCGTTTTATCATTTAGCCGACTAGACGCTATAAAACGTCGTGGACGTTTTCTCGTGCATTTTCCTATGTCACCAATATCATTCGTCGAATTTTTTACCGTGCCCCGTGCTTTCTGCGCTTCAATTGTTTTAATTACTCGTATTGAATATTTCATAAGAGTCGAAATCTATTGAAATGCAATTAATAGGGCGAATATAATTGAAAAAAATATATTTCTTAACCGCGTACGTTTCTAGAAAACTCGGTTTCGTCGCACTGCAGGATAAGATTTTTTATTATTTTGTTTGCGTGAATGCATAATATTGAGGAAGCGATACCAAAGAACGTTCTGGACACTTTGGCAAGCCTCGTGCCAGTATTCTTCACGGTCAAGTTTATCAACTGTGGCAATCAAATTCGGAAACGCAATTTTTCGCAACGAATCCGAGCGTGCCTCGTTTTTCCTAACGGCGAATGTCGATGCGACTCGTCAACGTTCGTTTCGTTGACATGACGCTATATAAGTCGTGGCACAGTCTTCATTAGTCATAGTCACTTGCAATCTTCACTACGGAACACAATTTCATAGACAGGTATTTATTATAATCGCGAATCTATGGATTCGAAAGAAAGAATATTGCTAACATTCGCATCTTTTCTTCCAAACTTGAAACGGATGTGTACATCTACCGAATCAGAATTACTGCACGATGCATCGAAGATCTCCATTTCCCATAATCATCACCGTAGTCATGTTTGTTCTAATGTGGTCACCAGATTTTACTGTCGAAGGGTAATGTGAAACTTTCATAAGTACGAAAGTACCTATACTATAAATGTGTCTTTATAAAACACCCTGGGTTTGTCCCAAAAAATTTCTATTTCGAATATCCTCTCAAACCCTACATAGAATTATCGATAAAGTCTTCCTGAACGAAACTAAAATGAAATCGTTGGAAAATGTTGAATAGTTTGGAAGAAATTTTAATTTGAAGCCAAGACACATTTTGGGACCAGAGAGTGGCTTCCAAATATGTCGAACCTCCGTAAAGAATAATATAAATGTTCGAGCTGTGCGATATGCGTTTGAAGCTTTTTTACAGTAAAATAAAGACATATGCATATCCTAAATAGTATAGGAAAACGGTATTTCATATTCAATAGTTGATAACAAATTTCGTAGCCTTCCTCTTCGCCAATTTTTTCGTGCCGACTTTATATTTATATTTAATCCTTCAAGGGTACCAAGTCGCCATGATCAATGTCAGCAACGCGGATACGAGGTTGCTTGCAAGGTACGAATTTATTTAACAATATCCTATATCTCGTAAAATATTTATCAAAAATATTGCTGGCGTTGCTTGTGTTTTGTAATAATTTTCTTTTCGGCGCCGTGCAGTACAATACCAAACCTAATCCCTGCGAGGTCTTAACTTGCGGACGTGGAGAATCGGGCAGTTGGCAAACGCAAAAAATTATAGTTTTCGAGGGGATTCCTGATGAAACGGCGTGCGGTCCATCCAAAGTCAGTACATAATTTCGTATATTACTTCGCGGCACATAATTCATTATATTGACCGAATATTTAATCGCGATATTTGGCATTCGTTTTTCAGATTTGCAGAAACAAGAAGTGTGTCGATGCGAGAAGGGGAATGCAACAGTGTCCGCAGGAAAATAATCTCGTGGGTTGCATGCAGGTAAGGAAATCTCTTTAGAATATTGTCTTGATTAAAATGATTGTTCTATAATTCGCATGGTGGAACTTCAATATATCGATTACCCTGTTAGAGGCAAATCAAGATTTTACATCATAATCCTTATCTTCTGCGTTAACGAACTAATTTCTCACCCTCACTTTTTGATGAAAGTTCTTCTTTTCATGCAGCAAGATATGTCTTATCTGTCGATGAATTCTCTATTTATGTTGTGATTCTATACAATATAACGCGCGTCGTTAATATATATGTAGCTAGATATAGGAAAAATTCGAATATGAATATGAAAATATGCACTATAACTCACAAGGAACGTCACTTAGGTGTCCCCCTCCGATTTTGTTGAAACTTTGGTATGTGATAGAGTATCGAAAACTAAGCGACACGTATTTTTTTTATCGGCGGAAAAACGGTTTTAGGGGACGAAAAACACCCTCAAACATGGGGTTTTTTTTTTCATTTTTCGGCGATAACTTTTTAACGGTACGAGATATTAAAAAAATTCAAATCGCAACAACCCTTATTTTTTGTGTGTAGTATACATTGGAGACCAGAGCCATACAAATAACAATAAATTTCATATTGTTTATTGCAAAGTTCGAGTTTTTTCATACGTATGAGAGTTTTTCCTCCGAGAATTTTTAATCGATTGAGATGTAAATTTGCATACACGTGGAGGATGGAAAATTAGCGAATATATGGTTTTTTGTTTTTCCGATATCTCGCAATTAAGGGGTTGTAGCTACCCTTCGATTTTTGAAGCAAGAGCATCGTAAACTCAGCTCGCCCCCCCCCCCCCCCCCCCCAATTAAGGGGCGACCCACCCTTGAATTTATCTTTCCCCCACCCTCTATGAGAACGAGGTGGATCTAATTGAAGGAAACCTGTTCTATTTTAATGGTAACACAAAAATCTAGTTGGGGTGTTTGTGCATTTATTCCAAATAGCAACCTTAAGGGGGTAAACTACCCTCTACCCGAACTGTCTTACCGGGGTCGTCTTTTCCCATTTAACACGTCTTTGCCGATTCAAAATATTTCTAACAACTCCGAATCGACGTTTCCTCATGTTGCGAACTCAATATGAGACCCTGATCATGAGAGGGTAATCGAACCCCTCTCTATTTTCCTTTTCATTGGCGATTTAAAAAGTCGCCCCGCTATTTTGATGAATATGGTTTTGGATACCTGTGGATATTTCGCATTAGTCTCTAATGGATTAATTTTTATTAATCTCTAATGGGTATTTTGCACTAATCTCAATAGGGCCCGGGGAAGGGGGACGCCGAAAGCTGGCTCTTACTCCTCACTTTTCTAATATTTATGAGAAACTTGTTTTCTATACGCGCACGGATAAATACTTTTTCCACTTACTTTCTTTAATGCGATAATTTTTTTTTCATTTAGGTAAAGAAAAAAATGCACACATAGAGATGCATTCCCGGTGTTTATATTAGACGTTTGCGTCGTTGTTGTGTGACTTGCGCGACTCCGATCGCTCAGCAATCCCGTGACATGACTTAATATCTATGCGTTTGTGCAATGAACCAACATAATTGTATTTGTATATTTCGAGCCGTCAAATTCTGTTATGTTCAAGTGTACTTTTTTTCGACAGCGAAGAACAACCACAACGAGTCCGATAAAAACTAGACAACAACAATGCAGAGATTTTGGATTCGACGTGGCATGCTTTGTGAGATTGTTTGTCGATCACTACACTTTACTAGATTACGACTTTGCGGAACGAAAAAAAGAAATTGTTCTGAGAACTGAAATTTAACGCGTTTTAGGACGTTGACAAATCGAGTATCGGTACTTGTTCCGACTTGCTTTGCGGTTTTGCAAGATCGGATGGCTACTATGTTCGGCGTACCGTGAGGAAACTCCCATTTCGGTTATTGCCAACGATTGGAACATGGTGCGGCGAGGGTAAAGTAAGTACCTCATGTAAAGTAGTGTTCCATCCAATCTTTTGCACCAGTGCAATTAATTCAAAATGCGATTTTAATACTTGTTTCAATGGCATCCTATTGTTTACGATACCGCGGCTATAAATTGAGAAACATTGCTTAGAATTTGATGCAGAACCATAAGTAGCTCGAAAAAACTTCCTACCGTTCATCTATATTCCAGGCATGTTACAAGCATGAATGTATACCCTTGTCGGAATGGCCACCGTTCGTTCCGACACCAACATACACCGATGGTGAACGTTTCTGGGAATGCATTATGGAAAATTGAATAACTTGCGAAAAGAGGGAGCAGTTACCGCCGCCGCCCTTTGATTTTTTCGTCTACCGAAAGATTATACAATAGTAACAACAATCTCAATGTTTGATCAACGCACGTGACAAATACATACGTTAATATATGTCCCGTATAATTTGTTCACAAATACACCTTGTACCACCAACAAAGCTCCCGAGAAAATTCCTTCTTCGATTCGAGGCCACGCGAACGCCGACTTCCACATTGTGAGCCAAATTTCACATAAAAATTACTTCGAAAAATAATCTCCAAATCTGGGAAATAATGTAAACCTGATTTGTAGCACAAAATAATAAAACAATGCTGGTATAGACGTTTCAATTATAACCCTATAAAAGGACCGGCAAGCTATCATCGAAACAGTCTGAAACTAAATTTGAAACCTGTACGTGTGGCACGACAGATTCACG
>OZ023259.1:20197226-20254726 GCA_964007305.1 Netelia melanura | reverse complement strand
AAATTGAGACTAGTTTCAAATATTTGACTTTAAGGTAGTTCTGTCGTTTTATCGTTTTCTTAAGATTTTATTGAAAATTTGGATATATCTTCTTTGATGTCATATGTACGTGTGTAATAATTTTTGGATGGTTTTTTACCACGCGGAAGTTGAGATATTTATTGGTGAAAATCAGAATTTTCGGTAGTCTCTCGTAAGAGCGCGTGTTAACAGTTGCATTTTCATCCATAAATTTCTTGGCTCCTATTCGGTGAAGTCTTCTAAAACTTTGCATACATTTTTATGCAACGTCAAAGAAGCTTTATTTAGTTTTTCAAAAAAATGTAAAGAAAACAATTTTCGCAATTTTTGTAATTATACAACAATGACGTATTACCTTGGATGACCTTGAATTTGGAGTATGTTGTTCTTTAGTCAATGTGCAACAATTTTTGTTTATTAACTTGAGCTCGCGAACCATTTTGTATGTGAGAAAAAGTGAAAAATAACTTTTCGATTTAAATGTCACGATAGAACTACCTTAAAATTGTTAAATGTAAAAATTTTAACACGTAGCAGAATTTTTACACCCGCTACACGGAGCTCACCGATTACGGCTAGGCCTTGACTGATTTGACTGTGAAGAACGTAAAAATTCTGGCGAACGCACGGAAAATTACGGCTTCCTTTTTTTATTTTCAAGACAAATACGCAAATTTCTCAATGTGTATCGTACACTTTCATTTGTATCAGACCTTTTTTCAACTTATTGTAGTAATGTTTACGTTTGACGAAAATTTACTGTTAATTTCAGTAAAAATTCTTGAAAATATTTTTAATTTCTGTCACGCAACAGTAAAAATTTACTCATTCGCATTAAAATGTATAATTTATTTCCTAAAAATCTGAAGAGTTGCACATTTGTCACTCAGTGATTTCACAGTAAAAATTACTTAAAAATTCTTTTCGTGTGTTAGTAAACTTAGTCTATTTTGTGTCTCAATACCGAGACTTTTTTTTGTATGTGTATATATGCAATTTTTCGAGAAATATTTTTTAAGTATTGAATTTTGAGTTTCCTATTGTTTTTATAAAATGGAAGAAAAAATACGTCGTATCGTCTGAGTTTGACATCGTCGTAATTTCGATAGCTTTATTCCTGAATTAATTGCTTATTATTACGGTGAGCTTTCCAATTCAAGGCACCCTATTGATGACAGAAAATCAAGGAACCTTTTTTTACGTGTGTTGGCTCCAAGTGCTATAAAAAAATCGATATACGCAAGGATCGACACATTTTGTTGTCTATGTGTGTTAAATGCACTGATTTTATTAATTAACATCTCGGAAACTGCATGGACAAAGGGTTTGACAACGCTGCACAAAAAAATTAGACTTTTATCTTGGAATCGCTCCGATATTTCTAGGAGCAAAAAATGCGTTTGACCTTGTGGCAAAAAGAAAAAAAGATACGATGAAATGAAAATAGATAGATAAATAAATTCACAAAGATTTTGAAATTAATAAGTTTGGCCATAAATCGAGAGGATTAAAGTAAATTTAAAAAATAGAGAAAAATAAATAAAAGAACGAATAAGGTAAAGAAGAGATGGAAAAAAATTCAATTCTATGTACAGCAATGAAATTAAATTGCAAAGAGCGTGATAAAATTAACAAACATTGAGAATGGGAGGGGGGGGGGGGGGGGGGGTAAAATTGAGGAGGCTAAATTGATAATGAAAATATATTTAAAATCGAAATGAAATTGTGTCCTCGATTTCGCACGATCAACCCCCCCCCCCCCCCCCCCCCCCCCCCTCGTGCCCCGTTGTTCCTTTCCCCCTTGCCAGATTATTATCCCCGTATGATATTTATCAACCGCGTAGATATCTCTCGTCTATCCGTCCCTCGTTCGTTGCTCGGGCGTAACACGTCGTTGGCTCTCGCGTTGTAAATTGCGAATCACGCGACCCCCGTGTACTCTCGCGCCACGGTCGTATACGCGTCGTAACCACAATACCGTTTTTATAATCGTACGACGATGAGACGCCGAATGCCGTGAATTAAAATTCTAGCGAGCCCTGAGGGCTCCTCGCGGACGAAGGGAGAAAAATAAAGATTAAAAAAAAAATCACCTTCCCAGCAACATTAATCGTGTCGAACGATAGAGAAAGAGTCGTAGGAACGAGGCAGAGGTATATTATCCTTCCCTTGTCCCTTGCCCTTCACCCCCCCCCCCCCTTATTCTTCCACCCCCGCTGTTTCGTATGCGCAGCGCCACGCGCGCGTTTATACAAATTTCCTTATACAGTTTTGCTCGCAGCTGTTTGGTGCTCTATGTGGCAATGTGAGTGTGTACGTGTTGGTAAAAGCAATGGGCAGACTACGGAGGAGTATATAGTGAAACGCCCTCAATGTCCGGTCCGACATTCACGTACATTTGTGTGTCTCTTTTTATACGCGTACGAATGGAAACGTATACGCGATGCGCATACGAAGACGATAAAATATACGAGTTCGTCTGTACCCTGCTCCGGGCGAAGACTCGCGAGGTTTAGAAACGCGGGTACCGTGTGCGCGCACGGGGTGAACGTTCGTGATACAACAGAGAAGATTTTTTGTTTCATTTTTTTCATGCATTTTTAAGAATAAAAGAGATATTTTAGGATAAGGAGAGAGACGAATGAAAGAATTGACAAATCTTGTAAATATGTTAATAAATAAATAAATGGTATTTTTATGAAAGATTTGTTCATGTATTTTTTGAGTTGTATATATATATGATAAAAAAAAAAGCTTTTCTCACACGGGATTCGAACCTACGACCCGTGCGTTACGAATTTAGTACTCTTGTTACTGTGCCAACCATTGGTGTAATCTATATGTATAATAATAATATTATATTATAATATAAATTATATTATATCATTATATAATAATATTATTATATTTTAATATATTAGAATATATTATGATATTATATTATATTATAATATAATAGCATATTATTTTATTATATTAATATATTATATTATAATATTATATTACTATATTGCACTATATTATATTATTATATTATAATATTATATTACTATATTGTATTATATTATATTAATATATTATATTATTATATTCTAATATTATATTATTATATTGTATTATATTATATTATTATATTATATTAATATATTATATTATATTATTAAATTATATTCTAATATTATGTTATATTATATTATATTACCGTATAGTGAAGTGGATATGTATATATATATATATTTCCACTTTCAGAGAGAGCGTAAGAAAGAGGGAAGAAGGCAGAAGCTGCGAATGGTCGAGATTTTATTGCAGGATTTAATAGAACGCGAAGATCATTCTCCGGCTCGCGATTATCATAATCTCTGCTCCTGTGCCACGTTTCGCTCGAGAGAGTAAGAAAAAAAATAATAACAATAATAATATAAATAAAAAAATGAAAAGCGCAACCAGCAAGGCCCATTTATTGGTTTACTGCACTGGGGGAGAACTGCATGAGCGAGAAACCGTGGAGACGTGGTGCGCTAATGAAATTGTAGTAATCTCGGGCTATGAAGAGATTACCATATGTTGATGGCGAGAGAAAGAGAGACAGCGAGCGGGAGGGGAAGGGGAGAGTTTTGATCGTCACGATCCACATATTTATGAAGCCGCGCGTATAATACCGAGTCTCGCGACGCTTCACGAAAGTAATCTTCTCGCGTGCGAGATTCTTGTTCAAGAAAAATCATCTCCCCTTGTGCAAGATTACAACGATCGCCAAGAGGAGAAACGCCGCAAAGTTATTTTGTTGCGACGGAAATAAAATTAAACTCGCGCCGTGCCAGTCGCCATTTTTTTTTTATCATCGCTCTTATTATTTCGTATTTATCGCGACACCAGATTTATCATCGACGATACAAACGATCGTTCGTTCCTAATTTACTCCTTATCATTTTTATTTTATATTATTATTATTAATCTTTCTTCATTCAATTTTAATAATAAATCCAATTTTTCGTTATCTTTGGACAAAGGAAATGCGGTCGAGGATATAACGAACTCGTATTTATTCGTATAGAAACGAACGTTTTATATTTTGTTCGTGAACAGGAATTATTTTGAACAGGTTTTGGAAGTTTACAATTATAATGTTTACATGTATAAATCTTGTACTATAAGCAATTATGGCAATTACATTGTATTTTTATGTTCTTTCATTACCAAAGTAACTAAAACTGCAACAAAAATCTGGATCTAAATACGTTAAAAAGTAATCTGGAATAATTTAATAAAATCGAACTGGTAAGGACGTTTTTTTTTGTTATCTCATTGAAAATCGTAGCTGAAGACGAAGTCAGAATTGTCTCGTTGGAAAGTCCACTCATTTTGCGGCTTTGCTAAAAATGTGCGGGACGTTTATCGCGAGAGGCTTCAGGACACTTAAGGGGGGTTCGCTCGAGGAGAGTAGATAAATAGGAAACGAAAGGAGTCTGAAACGTGGTGAACGAGGAAGAGACTTCTGGTTGAGAAGAAAGGGCGATGAGAGGAGACAGAGAGATGGAGGTTTGCAAGGAAGGAATATCTAATGACTCGTGAAGAGTCGTTACAGAGACGGATCCAACTCGAGGTAAAATCTATCTAAACAAACCCGTAGGTATGTACGACACTCCTGTGGCTCATACGCGTGCGTCGTTACATCGTTACGTTGCTCTCTCGCAGCTTCTTCGTGATTCCCGAGCGGTTCTCGAGTACCGAAGGTCCATTTTCAACCTTCGCTCGATCGTTACAAAAAAACAATTCTCAAATCTCTTCGCGTCGTTCGCGAGAGCCGTTATAACGGAGCAGTGACCAAGCGTAATGCAAAAAAGAGAAAAAAAAACAGAGAAATTTTTTCAATCTCCTATAGCAAGGAAGTTCGTGATATTTTGGAAAAATAGCTAGACGAATTGCCGTTTTTCGAATCGTTTTGGTAATTTTGAATTTCGAATATTTAGATCACTTTTATGTTTCTATATTGTTGCTATTATAGTAAGCGATTATATTTTTTATAAAGGTGGTAAAAACTAATCGTTTTCATCACGCTCGGCGAGTTTTTATGAGTGTCACGTTGAGAAAAGAGAGTGATTGATTGATTGATTGATTGATTGATTTATTGCGTTATGTCCTAGCTGGCTGTGAAGTAATTACATAATTAATACAAGATTGACATAAAATTAATATAAACTACACATTGCTTGCACGCTAAATATTGTAAGTTGATTCAAAGTAGTTGCATGACTGACGATTACAAGAACTGTTATCATTATTAGTAATTATTCTAATCTAATTAAATATCCTAAATCCTAAATTCTAAAAGATAGAGAGAGAGAGAGAGAGAGAGAGAGAGAGAGAGAGAGAGAGAGAGAGAGAGAAGGAGAGGGAGAGGGAGAGAGTGAGAGAGAAACAAATCGTTTGAGAAATTTCATTTACAAATGGTGATAAAGAACACGTGTGTGCAATTCGGTCCGGTGAATGTTTCGAATTCGCAGCTTTATTCGTCCGGCAATAAAATGTTTCGAGACGGTGAGGAAGGGGGAGGGGGGAATCGATTATGATTCACGACAGTGTTAAGGTTTCGTCCGATTTATCGATGAGGCTCATTAAACGCTTTTACTGCTGCGAAGTAAAGTACGAGACGGATGCTTGTGGTCTCGCGACGAGTAAAGTCGTTGCGCCTTGCTCCTTCGGACAGGGAGAGAGGGAGGGAGGGAGGGAGAGAGGACAGGGTCCTATGGTAATAACGATAGCTATAGCATTGATTTTACGATCCGACAATCGTCGTTAATTCTTTTTAAAGATTCCTTATACGTATACAGGGTGAATTTTATAAGGTGTAACAGACTTTATTCTAAGGTAGATACGATCATTACAAACAAAAGTTGCAAATATACGTTAGGGATATTTCTAATAGTTTACGAGATATCAATTTTTTAAGTTGATCCAATCAGAGCGCACCGAGAAGCGTTGGAGCCGCCCACTCCCGCCCTAGCCGTAGAGATAGCACAGTGTAGGGCGTTACATTTGGGGTTGCAAAAATCAGAGGAGTCAATTTTATTTATTATATTATTACGCCATCATTTTTATTTCTCGAGCATTGGCTGCTAGGGCGGAGAGTGGGTGGCTCCAACGCTTCTCGGTGCGCTCTGATTGGGCCAACTTTAAAACGTTATATCTCGTAAACTATTAAAAATATCCCGAATGTATATTTGCAACTTGTGTTTGTAATAATCCCATCTACCTTAGCCTCCCATATGCCTGCGACACCTTATGAAATTCACCCTGTATATCGAATGATAGTACACAGTGCAAGTACACCACCGATTGCCACCATCATCTTTCATCGTGACAAAACACAGGCGTGTACATACACTTTTCTTCAGAAAGAGAGAGAGAGGGGAAGAGAGAGAGAGAGAGAGAGGCTTGTTGCAAAGTTTGCTTCGTCTCTCTCTCTCTCTTTCTCTCCCTCATTCTCAAGTCGTATCGTAAATCACGAATCCATTCCGTTCGTTAACAAGAACTTGGTCAAGAAGCAAAAGGAAGACCTTTTTGCAAAAGAGTATTTTTTAAGGGATGAGACTGTCAGTGTAATAGTGAAAGTATTACACACACACACATGCACACACACACACACACGCACACATATATAAGTAGACAACAGCAGATAAGGAAGAGACGAAGCGTATCCAAGAAGTATGTTCTTTTATCCTTTTAGTCGATCGCCCATCGACCCAATCACGGCATGAAGTCCTCAAAGTGCGCCCGCGCGAGAGAGAAAGAAAGAGAGAGAGAGAGAGAGGTAGATGATGAGGGGGTGGGAGTGGTGAAAAAGCGACGAGGCAAAAGAGGGTGGTGGCTAACACGGAAATTCTTCGATCTCTCGATCGTCGTCGCTTCTCGAGTCTCGATAATAGTTTTATTCACGTTCGTACGCTCCCTTTTTACGCTCCCTGCGGGATCGAAGCGTATCGAATCGCAGTAACGAGATTTGCGCGAAAAGAAAAAAAAAAGGAGAGGCAAGAACATAAAAGAAAAGGAACAAAAAGGAAGAAAAAAGTAATCGACGACAGCAGGTTGGACGTTTAAGCATATGGTGCGAATCCATTAGCGAGAACGCATCATCGAACGAGACGAGACAAGAGAGAAAGAGAGAGACGTTAATGTGAAGAAAAATCCTGGCACATCGAGCGATCTCTTATATACGCTTAATAAAATCTCGATTCGTCCAATGTGGAACTGTAACGCGAACATTTTTCTCATTTTCTCGGCATACTTGTCGTTACTCGAGGGGCTAATTAAACCGGCCAATACACGTGTAACAGTCCAAGACGGATGGATGAGAAGACAGACGGGCGGACAGTCAGACAGACAGACAGACAGACAGGAGGAGCAGTGTGATGTTAAAGAGAGAGGAAAGAGGGAGCGAGGGGAGGAGAGAGATTTACACGAAACAATTTTCTCTCTTGTTAAAATCGTTGTGCTACATAAAAGAAATGTCTCACAATGTTACAACGAGAATGAACAAAATCGCAAGAGCAGATCTCTTATAAGGAACGCGACGATGATTCGTACGATATATACGGACACTCGAAGAGAGTAATTAACACGTTAGAGAGATTGGCTCGATGCTTAAAGGAACCGAGTTTTAATTATTTCACTACGTTTAATTAACTCCATCTTCTCATACACTCTCGTGATTTTACTTCGGGATCGTGAGGCCACTCCATACGTGGAACGCTGGAACATTGCGATCACTTAATTCCATATATATATATATATATATGCAATCAAAAATAAATATTATATGATAAATAAATAATAAATTATTTATTTGTATTATTACTTATTTTTGATTGCATAAAAATAATAAATATATATTGATTATTATTATTATTATTACAATTATTATTTGTAGAAGTTATATTTGTATATGTAAATATAATTTCTATAAATAATAATAATAAATTATAGTAGGTGTTGGATAATTGGGCGACTCGAGCCAAGTTAATTGTGAATGTAGACCAACACTGGCATTTTCATTGTTTCATTAAATTAGCTGGAAAATAAATATAATAATAAAAAAAAAATTTTCGCCGTTTCAACTTTAGATTCAGTCATCACGGAAAACATCGTGTCGGAGAAAAGTAAAAAGAAAAAAGATTTTTTTCAAATTTCATAGAAATAAACAAAAGTGTTAAAGTCGTAATTAAATATTTGTCATTATTCTCTATCATAATTAATTAATCAATTTGTATTATTATCCTCATAATCATCGTCAACTATTGGCTAACATACCTACATTCTACAAAAATTATATATCCTACGTAATAGAATATTAATTCTGATCCCTATTTATTTCATATTGGAATGATTTCTATATATAATAGAAGAAATTTAGAAATTAGTAAAATGATGATTTTACTAAATCGAAGCGAACGCTAAAGAAACGTCGAGGGAGGTGGCGAGACACGTGTAAGTGCCACCTATTTCGTTTTATCATTTAGCCGACTCAACGCTATAAAACGTCGTGCACGTCATCTCGCGCATTTTCCTATATCGCCAATATCTACGTCGAATTTTTACCGTGCCCCGAGCTTTCTGCGCTTCAATTGTTTTAATTACTCGTATTGAATATTTCATAAGAGTCGAAACCTATTGAAATGCAATTAATAGGGCGAGTATAATTGAAAAATATATACTTCTTAACCGCGTACGTTTCGAGAAAACTCGGTTTCGTCGCACTGCAGGATAAGATTTTTTATTATTTTGTTTGCGTGAATGCATAATATTGAGGAAGCGATACCAAAGAACGTTCTGGACACTTTGGCAAGCCTCGTGCCAGTATTCTTCACGGTCGAGTGTATCAACTGTGGCAATCAAATTCGGAAACGCAATTTTTCGCAACGAATCCGAGCGTACCTCGTTTTTCCTAACGGCGAATGTCGATGCGACTCGTCAACGCTCGTTTCGTCGACGTGTCGCTATATAAGTCGCGGCACAGTCTTCATTAGTCACAGTCACTTACAATCTTCACTACGGAACAACATTTCATAGAAAGGTATTTATTATAATCGCGATTCTATGGAGTCGAAAGAAAGAATATTGCTAACGTTCGCATCTTTTGTTCCAAACGTGAAACGGATGTGTACATCTACCGAATTAGAATCACTGCAACATGTATCGAAAATCCGGATTTCCCATAATCATCACCCTAGCTGTGTTTGTTCTAACGTGGTCACCGGATGTTACTGTCGAAGGGTAATGTAAAACTTGCATAAGTACGAGAGTGCCTATACTATAAATGTGTGTTTATAAAACACTTTGGGCTTTTCCCAAAAAAAATTTATTTCAAATATCCTCTCAAAGGTTGAAAATTTTATTTGAAGAAAAAAACATTTCGGGACCAAGGAGTGGCTTTCGAATATGTCGAACCTCCGTAAAGAATAATATAAATGTTCGAGCTGTGCGATATGCGTTTCAAACTTTCTTACAGTAAAATAAAGAGATATATGCATGGTCTAATTGGCATAGAAAAACAGTATTTCATATTCCATAGTTTATAACAAATTCCGTAGCCTTCCTCTTGGTCAATTTTTTCCTGCCTACTTTATAGATAGATCTTTATTCCACGTTAGCCCTCACGGGCTTTTAAATAGATCCTTACATCTTCGCTCCCTCTCCGTCTTTCCTTGTTACTCCATTCCTTAGTTTCTATATTTACACATCTATTTATACTCTTGTCCACCGGCCTTTTTACTTGTTTCCCCTGTTTAAATCCGCCTTTTCCCATTCCTTTTGCCTCGCTATACTTTCAAATTCCTTTACCACCTCACACATTTCATCACCAATCTCCTCTCCTCCTAATGCTTTGTTCCAGCCTCCTTCCGGTTCCTCCCTCTGCCGTTCCCTCCAGTCCTCATAGTTCCTGAGGGTTTGCTCGTACATCAATCTCCTGGCCTCGTCCCATCTCCATATGCGCTCCAGCGTTTTTTGTTCTCTTGGATACACTCTGCACTTTTATCCTTAAAGCCTTTCCACACTCTCTTCCCACACTTTCACACCTCATCCTCGCCCATATTTCCTTGATCTCTCCCCTTGCTCTTCTCTCATCCCAGTATTTTGCCCTTCCCACCTCCCTTTTCTTTTGGTTATACTCCCTGCAGTAGTTCGACGTTTCTATTTTCCCCCGCATCCTCTGAATTTGTTGTTCTGCTATCTTCTGCACTGCTCTCCCGACCTTCATTTCCCATTCCTCTTTGTTTCCGCTTCTTATCGCCTCTGTTATCTGCCATTATCCTGCCTGCTCCATTGCTGTCTTCATCTCCCTTCCTTACTTGGTCCCATCGTTATTCACCAGTCGTGCTGCCTCCTTTAGTAGACACTTTCTTGGCCATTTTTCGTCTTCCATTTTAAATATTTTATCTATATAATCTCCCGCCCTTTTTACCATTAACATGTTTGTTCCATGACACCCCGCCTCCATTTTCCAAATATACTCTGACGTATTGGTCCTTAGCCCCATTGCCATCTTTGTGTATCTGGCCTGCGTCCTTTCCACTCTTTCTCTTCTCTTCCATCCCCACATTTCCATTCCATACAAAAGCCCGCTCCTCGCTATCACCTCTGTTATCCTCAGACGGTCCATCAACCCCCCTATTTTTGCCCTTTTTGCAATGCCCCACGCGCAGTTCACTGCCTTTCTTATCCTACTCTCCACCATTCTTATGTGCTTTTCCCCGCCGAATTGGCTTCATCGATTATTTTTCCCAACTCCGCTTCGAGTTCCTTCAGGTTTCTATTATAAATGTTTACTATCGTCCCTTTGTCCTGTCGATTTCTCCCTATTTGTGTCTTTCTGATGATCAACCCCTCCTTTTCATTGCGTTATTTCACCGTCCCCCAAAACCGTTTTCCCGATTCCTGCTAGATGCCCTTCTTTCGCCCTTCCCCTCTTCTTTTCTCTCACTGCCGCTTTGGTGACCCATAAAAATTCGCCATCCAGCTTTCCTATCTTTTTCTCTACCTCCTTCTCTTCCATCCATGTCTCCTGCACTACGATTATGTCGTGCTCCTATGGCCACTCCCATGCCTCTGAGATCGCTTCCATATTCGCCTGCTTCTTTCAGGACCCCAATTCTCTCGTTCCACACCTTCCACCTCCCAACCACCTTTATTTTGAGATAGCCGACTCTCGGTTCCTTTCCTTTTTCTCTCATTGTGCTTGCATACTCCTCTATCCACCCTTGCACCTCCCATTCTCTAGTCCTGCTGCTTTCACTATTTTTATCTTATTTTCCATATCCATTACTTCTATTAATGTCCCGTCCTTTGTTTCTTTCCATCTTCTGACTTTCGGCTTTACGCCTGTTCTCTCCCACACTACCCTCGCAACGTCCCATTCCATGCCATCCTCGGATCTTCTTACTTCTTGCACCAAAATGTTCTTCTTCCTGGCTCTTCTCTCTCGCCATTCTTCCTGCCATTCCGCATAGCTCAAATGTTTCGGCTTCCTCCCAACCAGTCGTCTTATCCTCTCCCCCATCTCCAAGGCTGTTGTCTTCATTTTTCTTCTTACATTGAGCCAATCTTCTTCCCTTCTTTCCTCCTGGTCGTACCCCTGCTGTCTTCGCGTTGCCTCTCCTTACTCTCAATCCCCGGTTTCTGTTTCCTTCTGATTTTCGTCCCGAATTCGTTTCTTCCCACCCGTCTGCTAACCATAGTTCTCTCCCCCCTCTTGCTCCGTCGCTTGTTCTGCTCTCTCCTCCAGTCTTCGCTGCATTTTCTCATTTTTACGCTTTAACCGCCGAATTGTTGCCTCCTGCTTCTTGAATTTTTCCCTCCACCTCTCCTGCTCCTCTATTAGCATTTTTCCCTTTGAATCAAATCCCGCCTACCTGCTGCGTTAGCTTACCTTTCTTGTCTTTGGTTCTCCTCCCATCTAGTCAGCATCTTTCCCACCACCCTTTCCACGATTCTGCTCACCCTGGCTTCACTTCCTTCCGCTCTTTCTTTTACCAATTTCCTCTCTATTGTTTCTATTCTCTTCCTCAGTTCATCTTCCCTGTTGGGACTTTCCTTCTCTCCCACCTCTGCACTTTATTGGGCCTGTCTCTCTCCGTCCCGCACCCGGCTTTCCTCATATAATATTTTATTTCCTTTTTTTCGTTTTCCTGATGCCCAGTAGTCCATGAGTGACCTTGCACAATCAATTTTCCGCTTCTTAATACCCACCACTCCTCTAGGTCTCCCTCTTCGCCTTTTGCCTGACTCCAGTAATTCACCCGTCGACATATTTTCCCTTTCATCTTCCAATTCTCCTTTCTCTGCTTGTCCGCTCTTCACTGTCACCTCCGTATACGCCACCGGCGTTTCACCAATCGCGTTGCGTTTTTTCCACTCTCGTTCGTTCTCTTGATCTCCCCGATTCCTAAACTCATTGCTATCGCCTAACTATTTGTCTTTATAACTTCACTATTTTCTCAATCCCTTTTCTCCCCACACTTCCTCAGTCTTTTCACATATGACCTCAGCTTCTCACTAACTTTCCCTGTAGTCCGTGTCCTCCTTACTCTTTTTTTCACTCTTTCCTCGCTCACTATGACAATGTGCGTCTATCCGTATCGCGAGTCCCATCGAAACTCTCCTTGCCTACTTTATATTTTTATTTAATCCTTCCAGGGTACCAAGTCGCCATGAGCAATGTCAGCAGCGCGGATATGAGTTTGCTTGCAAGGTACGAATTTTTTTAACAATATCCTATATCTCGTCAAATATTTATCAAATATATTGCTGGCGTTGCCTGCTTTTTATAATAATTTTCTTTTCGGCGCATTGCAGTACAATACCAAAGTTAATCCCTGCGAGGTCTTAACTTGCGGACTTACACATTTGGGCGAGTACATATTGAAAAGAATTATAGTTCGCGAGGGGATTCCTGATGGAACGGCGTGCGGTCCATCCAAAGTCAGTATCATAATTTTGTATGTTACTTCGCGGCACATAATTCATGATATTGACAGAATATTTAATCGCGATATCTTGCATCCGTTTTTCAGATTTGTAGAAACAAGAAGTGTGTCGATGCGAGAGACGGAATGCCACAGTGTCCGGAGGAAAATAATCTCGTGGGTTGCATCCAGGTAAGGACATCTCTTTAGAATATTGTCTTGATTAAAATGATTGTTCTATAATTCGCATAGTGGCTCTGCAATATATCGATCACCTCGTTAGAGGCAAATCAAGATTTTACATCATAATCCTTATCTTCTGCGTTAACGAACTAATTTCTCACCCTCACTTTTTGATGAAAGTTCTTCCTTTCGTGCAGTAAGGTACGTCTTATCTGCCAATGAATTCTCTATTCATGTCGTCATTTTATGTAAAGTAGCGGGCGACCCTAATATATACGTACCTACATATAAGTGTATACATGGTATAATCGTATTAGAAAAATCCAATATGAATATAGATCCTAACTATGCACGATAATTCTGCAACGAGATAACATATAGTAATATAACCACACCCTTGGACCAATATAATTAATTTATATATTTCGAGTCGTCAAATTCTATTATGGTCAAGTGTACTTTTTTTGACAGCGCTACACAACCACAAGGAGTGAGATAAAAACTCGAGAACAACAATGCCAGGATTTAGGATTCGATGTTGCATGTCTGGTGAGACTGTTTGTCGATCACTGAACGTACTAGCTTGTGCCTTTTTCGAACGAAAAAAAAAAAATTGCTAAAAATTGAAATTTAAGGTATTTCCGGACGAAGAAGTGCAGTCAAGTGTCTATAGTTGCACAAACTTAGCTTGCGGTTATGCAACATCGGATCGCCGCCATGTTCGATATATCGGTCGCCGCCTACCATTTCGATTAACACCAACCATTGGAACATTTTGCGCTGGTAATAAAGTAAGTACCTCATGTAAAGTAGTGTTCCATCCAATCTTTTGCACCAGTGTGATTATTCAAAAATGCGATTTTAATACTTGTTCCAATGGCGGTGAATTATTCACGATACCGCGGCCATAAATTTGGAGAAATTGCTTAGAACTCCATGCACAACCATAAGTAGTTCGAAAAAACTTCATACGGTTCATCTAATATTCCAGGCATGTTATCGACAAAGATGTATACCCTTGTCGAAATGGCCACCGTCTGTCCCAAGACCAACATACACGGCTTTTGAAAGTTTTTCGGAATGCAATGTTACAAAATTTTAATCACTTGCGAAAGGAGGGAGCCGTTACCGCCATCATCGTTTGTTTTCGTCGTCTACCTATACGTTGTCATAACAACGATCCCGATGTTTGATCAACGCACGTGACAATTACATTTTTTTAATATATGTCCCAAATAAATTGTCCACAAATACACTTTGTACCATCAAAAAAACATAATCGTCGATGTAAGAGACGAAGAATAAATAGTGAACTTGTACTTTATTCGAAATTGCGTAAAAGTAGAAGACAAGCGAATGACCGAGACCAATGTGCTCCTGAGAAAATTCCTGCTCCGATTGGAGGCTACGCAAACGCCGACTTCCACATAGGCAGCCAAATTCCACATGAAAATGACTCCGAAAAATAATCTCCAAATCTGACAAATAATGTAAACCAGATTTGGAGCACAAAATAATAAAACAATGCTGGCATAGCTGTTTCACTTATAACTGTATAAAAGCACCAGCAAGCTAACATTGAGACAGTCTGAAAATAAATTTAAAACCTGTATGTGAGACGCGACGGATTCGCTTAAGAAATCCATCTTTCCTTTCTGCTGTTCAAGTGTCAATAAACTATTTATCTTTTTACTTAAGTGTTTCATTTGGATTCCAATCCTTTAATAGTATATCCCGAATTACTAAAGTCCAGTGCGATACTCGCGGGATACAACATTAAATTAACCATGACCAAAGTTGAGAAACGTCTTCTACGTTAAATTTATACTTCTTTGGCGTGAGTAAAACGAATTTTTTACGGATTCAAACAAATTTTAACTTATTGTTAGTTCAATGATCGAAAAACGGTATTAAATACCACGAATAGAAGTTTGTTTGTTTGTTTTCTTTTTAACGTAGTCGGTAAGCTCGAACCCGTTCTGCTGGTATATTCTTTTTATCGGCTTCGTTACTCTTATTGTAAGTTTTGCATTTTTCCATATTTATTTTAGGCATCTTAGAAACTAAGAAACGACAAAAATAACATAAGTCACATATTACAATCTTTTAAAGGTTAAAATTAACAATATAAAATGAAATGATTCGTCAAATAATAACGTCAATAACTTAAAAAATTCAATAGTTCTTACATTATGATAACCTTCAATCTCAAAATATAATTTTCATAAAAATGATAACACGTCACAATTAACTTGAGTTCATTGAAGAACTGACTGAATTAGACACTACGCGCATATGCGTGCGAACTACGCCACTTGGGTCGGCGAAAATCTTACGTACTATTTCAGTATGTTACTTCACGATAGAGCTGGCATAGTACATGCCATATGCGCACCGCTCGGATAACTTTAAACCGAGATAGAAAAAAAAAATTCTTACTAACTTCGTGGTAAAAAAAAAATACATGTAGGATTCATTACCAATGTAGAAGGAAATACAATACACACGAATAATATCGAAATTATATTTATTTGAACGAGGACATAGATAAGAATTAATTTGAATGCAAAACACGTCCGCTCCTTGACACTTCTCGCTGTCGACTGACTAAAATCGGAAAATTGAAAAATCGAGAAAAAAATAGATCCCATCGTTATCCCATTATCCAACTAGTCTTAAAAGGTGTGGAATAACTGACAGTTTTTTACAAAAAAAATTCAAGAAAATCGATCAGTACGTGTTTTTTGCAAATCAACAATTTAGACTTGAAACTTGAAAATCTTATAGAAATACGGTTTGACAATTTTATTCGATATTTTTTATGAAAAGTGCGTCCAAAAAGAAAAATTTCAAAAAAAAAAAACGTCCACTTTAGCCCATTTTTCGCAAAGTTATGGACGTTCAAAAAAAGAGTAACGTAATTTTTGAAAAATCGATATCTTGAAAACGGTTCGACAAAAAAAATTGAAAAAAATCATGGAGGCCTCTTTCAACCAATACTAGAGCATAACAAATTATCAAAAAAATCGGAGATGGTAAGGCAAAATGTTGTTTGATCTGGCGTGGAATCCCTCATATATATGCAATGAAAAATAAATATTATATGATAAATAAATAATAAATTATTTATTTTTATTATTATTTATTATATTTTTGATTGCATAAAAATAATAAATATATATTGATTATTATTATTATTATTAAAATTATTATTTGTAGAAGTTATATTTGTATATGTAAATATAATTTCTATAAATAATAATAATAAATTATAGTAGGTGTTGGATAATTGTGCGACTCGAGCCAAGTTAATTGTGAATGTAGACCAACACTGGCATTTTCATTGTTTCATTAAATTAGCTGGAAAATAAATATAATAATAAAAAAAAAATTTTCGCCGTTTCAACTTTAGATTCAGTCATCACGGAAAACATCGTGTCGGAGAAAAGTAAAAAGAAAAAAGATTTTTTTCAAATTTCATAGAAATAAACAAAAGTGTTAAAGCCGTAATTAAATATTTGTCATTATTCTCTATCATAATTAATTAATCAATTTGTATTATTATCCTCATAATCATCGTCAACTATTGGCTAACATACCTACATTCTACAAAAATTATATATCCTACGTAATAGAATATTAATTCTGATCCCTATTTATTTCATATTGGAATGATTTCTATATATAATAGAAGAAATTTAGAAATTAGTAAAATGATGATTTTACTAAATCGAAGCGAACGCTAAAGAAACGTCGAGGGAGGTGGCGAGACACGTGTAAGTGCCACCTATTTCGTTTTATCATTTAGCCGACTAGACGCTATAAAACGTCATGCACGTTTTCTCGTGCATTTTCCTATATCACCAATATCATTCGTCGAATTTGTACCGTGCCCCGAGCTTTCTGCGCTTCAATTGTTTTAATTACTCGTATTGAATATTTCATAAGAGTCGAAACCTATTGAAATGCAATTAATAGGGCGAGTATAATTGAAAAATATATACTTCTTAACCGCGTACGTTTCTAGAAAACTCGGTTTCGTCGCACTGCAGGATAAGATTTTTTATTATTTTGTTTGCGTGAATGCATAATATTGAGGAAGCGATACCAAAGAACGTTCTGGACACTTTAGCAAGCCTCGTGCCAGTATTCTTCACGGTCGAGTGTATCAACTGTGGCAATCAAATTCGGAAACGCAATTTTTCGCAACGAATCCGAGCGTACCTCGTTTTTCCTAACGGCGAATGTCGATGCGACTCGTCAACGCTCGTTTCGTCGACGTGTCGCTATATAAGTCGTGGCACAGTCTTCATTAGTCACAGTCACTTACAATCTTCACTACGGAACAACATTTCATAGAAAGGTATTTATTATAATCGCGATTCTATGGAGTCGAAAGAAAGAATATTGCTAACGTTCGCATCTTTTGTTCCAAACGTGAAACGGATGTGTACATCTACCGAATTAGAATCATTGCAACATGTATCGAAAATCCGGATTTCCCATAATCATCACCCTAGCTGTGTTTGTTCTAACGTGGTCACCGGATATTACTGTCGAAGGGTAATGTAAAACTTTCATAAGTACGAGAGTGCCTATACTATAAATGTGTGTTTATAAAACACTTTGGGCTTTTCCCAAAAAAAATTTATTTCAAATATCCTCTCAAACGTTGAAATTTTTATTTGAATCAAAAAAAAATGTAGGGACCAGAGAGTGGCTTTCGAATATGTCGAACCTCCGTAAAGAATAATATAAATGTTCGAGCTGTGCGATATGCGTTTCAAACTTTCTTACAGTAAAATAAAGAGATATATGCATGGTCTAAATGGTATAGAAAAACGATATTTCATATTCCATAGTTTATAACAAATTCCGTAGCCTTCCTCTTGGTCAATTTTTTCCTGCCTACTTTATAGATAGTTCTTTATTCCACGTTAGCCCACACGGGCTTTTAAATAGATCCTTACATCTTCGCTCCCTCTCCGTCTTTCCTTTTTACTCCATTCCTTAGTTTCTATATTTACATATCTATTTATACTCTTGTCCACCTCCCTTTTTACTTGTTTCCCCTGTTTAAATCCGCCTTTTCCCGTTCCTTTCGCCTCGCTATACTTTCAAATTCCTTTACTACCTCACAAATTTCATCACCAACCTCCTCTCCTCCTAATGCTTTCTTCCAGCCTCCTTCCGGTTCCTCCCTCTGCCGTTCCCTCCAGTCCATATGCGCTCCAGCGTTTCTTGTTCTCATGGGCACACTCTGCACTTTTATCCGTAAAGCCTTTCCTTTCCTCTCTTCCCACACTTTCACACCTCATCCTTGCCCATATTTCCTTGATCTCTCCCCTTGCTCTTCTCTCATCAAAATATTTTGCCCTTCCCACCTGCCTTTTCTTTTGTTTATACTCCCTGCAGTAGTTCGACGTTTCTATTTTCCCCCGCATCCTCTGAATTTGTTGTTCTGCTATCTTCTGCACTGCTCTCCCGACCTTCATTTCCCATTCCTCTTTCTTTCCGCTTCTTATCGCCTCTGTTATCTGCCATTATCCTGCCTGCTCCATTGCTGTCTTCATCTCCCTTCCCTACTTGGTCCCATCGTTATTCACCAGTCGTCTTGCCTCCTTTAGTAGACACTTTCTTGGCCATTTTTCGTCTTCCATTTTAAATATTTTATCTATATAATCTCCCGCCTTTTTTACCATTACCATGTTTGTTCCATGACACCCCGCCTCCATTTTCCAAATATACTCTGACGTATTGGTCCTTAGCCCCATTGCCATCTTTGTGTATCTGGCCTGCGTCCTTTCCACTCTTTCTCTTCTCTTCCATCCCCACACTTCTACTCCATACAAAAGCCCGCTCCTCGCTATCACCTCCGTTATCCTCAGACGGTCCATCAACCCCCCTATTCTTGCCCTTTTTGCAATGCCCCACGCGCAGTTCACTGCCTTCCTTATCCTACTCTCCACCATTCTTATGTGCTTTTCCCCGCCGAATTGCTTCATCGATTATTTTTCCTAACTCCGCTTCGAGTTCCTTCAGGTTTCTATTATAAATGCTTGCTATCGTCCCTTTGTCCTGTCGATTTCTCCCTATCTGTATCTTTCTGATGATCAGCCATTGCGTTATTTCACCTTCCCCCAAAACCGTTTTCCCGATTTCTGCTAGATGCCCTTCTTTCGCCCTTCCCCTCTTGTTTTCTCTCACTGCCGCTTTGGTGACCCATACAAATTCGCCATCCAGCTTTCTTATCTTTTTCTCTACCTCCTTCTCTTCCATCCATGTCTCCTGCACCACGATTATGTCGTGCTCCTAAGGCCACTCCCATGCCTGTGAGATCGCTCCCATTCCCGCGATGTCCCACGTTACCACTCGTACCAGTTTCTGTCTTGCTGTCTCTTTCGTTGCCAGTTCCCCTGCTGAAAGCCCTGCTAAAACCCCGATACTGCTTCGTACTTCCGTCGTCTCCCTTCTCTGTATTCGCCCGCTTCTTCCAGGTCCCCAATTCTCTCGTTCCACACCTTCCACCTCCCATCCACCTTTATTTTGAGATAGCCGACTCTCGGTTCCTTTCCTTCTTCTCTCATTGTGCTTGCATACTCCTCTATCCACCCTTGCACCTCCCATTTTCTATACGTGAGGTGCTTCTATATCGTCTGTCGTCTTACCGTTCTCCGCCCTGCTGCTTTCATTATTTTTATCTTATTTTCCATATCCATTGCCTCTATTAATGTCCCGTCCTTTGTTTCTTTCCATCTCCTGACTTTCGGCTTTACGCCTGTTCTCTCCCACACTGCCCTCGCAACGTCCCATTCCATACCATCCTCTGATCTTCTTACTTCTTGCACCAAAATGTTCTTCTTCCTGGCTGTTCTCTCTCGCAATTCTTCCTGCCATTCCGCATAGCTCAAACGTTTCGGCTTCCTCCCGACCAGTCGTCTTATCCTCTCCCCCATCTCCAAGGCTGTTGTCTTCCTTTTTCTTCTTACATTGAGCCAATCTTCTTCCCTTCCTTCCTCCTGGTCGTACCCCTGCTGTCTTCGCGTTGCCTCTCCTTACTCCCAATCCCCGGCTTCTGTCTCCGTCTGATTTTCGTCCCGAATTCGTTTCTTCCCACCCGTCTGCTAACCATAGTTCTCTCCCCCCTCTTGCTCCTTCGCTTGTTCTGCTCTCACCAGTCTTCGCTGCATTTCGTCATTTTTACGCTCTAACCGCCGAATTGTTGCCTCCTGCTTCTCGAATCTTTCCCTCCACCTCTCCTGCTCATCTATTAGCATTTTTTCCCTTTGAATCAAATCCCGCGTACCTGCTGCATTAGCTTACCTTTCTTGTCTTTGGTTCTCCTCCCACTTAGTCGACATCTCTCCCACCACCCTCTCCACGATTCTGCTCACCCTGGCTTCACTTCCTTCCGCTCTTTCTTCTACCAATTTAGTCTCTATTGTTTCTATTCTCTTCCTCAGTTCATCTTCCCTGTTGGAACTTTCCTTCTCTCCCACCTCTGCACTTCGTTGGGCCTGTCTCTCTCCGTCCCGCACTCGGCTTTCCTCATATAATACTTTATTTCCTTTTTTTTCGTTTTCCTGATGCCCAGTAGTCCATGAGTGACCTTGCACAATCAATTGTCCGCATCTTAATACCCACCACTCCTCTAGGTCTCCCTCTTCGCATTTTGCCGGACTCCAGAATTCACCTGTCGACATATTTTCTCTTGCATCTTCTAATTCTCCTTTCTCTGCTTGTCCGCTTTTCACTGTCACCTCCGTGTACCCCACCGGCGTTTCACCAATCGCGTCGCTACACTCCGATATTATTTCGACTCCGTCGCCTTCGTTCTCCTCTCCCTGGTCGGTACTGCCGAGATAGCCATCCCCCTACGCTACTGTTTCGCGCCGCCGCTCATCGCTGGCGCTGCCGTCGCTTCGGTCCTCTCCGGTTTTTCCTATCTCGCTCATTCCCTTGATCTCCCCGATTCCTAAACTCATTGCTATCGCCCAACTATTTGTCTTTATAACTTCAATATTTTGTCAATCCCTTTTCTCCCCACACTTCCTCTCTCTTTTCACATCTTACCTCAGTTTCTCACCAACTTTCCTTTTAGTCCGTGTCCTCCTTACTCTTCTTTTTCACTTTTTCCTCGCTCACTATGACAATGTGCGTCTATCCGTATCGCGTGTCCCATCGAAACTCTCCTTCCCTACTTTATATTTGTATTTAATCTTTCCAGGGTACCAAGTCGCCATGAGCAATGTCAGCAGCGCGGACATGAGGTTGCTTGCTACGTACGAATTTTTTTTAACAATATCCTATATCTCGCAAAATATTTATCAAATATATTGCTGGCGTTGCCTGCTTTTTATAATAATTTTCTTTTCGGCGCATTGCAGTACGATACCAAAATTAATCCCTGCGAGGTCTTAACTTGCGGACGTAGAGAAGTGCACGGTTACGCATCGCAACAAATTATAGTTCGCGAGGGGATTTCTGATGGAACGGCGTGCGGTCCATCCAAAGTCAGTATATAATTTTGTATATTACTTCGCGGCACATAATTCATGATATTGACCGAATATTTAATCGCGATATGTTGCATTCGTTTTTCAGGTTTGCAGAGACAAGAAGTGTGTCGATGCGGGAAAGGGAATGCCACAGTGTCTGGAGAAATATAATCTCCATCGTTGTAGTAAAGTAAGGAAATCTCTTTAGAATATTGTCTTGATTAAAATGATTGTTTTATAATTCGCATCGTGACTCTGCAATATAACGATCACCTCGTTAGAGGCAAATCAAGATTTTATATCATAATTCTTATCTTCTGCGTTAACGAACTAATTTCTCACCCTCATTTTTTGATGAAAGTTCTTCCTTTCGGGCAGCAAGGTATGTCTTCTCTGCCGATGAATTCCCTATTCATGTCGTCATTTTATGTAAAGTAGCGGGCGACCCTAATATATATGTACCTACATATAAGTGTATACATGGTATAATCGTATTAGAAAAATCCAATATGAATATAGATCCTAACTATGTACGATAATTCTGCAAAGAGAAAACATACAGTAATATAATCACATCCTTGAACCAATATAATTGTATTTGTATATTTCGAGACGTCAAATTCTGTTATGTTCAAGTGTACTTTTTTCCACAGCGAAGAACAAACACATCGAGTCCGACGAAAACTCGAGAACAACAATGCCAAGATTTTGGATTCGATGTTGCATGTCTGGTGAGACTGTTTGTCGATCACTGAGCGTACTAGCTTGTGCCTTTTTCGAACGAAAAACAAAATTGCTAAAAATTGAAATTTAAGGTATTTCCGGACGAAGAAGTGCAGTCAAGTGCCCATAGTTGCAGAGACTTAGCTTGCGGTTATGCATCGGATCGCCGCTATGTTCGGTATACCCGTCGCCGGCTACCAATTCGATTAACAGCAACCGTTGGAACATTTTGCGCTGCTAATAAAGTAAGTACCTCATGTAAAGTAGTGTTCCATCCAATCTTTTGTACCAGTGTGATTATTTAAAAATGCGATTTTAATACTTGTTCTAATGGCCGTGAATTATTCACGATACCGCGACCATAAGTTGGGAGAAGTTGCTTAGAACTCGATGCAGAACCATAAGTAGCTCGAAAAACTTCATACGTTTCATCTATATTCCAGGCATGTTATCGACAAGAATGTATACCCTTGTCAAAATGGCCACGGGCTATCCCAACACCAATATACACGGCTTTTGAAAGTTTTTCGGAATGCGATCTTAAAAAATTGTAATCACTTGCGAAAGGAGGGAGCAGTTACCGCCATCGTCGTTTGATTTCGTCCTCTACCTATACGTTCTCATAACAACGATCCCGATGTTTGATCAACGCACGTGACAATTACATTTTTTAATAAATGTCCCAAATAAATTGTCCACAAATACACTTTGTACCACCAAAAAAACATAATCGTCGATGTAACGGACGAAGAATAAATAGTGAACTTGTACTTTATTCGAAATTGCATAAAAGTAGAAGACAAGCGAATGACCGCGACCAATGTGCTCCTGAGAAAATTCCTGCTTCGATTGGAGGCTACGCGAACGCCGACTTCCACATAGGCAGCCAAATTCCACGTAAAAATGAATTTGAAAAATAATCTCCAAATCTGGGAAATAGTGTAAACCAGATTTGGAACACAAAATAATAAAACAATGCTTGCATAGCTGTTTCACTTATAACTGTATAAAAGCACCAGCAAGCTAACATTGAGACAGTCTGAAACTAAATTTAAAACCTGTATGTGAGACGCGACGGATTCGCTTAAGAAATCCATCTTTCCTTTCTGCTGTTCAAGTGTCAATAAACTATTTATCTTTTTACTTAAGTGTTTCATTTGGATTCCAATCCTTTAATAGTATATCCCGAATTACTAAAGTCCAGTGCGATACTCGCGGGATACAACATTAAATTAACCATGACCAAAGTTGAGAAACGTCTTCTACGTTAAATTTATACTTCTTTGGCGTGAGTAAAACGAATTTTTTACGGATTCAAACAAATTTTAACTTAGTTCAATGATCGAAAAATGATATTAAATACCATGAATAGAAGTTTGTTTGTTTGTTTTCTTTTTAACGTAGTCGGTAAGTTCGAGCCCGTTCTGGTATATTCTTTTTATCGGCTTCGTTACTCTTATTATAAGTTTTGCATTTTTCCGGATTTATTTTAGGCATCTTAGAAACTAAGAAACAACAAAAACAACGTAAGTCACATATTACAATCTTTTAAAGGTTAAAATTAACAATATAAAATGAAATGATTCATCAAATAATAACGTCAATAACTTAAAAAATTCAATAGTTCTTACATTATTATAACCTTCAATCTCAAAATATAATTTTCATAAAAATGATAACACGTCACAATTAACTTGAGTTCATTGAAGAACTGACTGAATTAGACACTACGCGCATATGCGTGCGAACTACGCCACTTGGGTCTGCGAAAATCTTACGTACTATTTCAGTGTGTTACTTCACGATAGAGCTGGCATAGTACATGCCATATGCGCACCGCTCGGATAACTTTAAACCGAGATGGAAAAAAAAAATTCTTACTAACTTCGTGGTAAAAAAAAATTCATGTAGGATTCATTATCAATGTAGAAGGAAATACAATACACACGAATAATATCGAAATTATATTTATTTGAACGAGGACATAGATAAGAATTAATTTGAATGCAAAACACGTCCGTTCCTTGACACTTCTCGCTGTCGACCGACTCTCCCATTTTCCTTAACGCTCTTCTTTTATCCTTGCTTTCTTTGTTCCACTCTAAATAAATCTAGAGTCTTGGCAACGTCCAATTCCTTCATTCGGCCATTCCTGCATTTTTTTCGGCCTCCGAAGAATTCCTCTCATATAGTTTCATATAGTCCGCTGATATTGTAGTTATTCTTGGTCATTCACCTTCCCCAATCCGTACTACGTAAATAGTACGTAAATAACGATCTTGACCTTTGTTCTGCACTACCTCAAATAATCCCAGATATTTCTTCTTGATGTTCAATCCAGGGCCATATTGCGTTCGCTTAATAGCAACTATGTCTCCCTTTTTATAATCCATTGCTTTTTTACAAGTATGATTATACAACCTCCGATTTTCTTCTTGTATCTGATATAAGTTTTCTTTGGCCATACGCCTTAACTCTTCTCTATCTTTCTCAAATATATTAACTGACTCTTCTTCAAGTAAAGCTAAAATTTGTGGGTTCTCTCTTCTTCTCACTGTTACTCCAAATAACAATTCAAAAGGCTTCATTTTCATGCTTCGCTGATAAGTACTATTTAAACAATTTTGCACTTGTTCTACATGTCGGTACCATTTATTTGGATCCTCTAATGCTAATTTCGTTCATATCGGGATAATAATTCTATTTATCCTTTCAACTTATCCGTCCCCACGCGGTACTCCTGTTGTAATCAATATGTGCTCGGTATTTTCCGTTTTACAGTACTCGTCGAATTCCCCCGATGTAAATGCTGCTCCTCTATCGCTAATGAGACATTGCGGGTTCCCAAACACCGCTTGCTGAAACTTTAATTTCCCAATTACTTCCCGAGCATTTATCGTTTTTGTCGGATAAATCCAGGGGAATTTCGAAAATCCATCCACTACTATAACAAGATGTTTATAAAGCTTTGACGTTGCTGTCAATGGACCAAGATGATCGATATCATATGTCACTAGCGGAAAATCTCCTTTCAGAATAGGTCGTAGTTCCCCTCTTTCTTTCCTTTTTTCCTTTCTCTAAGTATACATGGCTCACAACAACTTACAAATTTTTCCAACTTCTCTTTTACTTTTGGAATATAAAATTCCTCCCTAATCTCCTCAATCATCTTTACTCCAAAATGTCCATTATCGTGTGTTTTTCGTATAATATCCTCCTATTCGTATAATATCCATACATACTGCTCGGCAATACAATTACATTTTTTCTTCCTACTTGTTTCATCAGAAGTCCATTTTCTATCAAGTAATCTTCATATGCCTCTTTCTCAAGAACTTGCTTAATTGCTCGTATTCGTTCATCCTCATCCTGTTGTTTTCTTATCACGGTAATTATCAAACGTTGCCCTTTCCGATGTTCTACTTCATAATTAAACTCTTCAAAAAATAGAGCCCATCTAGCCACTTTCGCCGCTATGTCTTTCTTTTCTAAAGTCTTCTTAAACGCTTCACAATCAGTGACTATTTTAAATTTGATTCCTTGTAGATATACCCGAAACTGTTTTATTGCCATGATGATGGCAAGTACTTCCAATTCGTATGAATGTAATTTTTTCTCTGCATTTGATGTTTTTCTGATCATACATATAATAAACTGGATGCAAATCATCATCCCCTGTATTTATCTGCAACAACGTTCCTCCATGCCCCAACTGACTAGCATCTGTGTGCAACTCGGTGATTGCATTTGGTCGATATATCTTTAACTCCGGCTCTGTTGTTAACGCAAATTTTAACTCCTTAAAAGCTTGCATTTGCTCTGGACCAAATATGAAAGAATGGTTCCCTTTCAAAACATCTGATAGAGGTCGTGCAATAATTGCATAATTGCGTATAAATTGTCTAAAATAGTCTTTAACGCCAAGAAACCTTTGAATATCGCGTCAATTTCTTGGTACTGGATAGTTTTTGACTGCTTTGATTTTTCCGTTCGCCGGAGCGATAAATCCCTTCTCCATGATATGTCCTAAATACTCAACTCTTTTTTTAAAAAATTGGCATTTCTTCCAGTTGATATTTAGTCCTTTTTGTCCTGCTACTTCCGAAGTTTCTGTCAGCTTCCTCATAGTTTCATCTTCATTCTTCGCACGAATAATGAGATCATCCATATATGTAAATACCACTCTTCGTCGACTAAGATTCCGAAATACTTCATCCACAAATCTAAGAAAATGAGTGGGACTATTCGTCAGACCAAATGATACTTTTAGAAATTCGTATTGTCCATTATGCGTCACAAATGCAGTATACTTTTGACTTTATCTCGCTACAGGGAATATGAAAATACCCATTTTTCAAACCCATTATTGAGAAGACTCTGGCTGTGGCTAATTCGTCCAAACAATCTTCAATCAAAGGCATCGCAAATTGATCCCTGATTATTTTTTTATTTAATTGACGATAGTCTACACAAACTCGAGTCGCTTACTTGTTTTTCCAGAATTTCTTTTTCTTGTACCGACAAACGACATGGTTTCGACCGTATCGGTTCCTCATCCTTCAATACCATCCTCATTTCAATATTTGTTTGTACCTTCGCATTTGGCTTATATTCCGTTATTAATTTCCTAATTGTTTCCTTATACGGTCCTTGAATTTCAATATCTTCAGTTTCAACACAGTTTACACCTGCAAGTTCTTCTATGGTTATTCCTTCTCAATAGTTTTTCCATCTTCAGTTGGCTTAAATTCTTCTATCTTTAGGTCGTCGTTTCCAGGTAATATTTTCGGTATAGTCATTCTTCCTGCTTGAATACTAATATTCACTTGTTCTTGAATATCTTTTCCAAGCAACAGCTTTGAGTCCATTACTTCGCTTGGAACCACATAAATATCATTATTACATGCGTCTTCATTAATCTTTATCTGAGCCGTGAAAACCCTAATAGCTTTGCTTTGTGCATTTGCAAACCCTTTAAAAACTTGTGAAGTCTTTCTCAACTGAACGTTCTTCATGCTGAAACATCTTTTCCGTTGAGTTGCACTTTAACCGTTTCGTCTCTAGATGCAACACAATTGACACTTCCTTCTCGTTTATTAAATGTGCTAGGCTTCTCACATTTATTCGACACATGACCAAATTGTCCACATTTAAAACATTTTGGTCCTTTTTGCTTATGCGGACACTTCTTTACTTCATGATCTATTTTTCCATATCCGAAACAACGGATTTTCTTCTTGAATTGCTGAATTTCTTCTTTAAATGTTCTCGTTTTCATGTCATCTTTTGTTACCAGTTTCTTTCTCCTGAAACTCGTCTCTCATTTTTTCATAAATTTCCAAATTATTTTTCAGCTCTTTAATGCTCCGTGCAGTATACAAAATTTGTTTGTTCGTTTCTTCATCCTGAATTCCGTCTATTATATATTGTATTATAGCTTCATCCTCTACATATCTCTGATTTGCAATGGATCGCATTGCGTAGATATACTGTCGAACCGTCTCGTTCGTTTGTTTTTTTCTTGTTTGTAGCTGTGCGTGAATTTCCTCGCTATTGACTTCAATTTGAAATTCCCTTATAAGACATCGTTTAAGGATATTCCACGATGTCAGACCTCGCTCCACCGCTATAAATTGTTTGGCTGATTCTCCTAACATTCTTTTTGCGTAAATTAATTTTTGATGATCATTCCACTGCAACAGCTTACATGTGTCTTGAAAATCCGCGAATCCATTTTTTAATCGCTAATTTATCATCTCCTGTAAGGATAGGAATACTCCCTTCAACATCTCTTATCGTCAACATATTCGCTACCGGTCTCATAAATTCTCCTTGTCTTTCGTCTTCGTCTTCATGCCAATGTCCTCCTTGTGTGAGTCTTTGATTTTGTCGATCTCTTCTTATGCCGTTGTTTTGATTATCGTTCTTTTCTTGTCTCTGTCCATCATTTTCTTCTTCATCTTCTTCTTCTGATTCGTCGTCGCTATCTTCGTCATGACAACTAGTCCCCGTAACTCCTTCTTCGTTCCGCATGTTGACAAATGTAACTTCGCCAACTCTAAACGAAGTTGTTTCACTTTCATAATCTCAAAATTGATATTGGCAATATTTTTCGTTGGTCACCAGACGTGCTGTTTAATTTTTCATTTCCTTCTAGAACTGCATCATCCATCGCCAGCTCTGCCGCTTCCTCTTGGGTTGTCATATTTCTTCTGTTTCTTCGTAATAATCTGTTTTTCTCGTCTCCTCCGAAAATTGACAGCGGTGTGGAAAACATGTGCCACTGCATTCACTTTCTACTTTTTTTAAAAATATTTGTGTGGTATGTCGTCAATCTTTACTTCATAGACTTAGGAATATGTATTCGTTCCTTCGACGCTGTACCTCCTATACAATGTCAATGTGCAACCTTCAATCAATGATTTCGAGCTCGATCAACATGTACTATCTCCCTGTACGTTTGTTCCACAACTCTTTCCTCGACTGTATGGATTGTCTTAATTCAATTGATACACACCACGCAACACTGATTGGGAGTTCATCTTTTCTTCTTCAAATCTATTCTCTGTCCTCGTTCCAACTTTTGTATTTTATTCTTTGTTCTTGATCCTGAGCAAGCCCCCAAATGTAGGATTTATTACCAATGTAGAAAGCGGTGGATGGAAGAAGTGGATAGTGTGGCGATAAGAGGGGAAACAATAAATATGTTAGGGGGAAGAATAAATGAGGATATATGTCTATACTTCAGAGAAATAGAAGAGGAGTGCAAGAAGAGTGAGAGGGAGAAGAGAGAATGGGATAGAAGGGACAGCTAGAGTTAAGAAGGATGGCGGGAATTTGTAAAAAACTTTTGTAAAAGGTTGTGCACATAAAACTGGTGTATATACCAATGTAGAAGGAAATACAATACTCGCGAATAATATCGAAATTATATTTAATAGGGCTTTGGTGAAAAAAGGAGGATGCATTTGGAATGAGGGAGCATCGATGAACTGGCGTGTATTCTATGTAATGTATTCTTGTTAATTTCCCTTGTTTAATAAAATATAATTCAATGGTATACTTTAATATTCGCAATTTCGTTTAACCTTCGGTAACGAATCTTATCTAGAATAATAATAATAATAGAAATAATAAATTGTAGTAGGTCCAGAACAATTGTGCGACTCGAGTCAAGTTTATTGTAAATTTTCACAAACTCTGGCTTTTTCATTGTTTGATGAAATTAACTGGAAAATAAATATAGTAATAAAAAAAAAATTTCGCGTTTTCAACTTTTGATTCAGTCATCACGGGAAACATTACGTCGGAGAAAAGTAAAAAGGAAAACGATGTCTTCAAAATTCCTTAGAAATAAACAAAAGTGTTAAAGTCGTAATTAAATATTTACCATTATTCTCTATCATAATTAATTAATCAATTTGTATTATTATCCTCATAATCGTCGTCAACTATTGTCTAACATACAATCTACAGAAATTATATACCCTACGTAATAGATTATTATTTTTGGTCCCTAATTATTTCATATTAGATTTCATATTAGATTTCCTATTAGATTTCTATATATAATAGAAGAAATTTAGAAATTAGTAGAATGATGATTGTAATAAACCGAAGCGAACGCTAAAGAAACATCGAGGAAGGTGGCGAGGCACGTGTAAGTTCCACCTATTTCCTTTTATCATTTAGCCGACTAGGCGCTATAAAACGTCGCGCACGTCATTTCGTGTATTTTCCTATATCGCCAATATCTACGTCGAATGTTTCCCGTACCCCGTGCTTTCCACGCTTCGATTGTTTTTAGTTACTCGTATTGAATATTTCATAAGAGTCGAAATCTATGGAAATCCAATTAATCGGGCGAGCATAATTGAAAAAAATATACTTCTTAACCGCGTACGTTTCTAGAAAACTCGGCAAGCCTCGTGGCAGGTCGTTTCACGGTCGAGTTTACCAACTGTGGCAATAAAATTTGGATAGATAATTTTTCGTAACGAATCCGAGCGTACCTTGTTTTGCCTAACGGCGAATGTCGATGCGACTCGTTAACGCTTGTTTCGTCGACATGTCGCTATATATGTAAGTCGTGGCACAGTCTTCGTTAGTCATAGTCACTTGTAATCTTCACTACGGAACAAAATTTCATAGACAGGTATTTATTATAATCGCGAATCTATGAATTCGAAAGAAAGAATATTGCTAACGTTCGCATTTTTTGTTCCAAACGTGAAACGGATGTGTACATCTACAGAATCAGAATCACTGCAAAATGCATCGAAGATCCGGATTTCCCATAACCATCACCCTAGCCATATTTGTTCTAACGTGGTCACCAGATTTTACTGTTGAAGGGTAATGTGAAACTTTCATAAGTACGAGAGTACATATACTCGTAAATGTGTCTTTAGAAAACACTTTGGGTTTGTCCCAAAAAAATTCTATTTCGAATATCCTCTCAAACCCTATATAGAATTATCGATAAAGTCTTCCTGAACGAAACTAAAAAGAAATCGTTCGAAAATGTGGAATAGTTTTGAAGAAATTTTAATTCGAAGCCAAGACGCATTTTGGGACCAGAGAGTGGCTTCCAAATATGTCGAACCTCCGTAAACAATAATATAAATGTTCGAGCTGTGCGATATGCGTTTGAAACTTTGTTACAGTAAAATGAAGACATATGCATAGCCTAAATAGTATAGAAAAACGGTATTTCATATTCAATAGTTCATGACAAATTTGGTCGCTTTTCTCTTGGCCAATTTTTTCTTGCCGACTTTATATTTGTATTTAATCCTTTAAGGGTACCAAATCGCCATGACGAATGTCAGCAACGTGGATATGACGTTGCTTGCAAGGTACGAATTTACTTATTGCTAAATATATTGCTACGTTACCTACTTTTTATAAATATTTGCTTTTCCGTGCATTGCAGTACCATTCAAACATTAATCCCTGCGAGGTCTTAAGTTGCGGACGTAGAGAACTGGACCATTACATATCGCAAGAACTAATAGTTCGCGGGGGGTTTCCTGATGAAACGCCGTGCGGTCAATTCAAAGTCAGTATATAATTTCGTATATTACTTCGCGGCACATAATTCATGTTATTGACTGAATATTTAATCGCGATATGTTGCCTTTGTTTTTCAGATTTGCAGAAGCAAGGTGTGTGTCTATGCGGAAGAGGAAATGGAGGAATACAATCTCGAGCCGTGCAAGACAGTAAGGAAACCTCTTTAGAATATTGTCTTGATTAAAATATCGATGACTCTGCAATATATCGATCACCCCGTTGAAGGCAAATTAAGATTTTATATCATAATCCTTATCTTCTGCGTTAACTAACTAATTTCTCACCCTCACTTTTTGATGAAAGATCTTCCTTTCGTGCAGCAAGGTATGTCTTATCTACGCGATGAATTCTCTATTCATGTCGTCATTTTATGTAAAGTAGCCGGCGACCCTAATATATATGTACCTACATATAAGTGTATACATGGTATAATCGTATTAGAAAAATCCAATATGAATATAGATCCTAACTATGCATGATAATTCTGCAATGAGATAACATACAGTAATATAACCACATCCTTGGACCAATATAATTTATTCGTATACTTTGCCCCTCCAAAGTCTGTTATGTTCAAGCATACTTTTTTCGACAGCGCAAACCAACCACAACGAGTCCGATAAAAACTCGAGAACAACAATGCCACGATTTTGGATTTGACGTTGCATGTGTGGTGAGACTTTGTCGATCACTGAACATACTAGATTACGCCGAACGAAAAATTTTTTTTTTTTCTAAATACTGACATTTTTGCGCTTTTTAGAAACCACGGGGAAAAATCATCCATGACTGCTACCATTTACACTGCGGTTATAAAATATCGGACGACCACTATATTCAGCATGCCAGGAAGAAACTCCCATTTCCATTAACACCAACCATTGGAACATGGTGCGATGTTGATAAAGTAAGTATCTCATGTAAAGTAGTGGGAAATCCAATCTTTTGTACCAGTATAATTATTTAAAAATGTGATTTTAATACTTGTTCTAATGGCAGTGAATTATTCACGATACCGCGGCCATAAATTTGGAAAAATTGCTTAAAACTCCATGCACAACCATAAGTAGCACGAAAAAACTTCATACGGTTCATTTATATTCCAGGCATGTTATCACCAAAAATGTATACCCTTGTCGGAGTGGCCACTGTCCATGCCAAGACCAACATACACCGGTTCTGAAAGTTTTTCGCCATGCAATGTTACAAATATTTAATCACTTACGAAAGGAGGGAGCCGTTACCGCCATCGTCGTTTAATTTCATCGCCTACCTATACATTGCCATAACAACGATCCCAATGTTTGATCAACCCACCTGACAATTACATACGGTAATCTATGTCCTAAATTAATTGTCCACAAATACACTTTGTACCGCCAAAAAAACATAATTGTCGATGTAAGAGACGAAGAATAAATAGTAAACTTGTACTTTTTTCGAAATTGCGTAAAAGAAGAAGACAAGCGAATGACCGAAACCAATGTGCTCTTGAGAAAATTCCTTCTTCGATTGGAGTCTACGCGAACGCCGACTTCCACATAGTGAGTCAAATCCCACATAAAAATGATTTCGAAAAATAATCTCCAAATTTAAATTTATTTACGAAATAATGTAAACCAGATTGGGAGCACAAAATAATAAAACAATGTTGGCATAGCTGTTTTAATTATAACTGTATAAAAGGACCAGCAAGCTAACATTGAGACAATGATAGTGGATTAATGTGTGACCGTATGGATGTAAAGTTGCTGGTGCGTGTCGGCTTCGATTCGGTCAATGTTTCTCAATGAAGAAAGTTAATACATTCGCACTGCATTATATAATGATTAACATATCGACATAACTAGAATAACGCTGGAGAAAAAGAAATTTTACTAAATAACCATAAAAACAATATGATGTTTCGCACACATTGACCATTCACACTGCATTATACAGGGTGATTCACGTAACCTGAAACTTTGAAATATCTTGAAAAATACGCATCGTACAGAAAATTCGTCCAATCGAAACTTTAATGTCGCTAAGGGGGGCATCCGTTCATGCTCAATTATACCCACCCCCGTGTTCCCTGTCGGCGGAGCGGGGGGCAACTTTGATATCTTAAATAGGAACCCCTACTTTTTATCGCAGATTTGGATTCTACGTCGAAAACCACGTACTTATGATTTGTCCGAAACATTTTTTGTTTTTTGCAATAGGTCGCGATATAATCGCAAGTAATGAAATAGAAATCGAATGAATAAAAAACAGCGAAACTATTTGGCGACGGGCTGTTCAATGATGATAGCGGGGTGATTGGTAGCATAATTCGGGAATGACGACGAAGACGTATCAGAACCATTGAACAGCCCCTCGCCAAATATTAAATACGTGTTTTCGCTGTTTTTTATTCATTCGATTTCTGTTTCATTACTTGCGATTATATCGCCACCTATCGGAAAAAAACAAAAAATGTTTCGGACAAATCATACGTGGTTTTCAACGTAGAATCCAAATCTGCGATAAAAATAGGGGTGCCTATTTAAGATATCAAAGTTGCCCCCCGCCCCGCCGACAGGGAGCGCGGGGGTGGGTATAATTGAGCACGAACGGGTGCCCCTCTCGGCGACATTAAAGTTTTGATTCGACGAATTTTCTGTACGATGCGCATTTTTCAAGATATTTCAAAGTTTCAGGTTACGTGAATCACCCTGTATACTGTTATGCATAATTATACAACTACACAAATCATCTTTCCCGCTCACATTCATGGTTATGAAATTCGATCATGACATTAATTAGAACTGGGCGACAACTGACGGAAAATTGACACATGGATCGAGATTTAATTAATACGGCACTGACCCAATGATCGGGAACATCGCTTAGCCGTTTGAAACCTCTTAGTTCGCCAAATGGCGAAGTCAGAAATAATTGCTCACGGTGATTGCTCACAAATATTCAACAGCGTTTGTTGCAAAATATGCAAACTCACAATGATAATAACCTCATTGTACCGTTTGAGGACACCAGAGCAGTAATATCACTGGTTAATTAAAATAGTCATAAAGAAAAGGATAAAATCTCAAAAATTAATAAGGTTAGTCATCTTCTTACTAATTCTTACTTCTTACTAGTTCTTACTAATAACCTACAAAATTTGATCACATTAACTGACAGCACATGTTCTCAATTAACCCTAGTCAATAATCCGAATTAGAAACCTAATATAATGAAAACACTTGTAATGAAATTTCTAAAAGAGAGTATTAACTTTGTACAGAGAATAAAATTACTTCTGAAGAGGATCCCAATCAGGATCGAAACGTCAAAAACAAAATGTATTAACTTTCTTCATTGAGAAACGTTGACCGAATCGAAGCCGACACGCACCAGCAACTTAACATTGAGACAGTCTGAAACTAAATTTAAAACCAGTACGTGCGGCACGACAGATTCGCCTAAGAAACCCGTCTTTCTTTTCTCCTGTTCAAGTGTCAATAAACTATTTATTTTATTACTTTGGTGTTTCATTTGCGTACCAACCCTTTATTAGTTTATTCCAAATTTCTAAAGTGCAGTGCGATAATCGTAGGGCACGACATTAAATTAACCATGCACAAAGTCGAGAAACGCTTTTTCGCGGAAGAAATATGCGCTCATTTCCTAAGTGATGGGAGTAAAAAGAATTTCTCCGGATGTAAACAATTTTTAACTTAGTCGAATGACCGACAAACGAAATTAAATACCACGAATACAAGTTTGAATAAATAACACTTGAATATAATTAAATAATATTTATTGTATTTAGTTTAATTTCTTTTCCATTTGACGTAGTTAGTAAGCTCGAGTGCGTTCTGACGATATATTATATCCATTAGCTTCGTTACGCTTATTGTAAGTTCAATTTTTCAACAACAAGATTAAATCGATTGATTCAATAAATAATAACTTCAAAAAATTTGTTAGAATTGGCACATCGGAATGTCGAAATAATCGGGAGGTCGAACAAACTTATAATACGTACATATATTTATTCAAGAAACACAAAACAATATAATAAGATCAGTTAGTCGTAAGAAGACGTGTCACGGTTTCAACGGATCGTTGTATCCTGAGAAAAAGCGAAACATGAGAGAGGAAACGCACAGTGCGCTCCGCGAAGGTGTCGGCGTGAGCCAGCAGCGCCGCTAGCGCCTGCCGGGCGAACTCGTCCGAATGCAAGGTTACGAATTGTCGAATCTCTAACAAAATTCAATAATATTTACATTATTTTAATCTTCAATCTTAAAACATAATTTCCATAAAAATAACAACACGACATAATTAACTTACGTTCATTTAACAATTAACCGAATTAGATACTCTGTGTACGTGTGTGCGTTTGCGCGTGCGTGCACATGTGTGTGTGTGTATCTTCGTGTAATGATCGAACGGCATCGGCATAAAGTGCTTGAATCGAACATTTCGAGTTATGCCTTCCATATCGTACAAATCCAAATTTATCTTCAAATCGGATATTCCGCTCCCATACAAATTCGACCAACACATATTTTACCTTAACCCGAATGCTTCCATCACATCAGGCGTTGAAATCAACCGCAACAGTAATGCCTACTGCAAGTTCCTCCAACTATTCAGGAATTATTTTTCGGATTACATCGTATTTTATACCGATGGCTCCAAATCTAATAACTTCAACTACGGAGGGTTAGCCGTCTTCTCACCAACGATCAACAAAAGCTTCAAATTTAAAACGCATTGCTTCGCATCAATCTTCTCCTTAGAAGCCCTGGCCATACTGTTCACCGTTAGATACATTTTCTCCCTGAAATTCAAAAAATCTGTCATTTTCTCCGACTCACAGAGTGTTATCAACGCTCTTACCTCCTCTTCTCCCAACTCAAAGCACAATTTCCTCATCCTTGAAATCAAAAAGTACCTTTCCCAGGCTCGGTCAGAACAACTGACTATTAACCTGGAATGGATACCCGGTCATAAAGGCATAAAGGGCAACGAAGTAGCTGACGTACTGGCTAAAGAAGCCACTAGAACTGGAAAGCTCTTACAATCTCCTCTTCCCTATGAAGATCTTAGTACTTACTTTTCAGATCGTTTACGCACAAAATTCTCCAATACTCTAAAACAAAGCGGAGCCCGCAAAGGCTCTTATTACTTTAACAATTTCTACAAAAACAGCAGCAAACCCTGGTTCAATAAATTTATAACACACCGCTCTATAATTGTCCAACTCAACAGGCTCAGATCTAATTACCATTCTCTTCCGGCTAGCCTTTATAGAAAAAACTTAACCACCACTAACCTATGTAATTGTGGTCTTCCATTGGACATAGACCATCTAATTTGGGCATGTCCTTCTTTCACCAACCCGAGAAAAGTCCTTTGTGAAAAATTGATGAAACTTGGTCATAACCCTCCATACCACTCCAACTTATTCCTCAATAAACCAAACTCCAAATTGTCGTTTCTCCTTTCTGACTTCCTTAAAGCTACTCCATTCCAAGTATGAAATGGCTGTCAACGAGCTAAAAGTGACCTCTGTGATATTGGTCAAGTTACGCTATCTCAACCATGTCAACCTACACGTATAGGGATTTTTATCTCCCCAATCACCAGGTTATGGCCTAAGACCGCATTGTGTCGTAGCCAAAGTATAGAAGAAGAAGAAGAAGAGTTATGCCTTCGTTGGTACGTGACGCTACGCACCGCTTGGTCGTGTCAGAAAAAAAAAACAGAAAAAAGATAAAAGAAAAGACAACTTTGCTCTCGTACGTGGCCAACTCACTCTCTCGTCTTTCAACCCTTTTCTCGCTCTTTTGCGTTTCCTCCCTTCCGCTCTCTCGCTCTCTCACTCCCTCTCTCTCGCTCTAGGTTGACCAGCGGTTTGCCTAGAGGGGTAAAACGCTAACCTCTACAATTTACCATCGCTTTTCGTTCTCTAGCGAAAGCCCTCGCGCGTCGTTGATTTTCTCTTAGACCGTTTTCGCTCTCTCACTCTTTGTGTGTGGTTCGTCGATACTTTGCGATAACACGCTATAGCGGGTATTAGAGCGCGGCTTCAACGCCGGACTATGATATTGAAAAGGTTTTTTTTTTAAATTTATTTTTATTACTTCGTTTTTCCCCAAAGGCAGTCGTTTTATCGCAATCGAGGAGTTCTTGCGCCATAGACGATTGTCGGTTCGCACGAAGATTATAGAATCGTGCTGTTACTTTTTTTTTCACTATTCCATTCCCGCTCTATGGAGATAATGTCTTTTATCCTCAAACGTTAGCCACGCGCGTCGGCAAAACTCCTCAAGTAAATTTCCATCGAGCATTAAAACACGTCTGGCAAAAAAAAAGAATCTCAGCTCGTTGTTTGTGAAGTTCTTAACAAATTATTCTTACAACTTTTACAAACTATAAACAAAAAAATAATAGCAATAGTGACAATTATAAGATTTTTTGAAAATCCAACGACCATATTCTTATACCGGGTGGCCCACATAACTCTTAACAACTGAATATATCGGAAACTATTTGTCCAATCAAAAAGTTGTTTATGAGAAAGTTTTATGCTTTCGAGGGGCCTTTCTAACTATATAAATATGAAGTTACTCCCTGCCTCCCTTTATGGGGGGCGAGGGGTAACTTTACAATTTCAAACGGGACCCTCTATAAAATTTCAAATGGTTGGATTCTACGGGAAAAAACAAAGAAATTTTATTTGAAACATTTTGTTGTCAGATGTGATTTTTTGTCAGATAGGGGGTGCCGTTTGAAATTGTAAAGTTAACCCCACCCCCCCCATAAAGGGGGGCAGGGAGTAACTTCATATTTTTGTAGTTAGAATGGCCCCTCGAAAACATAAATCTTTCTCATGAACAACTTTTTGATTGGACAAATAGTTTCCGAAATATTCAGCTATTAAGAGTTATGTGGGCCACCCTGTATATAAATATGGAAGAATGTTTGTTTGTTTGTTTGTTTGTCACGAGTAAGCTCCTATACCATTTATCCGATTGCGATGGAAATTTGGTGAATTGTAGTCCGCCCTCCCGAGAAGGTTTCTGCGTTAGTAGAATAATTTTATTTGCCAAAATAAGCCCGTACGAGGCAAAACAAAATTAACATTTGTGTATATCTATATATAGAGGTTATTTGACAGCTGTCAAAGTATGCTACCAAAATGACAAGCGAAATAAGAGACAATCATTTGTTTTAACGACTCGATCGACTCGATATTATATATTAGTTGCATAATTCATTTGACAGCGTATGTCAAATTAATCGTGACTCTAAATTGGGAAGCGATTGAAAGATCTACACCTCAATCTAAAAGGAAACATACATTACGAGTTTCATAAACGGACGAGCAACGAGAAGCAAGATAGGAAACAGTTAGAGTATGTACGACGAAGTACAAACTTTCGTAAAATAACAGCAACAACAGATGAATTGATTCACAAAGTTTTTAAAAATATTGCACATGACTGCAAAAAAGATAAGTGGTTAAGGGAACGTGCTATATTAGCAGTAAAAACACCAATGTCAGTTATATAAATTTCGCGGTTCAAAAGAGAATATCATGAGAAGCTCAAACGTACAAGTCGATTGCTGATTTTATTAATCAAGAACAAGTTGTTAATTATCCAACTGAGTTCCTGAATTCGTTTCATTCGCCAGGCATAGCGCCGCACGTTGTAACATTGAAAATGGGCGTGCCTATCATACTTTTACGAAACATCAATCCACCACGACTTTGAAACGGTACTGGGCAAAATTTGAAGGAAAAGACGATGTATCGTTGTCACGTATCCCAACGAATACAAAATATATGCCATTCGATTTCAAACAATTGCAGTTTCCAGTGCGACTCGCATTTGCATTGTCCATCAACGAAGCATGGGGACAATCGCTAAAAATGTGTACATGCTTCACACATAGAGAAAAAACAAAAAATATTGTGTGTCAAATGAATTATGACACCAGAACGCCATTGCAACGCATGCCGGATACCGCTAGTTACAATATAAAAAATATTTAAAAAATTGTTTAATTATCGAAACATATCGACGAATATTATCGATTAATCGATCCAAGATCGATTTCATTACTCGTCCTCCATTTTGTCGTTGACGCATAGATACTTGTCGACACGACCGCTAGGTGTCGCCAGACGCTCGTGTCCATTCGAGTTTAATCTCGGTCGGTAAAGGGCACGCGTGGGTAAAAAGAAAAATGAGGGTTAGGGGTACGTCCGCAAGAGCTATAAGAGGCGTACGGTAATGCTCACAGGTAAAACACTTTATCCTCGGTATCGGAGTGTAACGAGACCGCGAGCTATTTAACCCAATTAAAAGTGCGCCCTGCTGAGCGCTGCGCTATTCCCGATCTCCGATCGATCTGCCTATGTACATATATATGGTTGCTCTACATACATATATACATATATATATAGCTATGGAGTACACAAAAGGTTTCTCGTTACTCGAATCTAAAGCGATCTTGGCGAGTCCGTTGCATGATGCACTACGTCCAGGTGCAGCAAAGTGTGTGGTGATCGCCCAGCTAGCGTTCTCGAATGACGAGTGATGCGTCGACTCTCGGTTCTTGCTTTCTTTATATGTATACATATACAGGGTGAGTTTCATTAGTATGCTCAAACTTTATTTTAAGGTAGATGTGTTCAATACAAACAAAAGTTGCAAATATACATTGGGGATATTTTTAATAGTTTATGAGATATACATTTTTTAAGTTGGTCTAATTAGAGCGCGTTGAGAAGCATTGAAGCCGCCTACTCCTTGCTCTAGCCGTAGAGATAGCACGGTGTAGGGAACGTTACATTTGGGGTTGCAAAATTCAGAGCAGTGAATTTTATTTATTATATTATTACGCGATCATTTTTACTTCTGGAGCATTGGCTGCTAGGGCGGAGAGTGGGCGGGCCCAATAGTTCTCGGCGCGCTCTGATTGGACCAACTTTAAAAATGTATATCTCGTAAACTATTAGAAATATCCCTAATGTATATTTCCATTTTTTGTTTGTAATGAATCCATCTACCTTAGAATAAAGCCAGATACACATTATGAAATTCACCCTATATATATCTAGTAGTATAAGCTTCCTTACTCTCTCATTGTCCGGTAATGGAAGACTCGTACGATCTTTACGCCGTGCGGTACAGTACGGATCGCTCGGTCGGTAACAAAAAAAGTTACAGAATGTACTGGCGTATAGGCGGCAGAAAGAGAGAGAAAAGAACGAGGCGAGGAGGACGAGGAGAAGGAGGAGAGAGAAAGAAGACAGGATATACCGACAACCGACGCTCTTTCTCGGGCGGTCCACGGGGAGCTATTAATTCCATCCTCTCGCTTTACACACGTGATATCGCCATGCAGCTTTTCCAGGCTGAACTGATTCAGCCGTTTCTTAACCAAGTTTATCCGTATTAATTATATGATAAAAAGAATGTTATATATATGAGGGATTCCACGCCAGATCAAACAACATTTTGCCTTACCATCTCCGATTTTTTTGAAAATTTTTTATGCTCTTAGTATTAGTTGAAAGAGGCCTCCATGATTTTTTTCAATTTTTTTTGTCAAACCGTTTTCAAGATATCGATTTTTCAAAAATTACGTTACTTTTTTTTTGAACGTCCATAACTTTGCGAAAAATGGGCCAAACTGGACGTTTTTTTTTTTGAAATTTTTCTTTTTGAACACACTTTTTATAAAAAAATATCGAATAAAATTTTCAAACTGTATTTCTATAAGATTTTCAAGTTTCAAGTCTAAATTGTTGATTTGCAAAAAACCCGTACTCCATCAATCAGCTCCATCGAGAAAAATTATTATTCGTTGAAGAATAATTCGTCAACTTAATCAACAAAGCTACACGAGAAGGAAATATTTATTATGTTAATGTATCAATCGAAAATTTTCAAATATCTAGTTTTTCGACATTGAATTCGATATATGATAATTTTTATTAATAATTACGGATATTATTGATAAGAATGTAGATATAAGTCAATCCTTTTTATAGCTTGGCAAATGAATGAATTTTCTTCATTACATTGATAATGCATAAAGAAAAAAAATGTATATATAAAATATTTTTATTATTAATTAAGTTAGTAGAATTATTGCATGAATTTTGATGACAGTTGGAAACGATATTTAGAATTAACGAGTATTGCAAAATATTTGCAAATACTGCACTCCGACATATGTAAAAGATATTTTTATAACGAGTCACAAAAGTTCTTTTTTTTTCTTTTTTTAAGTTAGTTTATTTTTCATTTTTAATATTATACATTTTTAAGTAATAAATATCTTTATCGAACGAAAAAGGAATTTAGAAAAACCATTGCCACTATAATTTGCCTTTCTGTGTCTTTATAAACAAACAAGTCATAAGTTTTGGTTTGGTTTTAAAAAGGTAGTTTATTTTCAGGTTTATGGAGTATACATTTATAAGTAATAAACAACCTTATTGAACTTAGTCTATATTATAAGTTTTATTTGGATTGTCATCTTACGATGCGTTTAACCAAATTACGGTGTTTATTGATATATTCTATTTTAGCTTCTTATGCATGGTGTTTGGTGTGAGCGTTTAGTGTTGTCTTTGGTAGTTTATTGCTATGGTAAAAAAAAAATAGAAACCATTTCCACTATAGTTTGCCTCAGTGGGCCTTTGGAGGAGGGGTGGGGGATGGGGGTGGATTATGTTGGGAGGGGGGTTGGGTATGGGAGTATTGGGTTTGGGTGGGGTTTAAATCTAGTCAAATTTACAATATTTACAAAGGTATATTAAGTATAAGTAATAGGATGATGCGAGTGCATTTGCTGACTTATTTGTAATTTAATCGTATAATCTTTGGTGGGGTTGGTTAGTGTCTCTCTGTTGTTGTTGTAGCTGTATCATTTTTAATCTCGCTCTTCTTCTGAGCTCGTCCATGTGCTTGGCCTCTCCTTGTAACCACCAGTATTTTTTCGATAGTCTGTCCAGGCTTTCACGGTCGGTTAATGGTAGTGCGGTAGAGTAGGTCCAGATGTCATTTGGTAATTGGTCAATATTTGTGTATATAGCTTTTTTTGCGCAGTGTCTTTGTAAATAGTAAATTATTGGGACGTTGTGTTCGTTTTGGATACAGCCTAATCGATCGAGATTTGTGAAGAGTTCCGGAGGGGAGTAATTGCTCTTAGCCATTCTTCTTGTATTCGTATCGCCGTTTATCTGTAGTTCGTTAAGTAGTGCGTTATTAATTTCATATAGTGTGCTGTAGTAGTGTCTGGTCAGGATGAGGCAAAAGTTATCGAATCTTGGTATGTCTGCAGCATTGTATATGTCAATGTTGTTGATACGTTTAGTATATTCTGATTCGGCCGTACGATATCTACCCAGGCAAGCTTTTAGGCACGATCTTTCGAATTGTCGATAATGCTCCATTACCGATGGCCCGACGTTCCACCAGATAGGAGCAGCGTATGAAATAATTGGGCGTATTAGGAGTTGGTAGCAGATTATTTTTGTTTTTGATTCTATGTTTCTGTTGTAAAAAATTTTATGATTTGACTTTACTGCCTGTTTTGCTTTTGTTAATTGGATTGCGTGGTGTCTGTTTAGTCTGAATAAGTAATCGAAGTGTACGCCCAGGTATTTCACGATATCCTTGTTGGGGATCGTTGTCGTTTCTCCGGTGTCTTTATCTTCTATCGCAATTCGAAATGTTTTTATGTGTGGAACTGTCAGAGGAGAGATTTCATTTACTGTTTTTCTGAATAATATAGTTTCGCTCTTGAGTGGGTTTATCCTTAGGTTCCATTCTTTGTAATAGGTGTTTATTTGATTTACAAGTTTATTGAGTTTTAACTGGATTATTGGAATTTTGGTGTCCGCGACATACACCACCATATCGTCAGCGTAGGCTGCGGAATGTGTGTTGTCGCCTGTGTTGAGATTAAATAGGTTTAATATTTTACTGTTGTATATGTTAAATAGTATTGGTGAGGTAACGGTGCCTTGTTGTAAACCTTCTTTTATTGTGAACTCCCGCGTTGGTAAATTTATGCCGTCCCATGTGTTGAACGATTTGTTGTGTATCATATCGCAGATTAGTGAATTTAGTGGTCGTGGAAAGTCGAGTGTTTGTAGTAAGTATGTGAGACCGTTCAACCATACGGAGTCAAAAGCTTTTTCCAGATCAATGAGCGTTGCTCCGATTATTTTGCCGTTTAGTAGGTGTCTGTTGATGTCTGATGAGAATTTGTTGATGGCGTGTACTGTTGAGTGTTTGTGTTTGAATCCAAACTGATTGTCGGGTATGATTTTGTTGGCGTCGGTGTGATTGAGGATTTGTATTTTTATGAGTTTTTCAAAAATTTTACTGATATTTATGGTTAGGCTGATCGGCCTATAGCTCGCTGGGTCTGTTGGATCCTTGTCTTTCTTTTTAATTGCGATAACTTTTGCCTTTTTCCAACGTGTTGGGTAGTATGAGTGGTTGAAGCAGTTGTTAAAGATGATTGTGTAGTCGATTATTAGGTTTTTCGGTAGGTGTTTTAATACGATCATGGGGATATTGTCAAGCCCGCTCGACGTTTTATTTTTGGCTTTTTGTAATAATTGTGTGATTTCAGTGTAATTGTGTAAGAATTTTGGGTTATTGTGTACTTGAGCGGGGAGGTGTGCCGGGTTAGCTTCTGTAAATTGCGTGTGTGTGATGTTGTGGGTTCTACTGTGTAGTATTGTTCTTTTGATTTCCTCTGCCACTGCATCGGCTCTCTGTTTGACTTCGGTTCCCTGGTTGGTGTATCTAGGTGAGTTAATGGATTCGAAATATTTACCAATGATGTTCAGTTTTGTATTCGAGTGTGTGAATATGAGCTTGTCTAAATTTTTGGTGTATTCTGAATTATTTATGATGTCGTCTGTGAGTATTGTTTTATTATTTTTGTCTATGGAAAGAGTATTAATTTTTGGGAGTTCTTTGAATCTGAAATACCTATTAATTCTTGGAAAAAAAGTTGCTGAGTTTTTATAATCAATACTTTTTGCTTTGGCCTTCCAATATGCCGTTTCTGCTTTTCTGAATTGTATAGTTAGTTGTTTGTTTGTTATCTTTATTTGTGATTTCAAGTCCCAGCAATGCCAGGAATGTGGATTATTAATTCGGAAAAGTTCTGATATTAATAGTGATTTGGCAGCTTGTAGTTTTCTGATTTTGTTGTTTACGTATTTCATGCATCCTTTACTTTCGTTTGAATTAATTATGGGAACAATTGTGTCAATAGTTTCGCTTATTGAGTTTTCCATTTTAATAATTTGTTGGTCAATTTCGGCTACTGTTAGGTTTCTGTCACGTGGAAGTTCAGAATCATAGTTGTTTTGTAAGTGTAGCGTGAATTTCCGCCAGTTTGTTTTCTTATAATTGTGTCTGGTGGTCGGTGTTGGAGGGGTGGCGAGTCCCATGAAAATTTCGTTGGCGTCTATTGCGAAGCATATGGCGTTATGGTCACTGTCGTACGGTAGAGTCGTGAGTTTATTGCGTCGTAAGTCTTTGAGTTCGATACGGCAGTCGGCAAGGCAGTGGTCTAGGAATGAATCGGCTTTTGGGTATGTAGGTCGGTCTGGGTTGTATAGAGCGGTTCTGAATTTGGGTCCGTAGTCTTCTATCCATTTGTTGAGCAATGTCCCCCTCTCGTTCGAGTTGTGGTCACCCCAACTTACGTGTCTAGCGTTAAAGTCCCCCGCCATGATAAAATATGTTTTATTTTTATATAATTTGTGTTCGTGGTATATTTTGTTGAGCTCAGCGATGAATGAGCGTTTGTTGTTGCATGCTGCGTAAATACTGAATATGTATAGTGAATAATTTTGATTAACATTAATTTTAATTGCGGTATATTCTATGACTTTGTTTTTCGATAGATTGGGATGTATGATGTGTGTGTAACTTATTCTATTATTTATTAATATTGCGGTACCGCCTCCTTTTTTCGCCATAGGCCTATCGTTTCTAATGAGTGAATAATTATTGAAACTTAATTTATGCTTATTGTTTAGTTTGGTTTCAGAGATTAGTGCTATATCAATTTGGTTTTTAGTTATGAACTCTTCGAGATCTAATCTCTTCTTATTGGCTGCTAATGAGTTAACATTAATGGCCGAAAGTTTGATTTTATCATTCGTGGACTGTATCTGTGATAAGTTTTGTTGTCTTGTGTTATTCGACATTTTTAGTCATTATTTTGAGCTAATATGAAATCGATTTTTCTAGTATTTTCGGTAATTTGTTTATTTAGCTCGGCCAGGTGCGAACCTATCAATTGCATCATGCTATCTTTGAATTGCATTAGCATGTTTTCGAATTGTGTGAAGCTATTGTTAGTAGTGCTGTTGTTGGAAAATAGATTGTTATTACGGTGTTCGATGTTGTGGTTCGTATGGATGCGGTCGTTGGTCTTCTGCTCTTCGGTAATTTGGTGGGAGTAGACTTTGCTCTTCGGTAGTGGCGGGAAATCGGTGTTGGTGGCGCTCGTTATTGCTGCGTATGATCGACTGGGGTTGACGTACCGTGTAGCTTTGTTGATCTTGTCTTCTCTTAGCGCTTTTCTCATTGTGTTGGCTTGGTGTTTAATGTTTTGTGCGTATTTTAGGTATGGGCACCCTTGATACGAGGCCGGATGACCTGTGTTCCCACAGTTCACGCATTTAACTTGATTTTTGTCCCCTTGGGTAATTTCACACTCCCCTCCGTTAGCTCTCGGGCCGTGGTCTTTCCCGCACTTCACGCATCGGAATTGCAGGTTGCAGTTTTTGCTTGCATGTCCTATGCGTTGGCATCGTTTACATTGGAACACGGTTTTCTTGTGTATTCTCTCCCACCTGATGGGTTGGTGGAGGACGAATTTCAATTTAGTTAGAGCTACTGCCCTGCTATCTGGGGTAAGCTGTACGATAAAGTGAAATTTGTTGTTATCATTTTTATCGAAGCATAGTTTGGTGACCTCTGCTACTTCGAGGTTAGGGAGATTTCTGTTGGTTATATAGTTTTTAACCTCTTCTTCTGTGTATTCCGCTCCGATGCCTTTTAGCACTATCGATTTGTTTTTTTCTTCTCTGGGCGTATATGTAAAATATTGTAGGTTGTTTTCTTTCAATAGATTTTTGATTGCGTGGAATACCTCGGTCCGTTGTGGCATGACTCTTAGGTACTCGTTATCTATTTGTTTAACCCAGCAGTCGTCTTCTGTAAGTTTTGCCTCTGTTATTAATTTTACAATCTGCCTGAGTTTGGCGTTGTATACGTGTATAGGTGGGGGCTTCGTTTTGGGTTTGAGCGTTTTGTTCTGTGTAATGTTCGCTCTGTTGGAGCCTTGAATCCCTTGGTAAGATGATCCCTGTGTTTGTGTTACCGGTATGTGTGTGTTGCCTGAGTCAGAGATTTCCATGTCGTCCGAGAGAGTTTCGTATTGGTTGTTTACGGCTATTGGTGCTTTGTTTTCCGTGAGACGGGGCCTGCTCGTGCGCTTAGGATTAGTGAAACCAGATGTGCATGGATTTGTATTCTCTTTGTTGGTCTCGCTAGGCTTTTCGGACGATGTGGATCTCGACCTCGCTTTAGAAAGGTTTGGGTGCACTTTTTGGTTTGCGCGTTGAAAAATTTTGTCATAATTATTTGCTCCGAACATTTTGTCGAATTCTTTGACTTTTTTCCTCAAATCTGCTTCTGTAAAACTCTCGGGAGATTTGTCATCGTAGCGTCGTTTGTTCATTGTCTTTGTTTTTTGTTTCAAATGTGTGTCGGGGGTGCGCGTCCCCCGGCTCACCACTGTATAGTTATTCGTCACTTCATCCACTATGCTGTCGCTTATTTACACTTACTTGAATTGTCAAAGAAAAGCAAGGCAAGTATGTGGAAAGTAGAAGTAACCTATTGGTTCACTCTACTTTCCATTAAAGTTTCTCGCGACTTAGGATTTTACTATTTCTCTTCTTTTTAAAAAAAGAAAAATTTTGAAATGAATGCTCCGCGATGTGTACACTTCGAGAGATCGTTTGCAACTCAACAAGTCATAAGTCAGGATGGCCGAGCGGTCTAAGGCGCCAGACTCAAGGTATTCAAACCTTGCCCGTTGAACACGGGTAAAGATGGGGATTTCTGGTCCTCTCTGAGGGCGTGGGTTCGAATCCCACTTCTGACAAACTTTTTTTTTTTTTTTTTTTTCGTCGATCTACGAAAAACAACATAAAATTAATGATTATGACAAAAAAAATCGAATTCCATATTCATAATGGACGTGAAATAATTTATTTAACCCAAACATTCGCGATACGTAACGCGACTCTAGCTCTATCGCAGTCGCTCTCGCGTTCCCCACATGCCGCGAGACGTAATAGACGTGACTGCGATAGGCCTCTGGCGTATGTATAGATCGTAACGTATACGTTTCGCTCGTGCTATCGCCCAAGAGAGTTTCGTTCGAGGAGAGTTTCGAAGAGAAGTGAGACCCAACGTACAACGAACTCTCGTTTCTTTTGCTTCCATAATATTCTCTCTCACCCACAATACTATTATACTGTCGAGAGAGCAAAACTCCCACTATCGTATATTGCGTATAGCAACTAGTTCATTATACAAGGCGCTCTCATTGAAATTAACAATTTACATCGTCCAAGCAAAATTCTCCAAATTTTTTTTTCATTAATAATTCATAATTAAATTATCACTTTCAATTATCGAAAGATTCCCAAATCTTTCTGCATACTTTCATTTCGCAATTAAATCTTCTCATTTTTCGTAGCACAACTAAATGTAGGTCAGAAAATAGGTAAGAATAATAAATATTATTGTAACAAAAGAAAAAAAAAAGTTACAAATTTTTTTAACTTTAATTTAATTTTAATTTTTAGTTTAATTTAATTTTAATTTTGATCAAAAAGTTTGAAAATTAGCGTCACAAAGTTGCTCACTCGACTGAGAATGCGCTATATAGAGCCCTGGAGAGCATAGACAACCGGGGGCTCCATCTACGAGCTGAGTACATAACTTCTGACCACCCTGCCTCTTTTTCTTTTAAAAATTCTCTCTCTCTCCCTCTCTATATATAGAGAGAGAGAGGGAGAGAGAGGGAGAGAGAATTAAAAAAAGATATATATATATATATATATATATATAGCGTATACACAGTTCGAGAATATTGCGACTCTAAGATAAATATTGCGATAGTAACGAAGGCAATAACTATTCCAGGATCCACATAGCATAAGCTCTCCTTGATCTCGTCCTAACTGTATAGATCTGTATATATATATATACACATATATTTCTATATATGTTTTTCTCTACCCCCGTTGAAAGACTATACCACAAAACAATTCGATTCGTGCCACGTTCTCGTTATAACTCTCATTTCCCACAATAAACGCTAGTTCGAGGTCCGCCTGGGTTCAACTACTCGATCCTAAGTTTCATCGAGCCGTAGAGTGTTCGATTGCTGGGAGATATCCAGAACACGACTACAGCACGTCACGAATTTGATCCTTTTATTTTTTCACAAAAAAAAAAAAAAAAAAAAAAAAAAAAAAAAACAAATTTCCTCTTTTAAAAATTTGTATCACAATATTTATTAAATTTCAATTGTTATTTGTTTTAAATAAATTCTTTTTTATTTTATATTGTCATTTTGTAATCCATATTTGTCCATTTTTATCCATGCCGGAAATTGAACATCCAATTATTATTATTGCTGAATTTTCGAGTAAAACAAATTTGCAATTTTTCTTTTTGCTCATATAAGAATCTATATGTGTGTTATACGTACGAGATAGCAAGAAAGCGTTACTTTTCCGGGATCGAGCTTGCCATAGCCAAGAGCCACGATGTACGTACCTACAGGTTGAGTCGTTCTGACGATATAAGAAGCCGTTAACGAGGGACACTCTCGCGAGACTCTTCGAGTCAGTTCCCTTTGGCCAAGGCGCAAAGAGATATATAGTGATTGATTCAGGGTTCGGTGTCTCCGGGAAAGATCAACCTGTCGGTTGTTCTTTATGGGCATCGTTTTTTTTAATGTAATTGTTTTTTATACGTTTTTTTTTCTTAATTTTTTATTTTCACTTCGCGTTTAGTTATACGAGCACGAGTAATATCGTCCATTCACCCAGGGCGTATGTCCATACGTATCTCTTTCTCTCTTTATACAGGGTGAGTTTCATACTTTGAGTTCAAACTTTGAGTTTCATAAGAAGTCTCAAACTTTATTTTAAGGTAGATGATATCATTACAAACAAAAGTTGCAAATATACATCGAGGATATTTTTAATAGTTTACGAGATATAAATTTGTTAAGACGGACCAATCAGAGCGCGCCAAAAAGCGTTGGAGCCGCCCACTACCCGCTCTAGCGGCCAATGTCCGAGAAATAAAAATGACTGCACGATAATATAATAAATAAAATTGACTGCTTTGAATTTTGCAACCACAAGTGCAACGCCCTACACTGTGCTATCTCTACGACTGAGGCGGAGAGTGGGCGGCGCCAACGCTTCTCGGCGCGCTGTGATTGGACCGACTTTAAAAATTTATATCTCTTAAACTATTAAAAATATTCCCAATGTATATTTGCAACTTTTGTTTGTAATGATCTCATCTACCTTAAAATAAAGTTTGAGACATTTTATGAAACTCACCCTGTATATATATACAGGGAAGAACTATAACCCGATAGTATTTGAGCCTCCTCAGCCTACCCTTTCTAATTTCATCGTATAACATGCGACACAGAAGGAGCCGATCTTCCGGCGAGAGAACCGAGAAGAGACGTCGAGTTCGAGCTCTCGACGCTGTGTGGCAATTAACTCGGACAGCGTGTCATTAAAGCCAAGGGGAATTATGGCCGAGTGGAGAAATGGGACTTCCTCCTCGATGTATACATACGTATCTGCTTGTTATTTCACTTGTACAAGCTTAGCGCGTTCGCCAATGAATTATTAACTCGCGTGCGACACTGTGTACACGTATATGCAATTGGGACATTTCGCGTGAATAAGGTTTTAATCGTAATATTACTATAAGACTTTTTTTTTTATATCTTGTTTAATTTATTTTTATTCACGAATTCCAGTTTTATTTGGATTCGTTCAGTGCGAGTTGCGGCGCAAAATGTAAATAAATTATTCTAGCTGAGTGAAACATTAAAAATTGTTTAAACATCGTATCTTATTTTTTTTCATGAAAGCATTCGCTTGTATTTTCGAGTTCGAACAGTGATAAGAACAAAATTGGAGAAATTGAAACTGAGAGAATCGCGAATAAGATCTTGGTGAGGTTGGAATCCAAAATGATCCATGTAGTGTACAATCTTTATCTCGTATAAAACAAAGTCGCTTCCCGCTTTTGTTTGTCTATTCATCCGCTTACTTCTCCTAAACCACGCAACGGATTTTGATGCAGTTTTTACCATCATTTAGATAATTTTTCATGGAAACTTTGTACATATAATAAAACCTAATTAAATTTTTTGTAAGTAGAAAAATAAACAATGTGTCGCCACCAAGCCGCTGAAAAATAAATTTACATGGCTAAACTTTGAGAGATACTTAAACACGATGTACCAGAGTATTGTAGGGCTTCTAAAATCCTAAAGAAAACTCCGCGATGGCATGTCTCTATCCGTTACGGTTGACTCGCAGTAACCATGTTTTTTCATTAAAACTTTAATTAAAAATAGCGTTACTTACGACGCTTTTTACTGTTATTCAATATGAATCCTTATCAAAATAAATATGATAGTATACTTAGGCATTTAATGTAGATTATAATTGTCCTTTACAGTATATCATTCTGATAAATACTTTATAAAAAATCATAGATTAAAACAACCGAAATAATAATTCACGGATCGGGCAAGCTTAGACCTAAGCGTTGAGTGCTTCTCCCATGGACAACTAGTAGCCCTTTCGCACTCACTTTCAAACAAAATTTGCTTGTATTGTGTATTGTATTGTGTTCTTTTTCTTTTAAATTACTCTCGTGAGAAGCCAGGGAGGGTCGCTATAGTTAAATATAAAAATGAGATTTTGCTAGATCGCCCTATGCCCAGTATAATTTGATTTTTATTTCATGATGAGAGAGGGAGTGAGATAGGGAGGGAGAGAGCAATCTTCGAACGCAAATAGAGCCGAATGCAGAAAGCTTGTAACGTGACTCCTCTCCCTCTCTTGTTCTTTACCAAGTGCATTAATACAGCGACGTTTCTCAGTCTCTTGGTGGAAGGCAAAAACGCAAGAGAGAAAGACAGAGAGAGAAGGGGAGGAGGAGGAGGAGGAGGAGGAGGGAATCACATATAATGGACATCGAGTTCACATTGGTACCATACCTGGATAAATGTAAACTCCATTAGGAATCTCATATAGCTGCTTATAAAGTATCGTGTCTTGTGAACAAGCCGAAGCCTAACTAACGGAGAGAGAAATACCGGGGGTGAAGCACGTTGCCGGTATTTCGCGTGAGTCGAAATAACAGAAAAGGCTATCTCTCGTTCGCGTATTCCTATCGTCAATGGGATAAATGAATTTTCCTTTATCTCTTCGAGATTCTCGAGTCGAGGGAGTAAATTCTCGATATTTTTTTAAAAATAATTTTTATTTTTATAAAATAAAAATGAAAAAGAAAACATGTTTTTAAAATTATTATCATTATTTTTGTATTTTCAATGTCAAACATCCGATATTTTCTTACACGCGCGTGTTTCAACGATAAACGTTTTGTCACGTCGAGTCGAGAGATTTAGGGCTATGAATTAATTAAGATTAATTAATTATCGTGCAATCAGCATCGACGAAAAGTTATCCGATGAAATCCTAATTTTATTTATCAATTTTACGAGCGATGACGGGCGATCGTTAAAATTTATATTCTTATAGCTATTTAAATGCGAGTTGATCAATTCGTAATAACAACACATACAAACTCAATTCTCGTCGATGATAATCTTCGAAGAATTTCGTAAAAATTCTAAACTCCCTTTCGGCATATCCTAACACGCTAGAAATAACGACTGTAGAGATACGTGGAGCACGCGTTACTGTTTACGCGATGAAACAATATTGAATGAAACATTTCAAGATCAGCCACAAGTTTCGCGATATGAATAATCGACAGCTGTGTCATTATCGGCGAAATTTTATCGATGAACGACGAATGCGAACATCGAGGCATATTGGTGAAACGACGAGAGGGTTATTGGCTCAATCAACGTTTAACTTCGATACGATTCGAATACAGTACGCCGTTGGCTCGTTTCTTATCTTACTTGAGTACCGTTCCTACGATGGTATGAAAAATTTCAGATGAAAGATCGGTCTTCCTTATTCTAGCCCGCTGGATATTCATTTCTCTTTCTCTCTCTCTCTCTGGCTTCGGCGCGTTAAAGCTTGCCATTGCTGATATACGAGATAACGCGCACTCTAGATATCCCGCTGGCAAAACGTTCGCAGTTGTATTTGGCGTATTAGCGATCGAGGAGAAAGGAAGCCGTGTCTATAAGTATATCCTGAGTGAATTTAGACCTCGTATCTTCGAGTCGAACCGTGAAGAACGCTCGGGGAACATTTTTTTTTCTATGGACTTTGTACATGTTATATTCATATATTAATAATATGTTATATTAATAATTATATATAATATATATTATATATAATTATATTAATAATATATTAATATAATATATATTAATAATATATTAATATAATATATATTAATAATATATTATAATATTATTTTAATTAATATTATTATGATTTAATAATAATTATCATAATAATATATTACGACATCTATTATATATTATAATATAAAATATAATATATTAATATATTATATTATATGATATTATAATATAATATATAATATACTATATAATACATAATATATTAATGTGTTAGATTATTATATTATTATATAATATTAGATGATATATTATTATCATAATAATATATATTATAATATAATAATATATATATCAATATATTAGATATAATATTATATTATTATAATGTGATATATTATTATATTATATATTAATCTTATAAATATATAATATATTATATATATGAGTATATAGTAAATATGATAGATGAAAAAGTCTTACGAGCAGTAGAGAGTCTCTTTTACGAGCTAGTAATTTCAAGCTTCGCCACGGATCAACGTTTTACGATGGTAAAGCAATGTTTTGTCTCGTACACGCGTGTACGTAAATTCGTGTTAACATACGTGTACGAGTACGCGCCGGTGTATTTTGTCACAGATACATCACGTGTACGGCAAGCAAAGAACTCGTAGGTATGGATTACGCGAATACCAGAACTCTGTAATATTACCGAAGGTTTTTCACTCGCCTCATCGCGTGTTTTCTTCTTGCTCGGTCCCAAACGCTCCGCGTTCTATATCTCGGCACAATCGCGTATAAATTGCATTCTCGATAATTACGAAAATATGTACGATGAAATTTTTCGCTATAATTAGATTCGTTACGCTTTTTTTTTTCTTTGACAAAATATTTAGCATTGTTATAGAAAAAGATTTGTTTTTTAAGCGAGATATAAAATCTAAAATATAAAAGATATAATTTAATAGAGATATAATAAAATAAATGTAATTGAGATCTAATATATAATTTAATAAAGATATAATAGAATAAATATAATCGGGATATAAGAGATAATTTAATAAAAATATAATAAAATAAATATAATCGGGATATAAGATATAATTCAATAGAAATATAATAGAAGAGGCATTGGTATAGGGGTAGCGTTCCAGAGTCACACGCAGGGGACCGGGGTTCGATTCCCGTACCATTGAATTTTTTTTATGTGCTTTTTCTATGCTCTCGATGGTTCGCAACTCACCTATGAAAAAAATATAGGCCCACCTCGGTCTGAGAGCTATGCACCAAGTTCCTATCTATTTAATAAATATATTTTATATGTAAAAATGGAAGAATGTTTGTTTGTTTGTTTGTCACGAGTAATCTCCTATACCATTCATCCGATTGTGATGAAAATTTGGTGAATTGTAGTCCGCACTCCCAAGAAGGTTTCTGGGTTAGTAGAATAATTTTATTTGCCAAAATAAACACGTACGGGGCAAAACAAAATTAACATTTATGTATATCTACCCAGATAGACAGCCATGATTTTCACGCTGTGCATACATGGGAAAATGCAAATTTTACAGCACATTGAATTCATGTTGTGATAACATGTAATGAACTCATTTAGTGTTATTAATTGACAAAACATTTTGATTGCAATTTGACGTTTGCCGGTGCATCATATGTTTACAGCATGTCGAACTCATATGGCTGTTGTCAAAGTATCCGCAGCTGAAATCTGCAGTTTTAGCACCATATTGAAGTCATGTGTAAAAATTTGGACGTGGTTTCACTATGGCAGCACCAATTGATTCATGCATAGTGCTCGACATGAACACACTTTGGTTACATGGATGAATACATTGTAGAAGCTCATTTGGAACCATAGATTTGATATACACCGTGATGTAAATGTGTCGTTTCGAAATGCATCATCCGCTGATTACATCATGAAATCACAAGACGGACATTTCAAATTCTGCATTGAATATCGTCATATCGGCGTCATATGGCAGTCATGCAATGATTATACATACATCCCATGAGCGCCATATGATGGCGATATGTATGTTACTCTGTGATGCATTCGACGGGGGCACTGTGTATGAATTCTGTTGCAAAACATACGTAGATCTGAATTCTCCACTAATATTATAAGTATACTAAATAAGAACTTGAATGAGGAAAAGCGCGGTGGCTCTGTGGATAGAGCGCTGAATTCTCGTGCAGAAGGATCCGGGTTCGATCCCCACAGACGACACAAATTTTTCTGTGCCATGTTTCTCGCATTACCACTGGGGAAGGACTAGAGAGGAACCGACCTGTACCGGCGGAGGTTTACTGTAATACCAAAGCAGTAAAAAATCAAAACATAAATAAATAAAAGAAATGACTAATTTTTTTTGGTCCCGTAAGCACAATAACTTCATCATGCCATGACTCCGACATGAGTTCCATTTGACTACTACAATATCGTCATGCCGTGACGCCCATATGAGCCCCATATGCATGTACTTATTCTTATATTTTTGTGAGCCCATTTTGCTAGTCTGATGAATTCACCGCATGAATACTCACGTGAAAGCAACTTTGCTTCATTTCGATATAATATTGGGAATCATTATATGATACAAATATGATTTAAACGGGAGCACTCATAAGGGACTCATAGCCGTGTACCTTCCTATGCGTCATACAAGACGTACATATGATGCAAATATCAAGTAAATCTGTCTATCTGGGTATATATAGAGATTATTTGACAGCTGTCAAAGTAAGCTACCAAAATGACAAGCGAAATAAAAGACACTCATTTGTTTTAACGACTCGATCGACTCGATATTATATATTAGTTGCATAATTCATTTGACAACGAATGTCAAATTAATCGTGACTCTAAATAGGGAAGACATTGAAAGATATACACCTCAATCAAAAAGGAAACGTACATTACGAGTTTCAGAAACGGACGAGTACCGAGAAGAAAGACTGATAACCATTTGAGTATGTACGACGAAGTACAAACTTTTGTAAAATAACAGCAACAACAGACGAATTGATTCGTAAAGTTTTTGAAAATATTGTACATAACTGCAAAAAACATAAGTGGTTAAGGGAACGTGCTATATTAGCAGCAAAAACACCAATGTCAATTATATTAATTTCGCGATTCAAAAGAGAATATCATGAGAAGCTAAAATGTACAAATCGATTGCTGCTTTTATTAATCAAGAACAAGTTGTTAATGATCCAACTGAATTCCTGAATTCGTTTCATTTGCCAGGCATAGCGCCGCACGTTGTAACATTGAAAATGGGCGTGCCTATCATACTTTTACGAAACATCAATCCACCACGACTTTGCAACGGTAGTGGGCTTCCAGGGAAAAATATGATGAACAATATCAGCGAAACTACAATTAAAAATTAAAAATTTGAAGGAAAAGACGATGTACTGTTGTCACGTATCCCAACGAATACCAAAATATATGCCACTCGATTTCAAACGTTTGCAGTTTCCAGTGCGACTCGCATTTGCAATGTCCATCAACGAAGCACGGGGACAATCGCTAAAAATGTGTATATAATATAGATTATATTTGGGAAGTTCATGCTTCACACACGGACAGAAAAACAAAAATTATTCTGTGACAAATGAATTATGACACCAAAACGGCATTGCAACGCATGCTGGATACCGCTAGTAATAAAATAAATATAATCGAGATATAAGATATAATTTAATGGAGATATAATAAAATAAATATAATTGAGATCTAATATATAATTTAATAAAAATATAACAAACATATTTAATCGAGATATGATATCGAAATATAATATATAATTAAACAAAAATATAATAAAATAAATATAATCGAGAAGTAATATCGAGATATAAAATATAATTTAATCGAGATAAAAGATCCAACACGAGACATAAACTATAATTAAAAAATCCTTGCTTTTTCAATCGATAAATCGATTGATCGAAATAACAATAATAACAATTTTGTCCAATCGCACGAATGACGTTGTGGCGATTTAGTAAAGTATGGCTCGAGGAGCGCGCGTTAAGCTTGTAAGAGCTTTCCCTTCGATGACTGGAGCAAGAATGTCAAAAATGATTGTACCATTTTCATAAATTACGAGCACATGTGTGTGTATATACTGTTGGTTCTAGCGACACGTCTCAGACGATTTTACTCTTCGTCAGGATTGATTTATATCGCTTCTATTACGTACCGTAACGGAGCACAATGTCTATATAAGTTTTCCGTAACGTAGCTTGGCTGTAGACGTGGTGAAGCTCTAGAAGCCTCTTAAGTAAACATACATCACCATCGCTCAAAATTACAGAAGGCTACGAGAGAGCTCGG
>OZ023259.1:20144726-20192226 GCA_964007305.1 Netelia melanura | reverse complement strand
GAATCTATTTATTTTTTATATTATTAATAACCGGAAATTGATTATGAGGGATGCGAGCGAGAGCGATCATTGAGGGAGACTCGTCGAGCATCGCGTATACAGGGTGAATCACATAAAGTGTCGCACAACGAATTCTGAGATAGATGAGGCCATTACAAACAAAAGTTGCAAATATACATTAGGGATATTGTCGATAGTTTACGAGATATAAATATTTAAAGTTGGTCCAATCAGAGCGCGCCGAGAAGCGTGGAAGCCGCCTACCCCCCACCCTAGCCGTAGATATATAGCATAGATTAGGGCGTTACATTTGGGCTTGCAAAATTCAGAGCAGTCAATTAGATTGCTTGTATTTTTCCACAGTCATTTTTTTTCTCGGCTATTGGCTGCTCTGAATTTAGGCGGGGCGTGGGCGTGACTTTAAGACTTGTCGGCACGTTGGGCAAAATTCAGAGCAGCCAATGACCGAGAAAAAAAAATGACTGCGGAAAAATACAAGCAATCTAACTGACGGCTCTGAATTTTGCAAACCCAAATATAACGCCCTAATCTATGCTATATCTACGGCTAGGGTGGGGGTGGAGGTGGGCGGCTTCAACGCTTATTAGCACGCTGGGCAAAATTCAGAGCAGCCAATGACCGCGAACAAAAAATGACTGCGTACTAATACAATCAATAAAATTGACTGCTCTGAACTTTGCAAACGCCAATGTAACGCCCTAATCTATGCTATATCTACGGCTAGGGTGGGGGTGGAGGTGGGCGACTTCAACGCTTATTAGCACGCTGGGCAAAATTCAGAGCAGCCAATGACCGCGAACAAAAAATGACTGCGTACTAATACAATCAATAAAATTGACTGCTCTGAATTTTGCAAACCCAAATGTTAACGCCCTAATTTATGCTATATCTACGACTAGGGTGGGGGGTCGGCGGCTTCAACGCTTCTCGGTGCGCTCTGATTGGACCAACTTTAAATATTTATATCTCGTAAACTATTGACAATATCCCTAATGTTTATTTGCAACTTTTGTTTGTAATGGCCTCATCTACCTCAGAATTCGCTGTGCGACACTTTATGTAATTCACCCTGTATAGTCTCGTACGTGGAGACACGTTGCAAAAGAGGCAGAAAACAAAATAAAAAACATAAAATTAAAAGAAAACAAATCTAGAAAAAGCCACGACGAGAGCAAACGCAACACTGCAGGGAACAATTCAGTCGCGGTGGTCGACCGAAACCCGTCGGGCACAAACTCGGCTCACGTGCATCTTCCATAAATCATGAAGCTATTCCGTCGTTCTCGTTGTCGCTGTCTTCGTATTATTCCCTCAGTCTGGGCCCGATGGTTGAAACGGTGATGTTACAACCACGGTGGCTGGGGGAGGTGGAGGGGAGCTAACGTCGTCCGGTCGTTCGAGTCGAAACTCGGTAAGGAAATCCGACGATCTTCTTTTCGTTCTTACGTACAGAGTCCATCAACATTTGACTCTCATTTTCAATAATAATAATAATAATATTAATTTAAAAAAATTGAATTTGAGAAATTTATTTAGGATTTATTTGGGAATGAATGGATGCGTGGGAATGCGCGAATTTCTCGAATAACGAAAACAAGTATTCGAAAGAACAAACCAAAAGTATCGCCTTTTTATTTATTTACATAAACGTATGAGGAAAAAAACATGTGTGAATTGTAAAAAATATCACCGATGACAATTCAACCGTACTACTCCGCTACTCGATCTTTCGAACTTCTAATTCCTTCTTGTGACACGTACAAGGAAAACTAGATACGTTTTACTGTAAAGGAAAACTCTCTTCCCGACGACGAACTCGTTTTTCCGGGAGTTCGTAGTGACCACTCGTTAAATTATTTCCGGTGACAGAGGCCACGAGAGAGAGTGACGGTTTTGTTCCATGTGTACGACGTATCGGTATTGCTTACATATATATTTATTTTTGTACATGACCAATGTAGAAAAGAAAAAAAAAAAAAAAAACGTTTAACAAGTGACCAATGAGTTTTGCTTGACGTATTCCCATCCACAAAAGTTGTCCTGTCGGTTAGCTTCCGAGAGATTTTCTAACGCGGGCTATTAGGAGTAAACAAGACTGGGTGTCTCTCGCGCGTGCGCGCACGCACGAGGGCTCACTTGTCAACGATCGAGATCGCTCGTCGTGCCAAGACTGATAGGACGACTCCTGATATGTGAATAGATGTTTAAGTCTCTTTCTCTCTCTTTATATAAATTGATATGGGGCGTTTCACGCCAAACCGGACACCATTTAACATTTGCATCTCCGATTTTATTGAACATTTTTTATGTTCTAGTATTGTCTGAAAGAGGACTCTATGATTTTTAAAAATATTTTTTGTCTAATCGTTTTGGGGAAATCGATTTTTCAAAAATTACTTTCTTTTTTTCAAAATTTTTCAAAATTACTTTCATTTTTTCAAAATTACTCTCAAAAATACTTTCGTTTTTTTTTTAAGCGTGGATAACTTTGCGAAAAATGGGCAAAATTGGACATTTTTTTGAAGTTATTCTTACTAAATGCGGTTTTTGTAAAAAAATATCGAACGAATTTTACAAACCTTATTTCTATAAGATTTTCAGATTTTAAATATAAATTGTTAATTTACAACAAACGCGTACTGATCGATATTTTTCAACAATTTTTTTTGTAAAAAATTGAATATCGCATGTAAATTGAATTGAGGGAATTGAAATTGAATGTAAAATAGTAATACGGTTTGAAAAATTATAAAAAAGAAAAACGTTTAAACTGGCCCATTTTTCGCAAAGTTGTAAACGATTAAACAAAGTAACGTAATTTTAAAAAAATCGATTTCTTGAAAACGGTTAACCAAAAAAAAATGAAAAAAACCATGAAGGTCTCTTTCAACCAATACTAGAACGTAAACAATTTTCAAAAAAATCGGAGGTGCAAAAGTTAAATGGTGTCCGCTTTAGCGTGGAATGCCCCATATATATGGATTTCTCGATGCGTGTATTTACCTCGCTCGCGCGAGTGTCCGCGAGGTATCAACTCTCTAACGAGGGGAATTTAGCAATGAAACGATCGCGCAGGTATGCCCAGGAGCCTGGGTAAGAGACAAGGAAAAGCGTTCGTACACATTTATTAATTAGTCGTTTCATCGAAGAAAAATGAAGATTTATGGATCGCCCGACGCGCTTGTAGGAAATCGTGGGACGCTTCGGAACTAAAAAAAGTCGCGAGTCGTTCGAGCGAATTTTCTGAGCAAGGCGCGTGGATACACTTTCGAACCGATAAAAGGGAAAATGGCTTCGATTTTTATTACGCGCGAGGGTTCACGTTCTTCTCGATACTCGTATATCGTTATTAATTTTATCTTTAATTATACGATGTCTGGTAATAATAACTTTTCTTCTCCCTCTCTCTCTCGCAATTATTCATGATAATTAATTCTCAATTTTGAAAACTTTTCGAGAAACACTGTGAGAATTAAAAATTTGATTCTTCCTTTTTTTTTTTTTACAAAATATTCTGTTGGAGAAATTGAGAGGATGACTTCGTATCAGCGAATCGAGCACGTGCTTTTGTGTACGAATTTCTTTGTTTTCTTTTTCTTTCACGATTCACGCGAGACCTTAAGCTAGTTCTATCGTTGGGTGGGGGATTAACATTTCATTCCCGTTTTTTCTCACATTGGAAGTGGACCGAGCGTTAAAGTTCATTAAGAAAAGTTGTTGCAAATCGACTAAAGAACAACATACTCAAAATTCAAATTGATCATACGGAAAGTTTATTTGTTATATAATAAACAAAATCATGAATTTTTGTTTTCCATAAGATTTGTTATAAAAACTAATCGAAGCTTCTTGGATGTCATATAAAAATGTGTGCAAAATTTCAACAGGCTTCATCGACCAAATGATCGAGATACTCGTTATATAATGTTGCGATATTTAACACGGGCTCTTATGGGAGATTGCGAAAAGTGACGATTTTCAAGAATAAATATCGTGATTTTTGAGTCGATAAAGGCTCCTGAAATTTTACACACATATACATATGATATCAAAGAACGTTTCTGCAAATTTTCAGTGAAATCTAACGGAAACGCTGTAACGATAGGACTACCTTAAGGGGAGATATACACCTAGGAGGCCAAAAAAAAAGGTTATTTTTGAGATTTTTTTGTAGGAAAACTATTTAAAATTTCGGATTGTATTTTGAACCAAATGAAAGTATACACATTCAAGAATATGTTTAATTTTTATTATTAAAAACATAATGGAGGAGGAAGTGTTGAAGAGATAGCAACGGTGGACGGAACAACAACAGGACACGGAACCAACGGGATGGGCCAAGGCACTGGAAGGAAAGGAATTAATTGAGGAAATGTGGGAGGTGGTGAGACAGTTCGAAAAAATAGCCAATAGAAGAGAAGAAGAGAGGGAACGAGGAAAATAGGAGAGCAACGTGCAGAAATAGCAATAGGATAATATAAGGAAATGTCAAAATGGTAAAATGTAAATATGGGAAAGATTAAGAGAGGAGTATGTAAAAGCTCGAAAGGGCATACAAGTGGAAATAAATACTACTACTGTTAAAAAATATCGAAAATATTTCGAGATATCGTATATTCTTTGAAGCTCCGTAAAAAAATCTTCATACACGGTATGAAAAAAAAAATGATTTTTTTCAAACGTCTAGGCGTATATCTCCCCTTAAGGTGAGAAAGTCGAGCTTTTGTAATTATATGCGCCTATACTAGCTGTGCCTAACAGCGAACGGGTATTAATTAACTGCGGTCGTAGCGAGTCTTGCGGTCTCTAACTACGACCGAGGGACGAGTGAGGAAAGTGCTGGTTTCTCTCTCCGCGAGAGAGAGAAAAATATTTCTCATGTTTCTAATATATATATGTATAAATATGCGAGTATGTTGCGATTGACGATTACTCGAAGTTTGCCGGTTACTGTTGCTATATAATACCCGAAGGTACACACTAAATGTGTGGAACGCTACTCTTTAAGTGACTCTCGCCACGACAGTTACGATCGTAGAAACCCCCTTAAGAGAGGCTTATCCGCGTTTTACAATTGTACCCGAGGATCGTTACAAACGAATACCGCTCTGTGAATCAGCGGGAGCTCAAAGATGTAGAAAATAATTCTCCTAGAGAGAAAGAGATAGAATTAATATTATATTTGTCGAAGCTTAAACTTAGATTGGCAATAATGATTATAATCATCGGTGACTTAAATTAGAAATCGTCGAATAACGAGTTACGAACCAACTTGGGTTCGTTGAATTCTCGTATATCAAAATCGTATCTCGAAAAATGATTTACGAATAATATTGGATATATGATAATTATTTAGAGTAAGAAATATATTTACGTATATGTATATAGATTAGAGTACAAAAACAAATCGACACACGAGCCCGTGTAAACATAATTATTGACCGGCGATTCGATAGTGGCCAAATACGTACAAAGAGATCAAAGGGTTTATAATTTCTTTTCTAGCTTAGCGACTGTTCCTTCAGTTCATGCGACAAGTCGTCAGTCTCGTAGAGATCTTTGTCAAGAGTAGATGGACCTTGCCTCGCGTTATTAATAAAGTTAAATAGTTAATTGAACATCTACCTGAGCTATAATTATTTCTCAACCCATTTCCAATAAATAATAAAGGCAAAATGAAAATGGAAATGTAACAGTTTTCGAGAATTATTATCATTGTCATTATTATAATTTCGTAATATCCTTCCGATTAAAATTCGTCACGATGATTTATTCTCAAACAAAAAAAGATCGAGTAAACAGAGTAAAATTGTAAAAGAAGGAGGAAAGAAGGTCGATCAAGGTCGACGAACATAGTTATTTTATTTTTATATTTAGATTGCTTTGTTTCGATATTAGGAAGAAGAATATAGCAAAAACATACATTTTGTCTTCGTTAAAGTGGAAGGATCGTTCTGAAGTTTCAGGTTTAGTTAGCACAGTGGAGTATTTTTTTTATAACCATTTCTTCACGATGAAAGAGACATTGCCCCGTGCTGTATTTATCTATACGTATATATACACGCGATACCCGGAGAATCTGGAACACAGCGCAAACGAAAGAAGAGATGCGCTCTTGTTGCAGCACAAGGAGTCTCTCTCTCTCCCATCATGGATCTCAGAATACGATGGTCCGCTCCGATTAGCCGTGGTGAAAGCGGCCATTGTCCTGCGCCGTACTCGTTTGTTCTTGGCCACTACGTTGTTCCTGGCTCCGTTATATTAGTCCTTTGTGTCTGTTCTATAGACAGTACGCACACTAACTAACATACATATATATATATATATGGTGTCTAGCTATGATACGCTGCGGGAAAAAAGGGACAGTGGTAGATTTTCCCCGAGATCTTTTCTTTATCGTCATAATTATCGTGCTGTAGCAGGAGTCGGCAAAAGATTGCGGCTTTTCGGGTAAAAATACTAACGATAAAGAAAAGAAAGTAAATTTTACGACCGGCGAGGAATGATCCATGTACAATTTATTTCAGTCTTTGATAAAGCCGCTGATACTTTTTGGCGTTTTGCTATGATATGAACTAAAATCGAAAATAAACTACATGCAGTCTCATTCGAAAATCATTCATTCTACAATCATAGAAGAATATATATAGTAGACATATATATATATATATATATAAAATAAAATATATATAAATATAAATAATATATATATATATACTAGCTGTGCCCGCAGCTCCCTTTGAGAAAGATAACCTTACATTTTTCACCTTTTTACACATGTTAATTAGTTAACTTAAAGACTTGCTGTTAGGAGAAAAAATAATTATTGTGTTCATAAGTTCTATTTAAAGTAGAAATATGTAATTTCATGGGCGTCTGTTGTAACAATATTTCTATACATCAAGTTAAATGATATGTTTCTTATTATCCAAGAGTCGAATAATACACGAATAATGACGTGATCTTTACATTGCGATCCAGGGAAAAATCAATATTCTTATGTTCAGCTTACGCATTTATAATGCTAGTGAACGCATGGTTCGCTTGCGAGAAGCGGGATAGCCATGCGCCACCTGCCGGCCACGAACGGTATTACTACTATATCTATATATATACAACAGTTCCATAACGTCATCGACGTCAAGAAGATCCGCACAAAGAGGAGACACCGAGAATACGATATCTCGCACAAATGTATTCCCCGCTCCCACAATTTAGCTTCTTATTGTTAGAGATGGAATTTCAAAAATTCAAAACGAAAATCTCGGATATTTCTTCCTGGCTACGAATTCTTTCTCTACGATGTCTCGCGACGTACATCGGGACTTTCGTCCTTGAGTTATCTTTTCGCCAGATAATTTTATTTTTCAGGACGCGTGGAAAAAATCGAAGTGAGAAAAAGAAAGTCGATTTTGCACGTGGGTGCATTTCCTTTGCACCGAGCACGGTGACGATGTAAAGGATCTTCGTGAAAAGAATGAGAGAGAATGAATCTTACAGTAAGGATCAAGCGAACAACACACGATTTACATTAGTTCTGGGCTTCGCAGAATTTTATAGTTTTATGCGAATGTGTGTGTTTTAATGCATTCACCCTCCTCGAGTCGTCGACGTATTCGTGTGGACGGGATAGCGAGCTGTTGGGCATGCTAATTGCGTTGGAGGGACAATAGAGCGTTTCTAACCATTGGAATTCCTTGCGCGAATACCGAGAGGATAATTCTCGCGTCCGATATATATTTCGTCGTTCCGTCGGGTGTGCGAAGCCGTCGCCTCTCTCGCAACAATATTTCAATCAAATTATACACGTCGTGACTCTTCGTCCGTTAATTAGGAAAGCTCGCGCTCGAATAATTTATTTTTCGAGCATTTCGTCAGAAAAACAAAGAAACAAATGTGTGTAAATGAAAATCTATATCTATAATGTTATTAGGAATGTTATTAATAATATTTATAACGATATTAACAATTGTTATTTTAACTTGTTTTTCGAGTAACATAAAATGGATGGTACAAGAGGATATGCAGATACTAATGAAATATCCTGAAAGTTTCGAAACTCGATTGAATTTTTGAAAAAAATGAAATATGTAAAAAGCAGAAAAAAAAATTTTCTCAGGAACGCTAAATTTTGGATATGTTTTGGGGGCTGATGGTAGCTTCTAGGAAAAAAAATGAAGAGCTATATCGGTTGATGAGATCCTTGAAAAAAGGCGATTTTCTTTTAATTTCAATTTTTAACTACGATACAATTTTGGGACAATTAGGAAACTATTTTTTTTAAACCCTCAAATTAAAACAATTAATTATCAATAATTAATTTTATGGTTATTTTGACAAATATTTTTAGAAACAACTTTCTATCATAAAGAGTAACTATTTATATATTTTTTTATTAACCTGAAATACAAATATAATAACAAATTATCGAATTTACGTTACTGTTAATAATTAATTGCAAACAAATTATTCTTTTTAAAAACAATTCGAGAAACTATCGCTAGACGACATTTTATTGAACATTTTTACTTACACTTTTATCACCTCAGCCAGTCGGTTTCCAAAAATATTTGTTAAATTCATATAAAATTAAATATTGGTAATTATTTCTTTTAATTTTTGACTCGACTATTGTTTAATTTTCTCGATATTCGTTTTAATTTTCTCGATATTCGTTTTAATTTTCAAGATCTTAGAATTTTATTAGCACCTATATCTTCGGATGATAAATTAATGTTTTTCATATCGAAGAATGTTGTTTACGCAGTTGGATAGCCTGGTGTGCAAAATATAAAGAACGTGTAGATCGTCTATCATAGATATCAAGATCAAATACAATATTACCGGAAAGCGGAATGGAATAATGATCTACGGTTCTAATCCACGTTTCGCTTTTATCGATATGATTATTAATTATAACACATCACTTGGCTGAAAGCAAATACGATATTTAATAGCAATTGATAGTTTCCGATCGAAATTCTTCGATACGAAAGCATCTGTCAAAGTTTGTCCTTGTACATTTCCGGTGGTTTATCCGGTTAACGTATTAACAAACAAAAATTGATGAAAAAAATCAGAACATTATTATCAGTATCTACAAAGTCATCTCTGAAAATTTCAAGACTTGACGATACCTTGTTCACGAGAAATAAATAAAAACATATTTCCTAAATTAACACGTGCCTTTATGAATTTCAGTGTTTTTTTTCATCTATAAACGTTAAATTCACAATCATTGACAAACAGTTTTTGACGAAAATTGTAGAATTAATAAAAAAAATAACATATCTAAGAAACATTACCAGAGTTTCACAAAATCGATTGAGTACTCGTGAGATTCATAATAAATTAATTTGTCTCGAATAATGCTAATTTCTGTGAGATTAAGCTTAACAGTAATTTGATCATGATAACATCGCAACCGCGCGCTTTATGACATAACAAACTACGTCTTCTAAGAAACTAATCTCAAAAATAAAATATTAGTATTTGAAAACATTGTGTGAGAAACGTTTTTTTTTAAATATCTGATAAAAGCCTTGAGCAATAAAATGAGAAATAAATAAAAACATATTTCCTAAATTAACAAATGCCTTTACGAATTTCAGTGTTTTTTTTCATCTATAAACGTTAAATTCACAATCATTGACAAACAGTTTTTGACGAAAATTGTAGAATTAATAAAAAAAATAACATATCTAAGAAACATTACCAGAGTTTCACAAAATCGATTGAGTACTCGTGAGATTCATAATAAATTAATTTGTCTCGAATAATGCTAATTTCTGTGAGATTAAGCTTAACAGTAATTTGATCATGATAACGTCGCAACCGCGCGCTTTGTGACATAACAAACTACGTCTTCTAAGAAACTAATCTCAAAAATAAAATATTAGTATTTGAAAACATTGTGTGAGAAACGTTTTTTTTTAATATCTGATAAAAGCTTTGAGCAATAAAATGTACGATTGTATGCAACCAAAACGCATATTTTTTATCAAGCTTCCCAAGGAAGTGTACAGTTGTAGTAAAGCATTCAAAAGAGTTACCGATAGAACTATTTTTCTATAACATTGTAGCTGTTCTGCGATCAATCTTAAACCCGCGACAGCACGAGTGACAAATCGTTGTACGTGTTATTTGATTGCGACCGTATTAAACATACCAAGCTGACAACACTAATCACACAAATTTTTCTCTTCACTTCCTTGGTATCGGATAAATTTCTTTAATTTGAATAAACGTTCGTTTTCAATTACATCATCCAGTTGACGAATTATCTTTAAAAGTTGACATTAAATTAATACAGTTGGTTAAATCCGAATTAGAGGAAAACTGTCGTGAAATTTCTCGAACGTGTGAACGTTTGGTGGAACGAGCGAAACCTGGTATAAATATCGCCAGCGTACCGAAAGCGAGTACAAACGAACGAAGAGTCTCCTGCAGAATCATGAGTCGCACTTTCATAATCTTCCTCGCCGTCGCACTCGTTGCGTTCGTCGCTTCTGCAAGCGGTGGTAAGTTATATCGATTTATACAATAAAAATGATTTTGTTTCTGTAATTTGACAGAAAGTTTATGGAGGAACGTGAGTCTCACTTGCCGATTTTTCACAATAAAAATATCTAATTGATTATAAGATCGAAATAGATTGTAAATCTTATTTAAATGAAATGAGAGACAATTATTATCGTTTCCCATTGCATATCACACTCGGTGTTAATGAATTGTATGCAAATTTGTGTTTCTTTTTCCAGAGACCTGCACGACACTATACGGTACCACTGGAAGATGCGTATCAATATATGCTTGCCCGGAAAAGAGCGCTCTTTTCGGTGAAACGCACATTGATTCACCTGAGGTCAAGAAATACCTAAAGGCTATACACTGTGGCTGGGACAATCAAACGCCTAAGATATGTTGCACCGATGAAGGAATAATCGCCGATCGATTCTAGTAATCGATCAATGAGGGATCCAAAAAGCTAAATCCAAACAAGGCTCATGCTTCGAATTTGACAATGAAATTGTATCAATGATATAAGTAAATGACCAATTATGTAAATTCAAAATCATAATTTATTGTAACACTGAGAAATGATTTGTAAACTATACTAATATGTATGATGCATCTTAAAACAGCGATTTATTATTAATTAATTCCATAATTTTATTTTTATTCACCCGGACAAATAAAATCATTTCGGATTTTGTACAACTGAGCCGAAATTGTACATGTAAGACTAGAATTTTCCTAATTTTCCCCGTTGCGATACAGAAAACCGAAGCGTCAAGTTCCCTCGTTATGCTCGTTATGAATGACGTTTGGACAAAAACGCATTCAAAATTTAATCGTCCCGTGTGAAGTCTGATGTAACTTGCCAAAATGCTTTTTTTAAGAAGAGCTACAGTCACCGGAATAATTTGAAATTCGGGATGAAAATTGAAAAGCATGTTTGTGAAAGTGCATATTTTTTTATAATGAAAATAAAACAATTTTCAAGAAATTTTACATTGGCATCGTTTCTTAACCTTTAACTGGCACTAGAGGTAAAAAATACCCCAGTGTTTTTTTGAGCTCGAATAAAACGTACTAAATGCCGACGAAGCCGACATTGGTGGGGAAGAGAGTGATGCTGAAGAGAATAGTGTTTTAGATTTGGAACACGAGCTTGATACGAATTATTCAGATACCGATGAGGAAGATGAATTGGAAGAGGAAGCTGTGAATGCGTCAAATGTGTTGACTATGAGTAAAAATTCCAGCACTTTCCGCCATTTTTATATTCATTTATGGTGAAATAATTATTTTCCCCTTTTTTTATAATAATTTTTGTGATTTTCAATTAAAAACAGTGGATTTGGATATTGAATAATGCGTTGGTTCGTTTGACCCTAAATTCGCACTTTCATTTTGTAAAATAAATATGTTTTTTGGAACCATCGATATCGCGCTAATTTTTTCCTCAAGGTGTACTAACTTGAGAGTACAACTGTGAATTTTTAGCTCAAAATATTAAGAATTAAGGAAGCTATGATTTTTTAAGTGAAAAAACTCATTTTTTAAGTTTTTTTTTTTTTTTTTTTCGAAGTTTTTTTTTAACTAACTTAAATGGAACAAATCACTACAAAACCGATTATACTTTAAAAAACATACTTGAAACTATATCGGATTAAATTTTCATGCAAATAGTATATTCAATAGCGGCTGCGCAAAACGCGTTTCAGCACATGGGGTAATAAATACCCCTTGAGCCAGTAATGTCATATGGAGGAGTTGTGCCAGTTAAAGGTTAAGTAAACACGTAACGAATGTGCAAATCGTCTGTCATAGATGTTAAGATGACATATTATCCTTTGTACGAAGATAAAATATTATCGTAGAACGGAAGTGGAATGTGACGTCTATTTTACTCGATTGTTCACATTTATCAATACTATTATAAATTACTAGCGGTATCCGGCATGCGTTACAATGCCGTTTTGGTGTCATAATTCATTTGGCACACATTTTTTTCCGTTTTTCTCTCCGTGTGTGAAGCATGAAGTTTCCAAATATAATCTATACTATACACATTTTTAGCGATTGTCCCTGTGCTTCGTTGATGGACGTTGCAAATGCGAGTCGCACTGGAAACTGCAAACGTTTGAAATCGAATGGCATATATTTTGGTATCATTGGGACACGTGGCAACAGTACATCGTCTTTTCCTTCAAATTTTCTATTTTAAATTGTAGTTTCGCTGATATTGTTCATCATATTTTTTTCTGGAAGCCCAGTACCTTTGCAAAGTCGTGGTGGATTGATGTTTCGTAAAAGTACGATAGGCACGCCCATTTTCAATGTTACAACGTGCGGCGCTATGCCTGGCAAATGAAACGAATTCAGGAATTCAGTTGGATAATTAACAACTTGTTTTTGATTAATAAAAGCAGCAATCGACTTGTACGTTTTAGCTTCTCATGATATTCTCTTTTGAATCGTAAATTTTATATAATTAACAGTGGTGTTTTTGCTGCTAATATAGCACGTTCCCTTAACCACTTACGTTTTTTGCAGTTATGTACAATATTTTTAAAAACTTTGTGAATCAATTCGTCTGTTATTGCTGTTATTTTACGAAAGTTTGTACTTCGTTGTACATACTCTAATGGTTTTCAGTCTTTCTTCTCGGTGCTCGTCCGTTTCTGAAACTCGTAATGTATGTTTCCTTTTTGATTGAGGTGTAGATCTTTCAATCGCTTCCCGATTTAGAGTCACGATTAATTTGACATTCGCTGTCAAATGAATTATGCAATCGATATGTGTAATATCGAGTCGATCGAGTCGTTAAAACAAATGAGTGTCTTTTATTTCGCTTGTCATTTTGGTAGCATACTTTGACAGCTGTCAAATAATCTCTATATACAGGGTGATTCACGTAACCTGAAATTTTGAAATATCTTGAAAAATACGCATCGTACAGAAAATTTGACAAATCGAAACTTTAATGTCGCTAAGGGGGGCATCCGTTCATGCTCAATTATACTCACCCCGTGCTCCCTGTCGGCGGGGCGGGGGGCAACTTTGATATCTTAAATAGGAACCCCTACTTTTTATCGCAGATTTGGATTCTACGTCGAAAACCATGTATGATTTGTCCGAAACATTTTTTGTTTTTTACAATAGGTCGCGATATAATCGCAAGTAATGAAACAGAAATCGAATGAATAAAAAACAGCGAAACACGTATTTAATATTTGGCGACGGGCTGTTCAATGATGATAGCGGGGTGATTGGTAGCATAATTCGGGAATGACGATGAAGACGTATCAGAACCATCGAACAGCCCCTCTCACACAATCTTATCAACCACAAAGAGCCAGTGTAAAAACTCACGCAGCTTATTCTGCCCTACACCCCCATAACTCACTCATTATGTTTTACAAAACTTTCGATCGCAATTTTCGATCCGAGTAAAATGATGTTAACTTTCGATTATATCATAAGTGTTGACATTCAACTAACACAGTTGTGTAAAACCAAATGAGCCGAAAAATTATGTTAGACTTACGGAAGTCGTCCACATCAGCACAATGACTTTATTGACAGTGCAACTCGATGTTTACCAGAATATCGAGTGAAACGTGGTATAAATATCGCGAACGTACTGAAAGAAAGCACAAACGATCGAACAGTTTACTGCAGAACCATGAGTCGCGCCGTCATAATCTTCCTTGCCTTCGTACTCGTTGGGTTCGTCAATTGTGTAAACCTTGGTAAGTTACATCGAATTATACGATAAAAATTATTTTGTTTCTGTAATTTGACTACAAAGTTCATAGAGGAACGTGAAAGAGTCTCACCTGCGATTTTTTATAATAACAATATCTAATTAATTATTCAATTAATTATAATTGAAGAAAATTGAATCGTTGACTGTGATGTCTGGTGGTTAATCTTATTAAAACCAAATGAGAAACAATTATTATGGTTTCTCATTACGTATCACACTTGGTTTTAAAATTTATGTTTTGTCGTTGCCTTTTTTCAGACAAATCTTGCACGCCATTAGGTAATGACAAAAATTGCATTAATGTTTATAAATGCAACCAGGATGACGTCGTCTCGGCACTCAAAGCACCAAGTGTTAAAGAAAACAGAGCGTACCTAAGCAGTTTACAATGTGGCTGGGAAAACAACGAGCCTAAGATATGTTGCAAGATCACAGCTGATGGTAAATCTTATTGAAACGAATCAATTATTATTATTTCTCGTTGGTTACTACACTACGGGATAATGTATTGTATCAAAGTTAATGTTTTGTTTTCTTTTTCAGAGGAACCCTGCACGACACCAAGTGGTACCCATGGAAAATGTGTAGAACTAAACAGTTGTCCGGATATTGTCGCTCTCCACACGCACAATGGCTTCAGCTCCAAGCTCCGCGAGTACCTCAATACTATAAATTGTGGCTACACGGGAAAAATGCCGAAGATATGCTGCACGAACGAACCTATACCCATAAACCAATTGTAATTGATCGATGAGCGCTCCAAATGACTGAATTAAATGGACAATGAAATTGTATAGATGCAATAAGTAAATGATGAAATGTAATTGTGTAGTATTGTGTACAGTATTGTGATACTGAGAAATTTTTGTTTGCACTAATAAAATTAATGGTGAATGGTAAAACAGTGTTTTCTTATTAATTAATTCCATAATTTTATTTTTATTCAGCTGGATAAATAAAATCTGTTCGCATTTTGTACGACTGACAATGAACTGAAATTGTACCGGTAAGACTAGAATTTTCCTAATTTTCCCTTTGCTATTCAAAAACACGAAACGTCAAGTTTCTTCGTTATGCTTATGCTTGGAAACGATACGGGGTTGGAGTCACGAGAACGTAAACGCTCTGCCGTCTGTAAATTCACAGGTTTGGGAGTCGACCGATCGAATCCCGCTCGGATAATTTCTTTTTTTTTTTTTTCATTACTTTGCTCAAATTATTTTCTAACTTCGTGTATATACATACATTTTGTATTGTATAATTGTAAATATTAACATAAACAAATAAAAAAAATACCAGGAAATTTAATTTACTACATTACACTTTACACTTGTAAAAATTAACAACATATTAGGGAAAGGGAGGGAAGTCAGTTTGTCATGTCCCTAATGACTGGGATATAAACTCGAGCATTTCTGTTTCCTTTTATAAGAAGTATCTAATAAAAGTTATTATAAGACATTGGCCCAGTTGGTAGAGTTCTGAGTTTCAAACTTCAAGATCGCACGATCAAATCCTCTTCTGGTAATATTTTTTTATTTTTTATCATGAGCAAAATGGATTTTTATGGCTTATTACTTTATAATTCAAATTCAATTCAAAAGATAATCTATTTTTTACAAGGTTCTGAACTTGTATTTTACTGTTAACGCTCTTAGGGTTAATATTATACACTATCGGCGAAAAGTTTCCGGACAAAAGTTGAAAACAGTGGCAGAACGGTTATTTATGCCATTTCGCCGGTAGTTGGCCTAGGCCAATTTAACCAATACCATTTTAAAGAACAATTTTTTTCCCACCTATTTCCGGTCAGCTCGATTGATCTGAATACCATGAAAATAAGAGAATTAAATTTTTTACTTACATATTAAAAGTCTCTTCGGAGATTTCTTCGACGATGGAGTTTCTTCGATGCAAGTAAAAAATTTAATTCTATTCTTTTCATGGATCATCGAACATCATATTCATGGATCAATCAAACTGACCGGAAATAGGTGGAAACAAAATTTCGGAAAAAAAAATCTGAAAAAATTCTCCTGAACACAGCAAGAAGTAATACAACTTTTTGCCATCTTGAGTTTTTGTTGTAAACCTCATCGTTTTCGTCCTACGGTGCAATTTTCAAATTGTCTATTTTTTCTCAAAAAACGACATATCTTTGAAAAAAACAGCCGTAGACAATTTTCTAAAAAATGAACTTGAAGCTTAGACTTCTCCCTTTATGAGTATGGTGAAAGAAATTCGATAACAAAAATTTTACTGCAAAGGGGGGCCACCTGCAAAAGAACAAAAAACGACCAAAAATTGTCGTTTTCAAAACTGGGTGCCAAATGTAAAAAAAATCATGCAATTTTTTTTAAAAAGCCAAAATGAAGGGAAACCCCTGCCCTTTAAAATGGCGTTGGTTAAATTGGCCTAGGCCAACTACCGGCGAAATGGCATAAAAAAACGTTCCGGCACTGTTTTCAACTTTTGTCCGGAAACTTTCCGTCGATAGTGTGTATGTCGAATCAGTGGGGTACGGCCGTAGCAGCTCAGAAAATGAGAGTTCGCATGGGCACTCCACTGTATACCTCGCATGAGAGAAAGCAAGAAGGACCGCTTGCTCGTTCGTGATTAGTGAGATCGGGTGGGCGAGCGACCTCTCCTGCAAAAATATTGCAAAACCCTTTGCGCTCGGATTAAATTTGGAGATGGGTATCGTACTACTCGGAATTAATTTCCGTCGATAGAGCAGGGATACATAACACGCAAGTTTAGGATGTATAAACAATCACTATCAGAGTCACTGCAATAGTTATCACTTTCTCTATCAGAATCAGTATTCGGGAGGCCAAAATAAAAGTCTTCATCGCTATCGTCAGTTTCACCGAACACTTCTTGCGGTAACTTTCTTTTTGCCATTTTGGGGAATTATTTTGGAATATTTTAAGAAGAAAGAATGTCTAATAACTGTTAAATACAATTTATAAAATGTTCTTTGGAATTCTACGAGGTATTGCCGAACGTTGTCGATTTCATTAGGTTCAAAAGAGGACTGACTCGCCACTGCGTCTTGCATGGCGAACGCTGGGCGACGACATTTGTTTACATTAGATTTCGTTATCTCCAGTCGATGGAGCACTGTAGTAGTTCGTGAATAGGTTCCTTGGGCATTGAGGTTCGTATAGGAAAAGTGAAATCTGATACCTGAATGCATACAGTATACGATTCGTATAGTTCCTTGCTGTGGTGGCTGAGAGCAGACATACGAGCGGAACGGTAAAAAGGCTTTGGTGGCTGAGAGTGGACATACGAGTGCAAAGGGTTAAATTATGCACATCGTGATTATTTATCCGCTAATTACGTAAGTTCGTGCTCGAATTATTTATTCTTCCACTATTTTTTAAAAAATAAACACATCTGTATAGATAAACATTTATATCGATAATATTGTTATCATTAAAAATACTATTTTTTACGATATTAATAATTAATATTTTAATTCGTTCTTCCAGAAATATAAAAATCGATGTGACATTTTGAATTATTAAATTACAAGTGTCAGCAGTCGATAAATTGATATTTTTCATAATGATGAATGTTGACAACAGCCGTGGACACGAGCAACAAAAAAAAAATATGATAAATGTGTGTCTTTCACATCGACTATCATAGACACGAAGATAAAGTGTTATTCTTAATACAAATATATAATATCATCGTGAATGACGTAAACGTAGACCACGTGTTGCCTTTGTAACCCATTAAAATAATGGATGGAACGTACAGTAAACAATTTCCATACTGAAGAATGTTGTCGAAGCATGAATGGTAAAAAAAAAAAATTTTTTTCTCGCTCCAACGTAACAAATATGCAGATAAAGGCATGAATTTTCCCGAATAATCCGAGTTTCCATTATTATCATGGTTGATGTAAAAGTTCTACACACATTTCTCGTGCATTGCACTCGACCCATTATTCACTTTCCTTTCAATATTGTTATGAATCAGATACGTTATTTCATAGAAATTAAATACGTCCTGTAATAAAACTGAATTTTTCCTCAAAGTCAATAACCTGACTAGATAACACAATATTAAAAGATCGTCTATTTACATTCAATTCGAATTAGAAGTTTGTTTACGATTACATTATCGCGTTGAGTGAACATAAACTATGTACAGGAGTGACAATGAATTAGAACGTTTAAATAAAAAAAATAAATAAAAAACGGTTTTATTGTTGACGAGGATGGATGGTTTTCGAAGCATCTAGAGTGTAACGTGGTATAAATATCAAGAATGTAGGGAACAAGAGTGTAACAGAACGAAGCGTTTGCTGCAGAATCATGAGTCGTACCGTCATAATCTTCCTCGCTGTCGCAGTCGTTGGGTTCGTTGCTTGTGCATCCGGTGGTAAGTTACATCGATTAATACGATACAAATTATTTTGTTTCTGTAGTTTGGCACAAAGTTCATGGAGGAATGTGAAGGAATCTCACGTGCAATTTTTCATAATAAAAATATCTAATTAATTATACGATTGAAGATAATTGAATACGTCGACTGTGATGACTCATGGTTAATGTTATTTAAACATATCACGCTTGGTGTTATTTAAACGTATCACGCTTGGTGTTAATGTATTGTATCCAAATTTATGTTTTGTCGTTGCTTTTTTTTTCCAGATAAATCTTGCGCGACGGTAGATGGTCTGGAAAGAAAATGCATTAATGTTAATAAATGCAGGCAGAATAACGTTATCTCGGCATTCAAAACGCCATTCGACAAGGAAAACCGCAAGTACCTAAAAAGTTTACACTGCGGCTGGGAAAACGACGTGCCTAAGATATGTTGCGAGGACGAGAAAGAGTCCAAAGGACCATCATCGACTATGACGTCTGACGGTAAATTTTATTGGAACGAACCAATTATTATCGTTTCTCATTGTGTATCACACTTGGTGCTGATGTATCGTATTCAAATTTATGTTTTTTTTTTCAGAGATTCTCTGCAAGACATCAATAGGTACCCATCGAAGTTGCGTAGATATTGACAAATGCAAGCAGGCTAACATTGTCTCCATATTTAAAATGCCTTCCAACGAACAAAACGTCGCGTACCTAAGAAGTTTACACTGTGGCTGGAACAAAAAGATGCCTAAGATATGTTGCGAGAATGAAACTCTATTCACAAATCGAATATCGCCGTTCGATAAACAACCCGAAGCACCGAAATCAAGGAAATTCGTGAACCACAACCACAAAAAAAGACCGTGTCATCCCACCTAAAAGTATAATTATTAATTATTGTGACACTGGGAAAAATATGTAAACAAGCCAATTAAATGATTCATTGTACGACAATAACAATTGCGATTTAAATCCAAAACTTCGTTTCAATTTAGCCGGGCAAATGAAGTCAGGTTGCATTTCTGCGACGGAACTCAAATTGTACTGGTAAAACTAAAATTATCCTACTCCCCCAGTCTGAAAGTAAACGAAAGTCCCCTCTTACGATCTGAAAAAGTTCAGCATCAAATTGTTTAATTTTATTCCTGTTCGAAAAAATGTCGCTCCGTTACCGACCGAGTTCGGTTCGAGCGCGGCGCAGCTGTACAAGAAGTTTCGCAATCTCTTCGATAAGGCGCAATCGATCGGAGTGAAACGAAGATTAGTCGTTTCTTGCCACTTTTCTGCCTTGAATAAGACTGATATCGTTTTGATATGACGTAACGTGCCGGAGAATTTACGAAATTCGTTTTCGAAGTGGCGATAACCTGCAATATTCGCGCGTTTCGGGATAAGCTAGGAAACTGTAATCGTCGCCGATGGTAAAAAAGGGCAAGAACGAAGAGCAGCTCGTGCTAGCTTATACAAGCGGCCGCACGCAGCGCCGATGTACTTTAGAAAACAAAATGGCGCCAATCAAACGAAAAAAACGTATATCTCATTACTCTGTCGAACAATTGTGTCAACGAAGAAAATACGAAGAGCTCGAAATCTTCTTAACTTTCTCGTGCGTACTTTTGAAAGACTTACACTTGAACACAAAAATTGAAGACAGCTGTAAAGTAAAACTAACTCATTGTCAAACCATGATACAAAATGGCTGAGTACCGTTAAATATTTAAAACGATATAAATTTCAAAGTAAGATGGAAAGGGAGATGGGTCAAAGCTTATTGTCAAAACGTACAGGCTTGGATCAAGATCGTCTTTTCCATCCTAGATCCAACAATTCAAAAATGTTCGCAAATTCAAACCCAATTAAACGATTATTGATTGAACAAAGGGAATAAAAAGAAAATTTCGTCGTTCTCGATAGTCGATCGAAATTGCTTACCGTCGACGAGTAATCGACTCTCTTATCTCTCAATACTTTGCGATGCGTCAAATATATTACCTACTGTCGCTAAGGTGTGATACCTAGGTGCTTATTATAGCTAATTCTGTTCTATATAGTCCGATACGACGTACTTTAGTAGACCGACCGGGGCGTAATGATGCAATTATTAATAGAAGTAAATGACACTCTGTCGCATAAAAAATCATGCCCGTGCATACACGTGATTTATTATTGCATCTATACGAAGAGACGACACTTATTCGTTTCGTGATTGCATGAAATAAAGGAGGAAAATGTGTTTCGAGTTTAGTTCGAATCACTCGAATTCCAAACATATTGGCGGATCGTCGAGCTTATATTTCAATTGTGCATCTCTAACATTTGCTTCTTTATCTCGCGATGCGACAATTATAATAACATATCCAACAATTACAATCAGATGGGTTTAGAATAAAAAGGCTGAAGCTTCAGGAGCTGAAAATGTAGAGCTACGAACAGATTCTGCAACTCAGGAGGTTGCAAATAGAATAGTTACAGTCAGGCAGTATCCAGAGGGTAAAAAGCCAGAGCCTATAATAGAAAGTGTCGAAAATCCAAATCCCAGGAGTTGGCCACTCGCAGATTCGATAGCACAACGATTTCCAAAAGGAATTGATTCCTTGTGATTTCCACTGCGATTCCTGTGATTCTTGAATCAGTAAGATATCCTGCGATTTCACGTGATTTCTGCTGATTCCAACGATTTCCAGTGATCCCCGATTTTCAGAAATTAGTGATTTCTGAACTGTCGATAGAACAACTTTGATAAATGCTTGTTCGCTTGGAGAGGGAATGAGTGATGCCCAGTGATTCCCGAAATCAAACGATTTTTTTTTTATGATTCTCGATGATTTCCTATAAATTTGGAGAAATCACGAGGAAATCAGGAATAATCATTGAACTTTAGTGATTTTCTGCGATTTCCAGCGATTTTTAGTGATTTCTAGCCTAATTTCAGATGAAATGGTTCATTGATTTCTCAAGTCACCAACCCCTCGCCCAAATTCTGTCCACCCAACCGTCATAGGCATTAAGTGCGATAATCCAACTGCGTGGTGCGTAGAGTCACCTTATTGCGGGTCCATCCCGCAGATAACCTTGCCTTTTGATCGATCAATCGACGATTGACAAATCCAAGAGCCTCCAGAGTTGTGTTAACGTTTCGTCTGGACAAATCGTACACGTTTGCTGGAAGGATGTCATCACGGAGCCATGCCAGGATACGTCCCAAAGGTGGATACCGAATGATGGATGCACGAGTTTGAAACCAATACGGGTCTGTCAGGAGGTCACTCTTACAATTACTGCATTGCGTTATGTGGCAAGATCGCTATTGGAGAAACCGTACATGTCTGCTGTCCCTAGTGTGTACCTAGTGTATCTAGCTAGGACGAAGCGTTGATCATTAGAAAAACACGAATTGCAATGAGTCAATGAATCAATGAAACGGTTCATTGATTCCTCAAGGCACCAACCTCTCGCCCAAATTCTGTCCACCCAACCGTCATAGGCATTAAGTGCGATAATCCAACTGCGTGGTGCGTAGAGTCGCCTTATTGCGGGTCCATCCCGCAGATAACCTTGCCTTTTGATCGATCAATCGACGATTGACAAAACCAAGATCCACCAGAGTTGTGTTAACGTTTCGTCTGGACAAATCGTACACGTTTGCTGGAAGGATGTCATCACGGAGCCATGACAGGATACGTCCCAAAGGTGGATACCGAATGATGGATGCACGAGTTTGAAACCAATACGGGTCTGTCAGGAGGTCACTCTTACAATTACTGCATTACGTTATGTGGCAAGATCACTATTGGAGAAACCGTACATGTCTGCTGTCCCTAGTGTGTACCTAGTGTATCTAGCTAGGACGAAGCGTTGATCACTAGAAAAACACGAATTGCAATGAGTCAATGAATCAATGAAACGGTTCATTGATTCCTCAAGGCACCAACCTCTCGCCCAAATTCTGTCCACCCAACCGTCATAGGCATTAAGTGCGATAATCCAACTACGTGGTGCGTAGAGTCGCCTTATTGCGGGTCCATCCCGCAGATAACCTTGCCTTTTGATCGATCAATCGACGATTGACAAAACCAAGAGCCACCAGAGTTGTGTTAACGTTTCGTCTGGACAAATCGTACACGTTTGCTGGAAGGATGTCATCACGGAGCCATGACAGGATACGTCCCAAAGGTGGATACCGAATGATGGATGCACGAGTTTGGAACCAATACGGGTGGTGTGTCAGGAAGTCACTCTTACAATTACTGCATTACGTTATGTGGCAAGATCGCTATTGGAGAAACCGTACATGTCTGCTGTCCCTGATGTTTACCTAGTGTATCTAGCTGGGACGAAGCGTTGATCACTAGAAAAACTCCAATTGCTTAAGGTCAAGATCGATTTGCGACCTATTTTTCATCCCGCTTGCATATTATTATAATTATAATCAAGGTCCCACAAAATCACAATAAAACGTAAATGAAATAAACGAATATTTGAGTAGATATTACGTCACTAAGGACAAATTTATTTTCCTTGGGAACCTCCTAAAAATGTTCACCGTTACTTAAAGTCGAGTAAGGCGCACCAGTCGACTAAAAAGTTGATCTAGAAGCAATAATCACAATAATTTTATTATCCGAAGTGTCAAAAGGTGTGTATCTTCAGTTTCGATAGCGAAGGACAATTTATTTTATTTTATTCACAATTTGACGTTTGAATTAAATTGATATTCATGGCGACCGATCACGCTGCGCGAGCAAATAGGTTTCCAATAATATTTTTTGAGTTCTTATTATAAAACGTTCATTGCGCAACACTTTATCAAATTTTTCGTTGAATTATTGGCATAGCTGATAATATTTTGTTTATTCGTACTTCCTCGTTCCGTACAAGAATTTGTATAAAAAGGCTCGACTATCACGTCTCGGAATTACAAGACTTTTTCGATTCGTCGTAAAAACAATCATGGTTCGTGCAGTCGTCATTTTGTTCGCCGTTGTGCTGATCGGCGTTGTGGCCGGGATTCCAAAACCACGTAAGTTTTTATAATATTTCTTACAAATTTTTAGATCAATTCTAGTTTTTATGATTATCGTCGTTAATATTATGTTCAGCAGCGGTCAAAGATGCATGTGCCCGTTGGAAACATGCAAAATGCGTGATGGTAGACGTATGTCCGACTCTCCAAAAAACTCTGGCGGGTCTGAGTGCGGAAAAACGTGTCGAAAAGCTTCATGAATTGAGCTGTAGCGATATGCCATCGCTGATGAAAGAAAAACCAAAGATCTGCTGTACACAACCTTGATACTTCGTCGTTTAGAAAGAGCGTTTGAGTTTTAGGTAAGTAACATCGGGCCTCATTTGAATATATGAAAATTTTTCAAATCAATTGACTCGCATTCATACTCTGCAAGATGACAGAAAATTAATCTTCAGAAGAATCATTTAATGAAGATAAAGTGATTCGTGTTGGCTTTATATTCTCTTGGAAACAGTCAAGTCCACTTAAGATATTGGATGTTTTTTTTTATTAACCATTACAGCCTTGGGAGACCGAGAAGACTCGGACAGATACTTTACCACTGATGACGACCGAATCAACGCATTGATCAAGAAAAATCCCGTTACACAATTGTTGAATTAGCAAAGTCGTGAAATATTTTATTTTTTTTTCAATTATCATGCACGTTCTGAGTTAAATACTTGCAGACAAAAAAATAAAATAGAATTTACCTCCGTTCTTGTTTATCTATCCAATCAATACATACTTTTTAGTTAAACCAAAATAGCAATAACGTTCTCTACCTACTTTTATTTCTAACGAAAAGATAAATTTCAAATCATCGATTTTACGAGTAACTTTCTCAAGGACTTATCGAAACGGAAAGAATGCGTCGAGGAACATCCGGACTCTGTAAATCTGAATTAGTGAAAAATTGATTAATTCAATTAGTAAATGAATGTTCTACTGTTGAAATAGTGATAAACACATCGTTTCACTGATAGAATAGTAAAAAAAAAAGTAAATTAGGGTTACTAAAGCAAATTAGTAATACGATTGACTATTATTTAGTCAATACAGTTTACTAATTAATTAGTGATATTACACGATGACAATCAATTAGTACGGGACTCAGCAATCGACCAATCACACTCTCTAAAGTTGAATTAGTGAAAAATTGATTAATTCAATTAGTAAATGCATGTTCTACTGGTGAAATAGTGATAAACGCATCGTTTCATTGATAGAATAGTAAACAAAATAGTAAATTAGGCTTACTAAAGCAAATTAGTAATACGAATGACTATTATTTAGTCGATACAGTTTACTAATTAATTAGTGACCATTACTCGATGACTAATCAATTAGTACAGGACTCAGCGATCGACCAATCACACTCTCTAAAGTTGAATTAGTGAAAAATTGATTAATTCAATTAGTAAATGCATGTTCTACTGGTGAACGTGATAAACGCGCCGTTTCACTGATAGAATAGTAAACAAAATAGTAAATTAGGGTTACTAAAGCAAATTAGTAATACGATTGACTATTATTTAGTCAATACAGTTTACTAATTAATTAGTGATATTACACGATGACTAATCAATTAGTACAGGACTCAGCAATCGACCAATCACAGGCGCCAGTTCCCGAGTCGATACTTCCTTTGTTCTGCCATTGTGATGTCGGAGGCGTCATTTTCTCATGTCAGTGAGTTAATGTGCAGTGCGAAACGGCGAATCTTATGTTATAAAAGTGTTAAGGGAAAAAGCAAAAAGTGTATGAACGTTTCGTTTTCTTGTCGGTACGTATGAGATTATTACATATTATTCCCGCGAAGAATTACAATCGACTGTTGTATGAACTTACCAGCTGTGCTGACTACTAATTGTGTAGTCAAATGTTACTAATTTTTATAGCGATCATTTTTGACTAATCGAATTAGTGATTTTTCACTAATCATTAGTGACTCACTTTTCGTTAAATAAATTAGTAAAATATGACTAAAATTTAGTGAAATTTTACTAATTCAGATTTAGAGAGGATAGTTCTATATTTGGGTCCGTGGCAGCGACACTTCGAAAATCATGATTTTCAGAATCAAAGCGTCCCATGTGTGCAATAAATGTCCTAGGATGAAGTTAAATTTTTTATTGGTCTAAAAATCTTTCATTTGATGATTATCACCTTACGCGGGAAATTTACAATTTCAAAATGACCCTACAAAGTCTTTTTGGATAAATTAAAATTTCGACTCCCCCGGATCATCCAAAATCTCGAAAGTTAATCGCGAATGTCGACTATCGATACTTGGCGAGAGTCAACATTTATTTCGCTCAAAAAGACTTCATTTGGATGTTAAATAATCGGAAATCTCTTGCATAATACGAATATAATGATTATAATGCTGTGTCATTTGAGTTCGTCGGTGAAAATCGACAAATTCTAACTCGTTTCCATTCCTTCGTCGTTTTTTCCCATCTTATTTTTATATCAAATTTCATTGCATCGCGAATTATCGAGTGAGAAGAGGTAGCCGGTAATACAAGGATAGATAATTGCGATATGTTTACCAGATAAATGCGTGGAAACGATCGCAAACAGAAAGAGAGAAAAGGAAAAGAGGATGTGCTTCCAGACATATAATTGTCGATTGAAATTCAATGAAGTCGAGTATTACCTGTGGCATTAATCGTCCCCTCTCCCCTCTTCCGTCTTCGATTTTGTCGACTCTCCGAAGAGAAGAACATTAAGAGACAGACAGACAGACAGGCAGACAGAGACAGAGACAGAGACAGAGACAGAGAGAGAGAGAGAGAGAGAGAGAGAGAGAGAGAGAGACAGACAGACAGAGAGAGAGGAGAATTCTCTGGTGGAATCCTCGAAGCGAATGCGAATGCTTCGTCGTTCTCGTCATTGACAACGACGAACGACGACTTCAATACTGGCCTCACCGGCAGTTCTCCAGTCACGTAAAAGCGGATACAACGGATATCGCCTACGATGGATTCCTCGGAGTTTTAACAACACCGAATTCGTGTAAAAGGAACGGGAGAAACTCAAGAAGGAGAGGAAGGGTCGGAAAATTAACTACATATACGTACGTGTGGCGGAGAAATTATTCAAACTCGCGGAGTTCGATATCTTTTCGTCTCTCGTATCAACGATAGTTCGTCGTCGGAATATTTTTTATCGAACTTTTCAACAAACCGGAAACAATAATTTGAAAATAATGGTTCTTATTTTTGATAACTGACGGGAAATGATTTATTGTTAACGAAGAATAATATTGAGCGAATAAAAGAAAAAGCGATTTTGTTTTTCCTTATTGACTATTAATAGTCACACTTACAATTAGCTAGAATCATGTTATAGTCATGTCGAGTTCATGGGAACCAGGTGTTTTTTAAATTGTTATAAATAATGAAATAATGCATTGAGCGATATGAAAAAAATAGTGAGGTATAATTTGAACCTTGTTTCATACAAGGATATTGGTTAGAAATCAAAAATTAAATTTTAAATATGCAACAAAAATTATGTAAAAAAAAACTCGTGAAAAATGACTTTTTTTTTATACAAAAATTGCTGTAACGCTTGAAATTATTGACAACAAAAAATGGTTTTATAATCTGGAAACAATGTATTTTGAAATAGACATAGGCGATTTCTGTGGAGTTTTCAAAAAGTATATTTATTTCATCCAACGCAGGTGCGATTTAGAAGGAAAGAATGAAACGGAAATCCCACTAACGGTTCGATTCAAAATCTACTTTCTCGGTATTGAAATTGAAGATCCAAAATATCGTTAGATGGCGCCACAAAACTTAATTGATGAATTTTAGTGCGCTTTATTCCAGGTCAAAAAAGGACCTGGGTCCTGTGGACCCAGTGTGACTATCAAGGGTTAAAATAATAATTTAAACAAATAAAGACTAAAATAAGAAAGATCGTGTAATAAAACTAGAGAGAAAACATCGAAGAGAATCAATTCGGTTGCTTACAGGAAAAAAAGAACAAAAACAAAAAGAGAGATAGCCGAGGCCGAGACTGTCAATCATTTTCCTACGATAAAAACTTCCCTCTGTACCCGGTCGTTTGTGGACAATTTATCCGAGGTAGAACGAACGAAATGAGGAAAGATGGGGAAAGTAACCGTCGACGCGGAAACACAATCTTCTCGGACTCGATGATGATAATTCGTGGGAAAAACATTATCGTTGTGGCGTGGGATAGGTCATCGATGACCATGAAAATTAATGACCGTATTCGTGCGTATAAAATTATCGTTGAGACGAAAAGTAGAAGAATAAACTAAAAACAACATTTTTGAAAATAAAAATCAAATGATGAATTTTCAAAATCGTAATTTTCGAAATTGTGACTATTTGTTTGTCTCTCAAACATAATTAATGACAAACACAATCTTCTCGGGCTCGATGATGACAATTCGTGGGAAAAACATTATCGTTGTGGCGTGGGATAGGTCATCGATGACCATGAAAATTAATGATCGTATTCGTGCGTATAAAATTATCGTTGAGACGAAAAGTACATGGAAGAATAAACTAAAAACAACATTTTTGAAAATAAAAATCAAATGATGAATTTTCAAAATCGTAATTTTCGAAATTGTGACTATTTGTTTGTCTCTCAAACATAATTAATGACAAACACAATCTTCTCGGGCTCGATGATGACAATTCGTGGGAAAAACGTTATCGTTGTGGCGTGGGATAGGTCATCGATGACCATGAAAATTAATGATCGTATTCGTGCGTATAAAATTATCGTTGAGACGAAAAGTACATGGAAGAATAAACTAAAAACAACATTTCTGAAAATAAAAATCAAATGATGAATTGTCAAAATCGTAATTTTCGAAATTGTGACTATTTGTTTGTCTCTCAAACATAATTAATGACAAACACAATCTTCTCGGGCTCGATGATGACAATTCGTGGGAAAAACGTTATCGTTGTGGCGTGGGATAGGTCATCGATGACCATGAAAATGAATGATGGTATTCGTGCGTATAAAATTATCGTTAAGACGAAAAGTACATGGAAGAATAAACTAAAAACAACATTTTTGAAAATAAAAATCAAATAACGAATTTTCAAAATCGTAATTTTCGAAATTGTGACTATTTGTTTGTCTCTGAAACATAATTAATGATGTCATTAAGGGTGTCGCTGCGTATGAATAATGCAAATAATTAACAAAAATTATAAACGACAGTCTCAATTTTACAATATTACGCGCGACACAAGGTCGTACGTCGTCGTTTACTTTGATGATTCACGTTTATTTTAACGGCGGTTCTGGTTCTCCCCTCTAAACATTTTTTAGTCATTCTCTCGCTCTCGCGCGTCTTTCGTCGCGACGAGTCGAACATCGCGATCGAAAAAGTCAGCAGTCGACTAAAATTCGTCTTGACCGATCGAACGGTTGCATTTTTCCGGCTGATAAAATAACGCTTCGTGATAACGAAAGAAAAAAAAAACGTTAAATGAATTTTTCTTTTTTTCAAGTATACATTGTATTTATAACCGAACGAGAAATTCAATTTTTGTCACGCTGAAGAAGCGAGAATCGTGAAAAGGTTTTTTTTTTTAAACAATAAAAAAAAAAGTACTAGCGATTAGCTGGACGAGTATTCAAAGTTGCGAGACGAAATAAGATATCTGAGAAAACATGAGACACGCAAACGTTTTTATTACTACTATCTTTATGATCACTTCCGTTTTTATGGTCGCCATAATCGGTTTGACCTCCGCACGTGAGTACTACTATTTTACACGAGTCCTCTACTTTTTAATTATAATATAATCTTGTATTTGCGTTTAGAAAAAAAAGGAGGAAAGAATAAAATTCATTACAATTTTTCAGAGAATTTTGTTTTCAAGAATTTTTTGATAAATACAAATTGACAAATTCGCATCATCGAGGAATTTATATCATCTTAAATATGATTTGCTCGCAATGTCTAATTTTTCAATTAAAAAAATCCTCGAGTAATTAAAAATTTTAATTAAAAAACAAATCTTTAATGTTGAAAAAAAAAAGCTTTAAAATTATTTTATTTTATTTCTAATTATTTCTGTGGGTTATTATCATCATAATAGTTTCTTTTTTATAACGAAAAATCAGGCGACACGAAGTGGATGACTTCAGGGACGAAGCATTTTGCTCGAATTCATTATTTGAGGTATTTGTTTTTACGTTAATGTTTTTGTTTTTGTTTTGTTTGTTTGTAATGCAGAGGCGAATATACCAAAGGCGTGCAAAACATCAACGAATCTCGATGGAGCGTGTATATACATTTTGCAATGCGAACCCCTCCTCACACTGTTGAAATTGAGTCAAGGATACATCAGTGAAGCTGATAAAAAATATATCGGTGATAATCGTTGTGGCGAGAACTTAAACGACCGAAAGGTTTGTTGCGTGCCGGAAAATAGAGTAGTCTCTGGCTCAGGAGGAAGCGTATAAAATACAACACCGTTTCTTGTTCCATTCCAAAATGTAAAAGAAAAAAATGTTGTTTTATCAAAATTCTTGCAAGATAACACGAAATTTGAAATGAAATAAACATTGAGAAAAATACGACAAGCTTATTCATTCGACCTTGGATAATAATTATTTTCTTTTAATGAATTAATTTTAAAAACTTCAACCAGATTTGATAAATTTTGTATTAGAATTTTTGTTACTTAATTCGAGTGATATAAAAACGCGAAAATGAATGAATTAATCCCACGAGGTTCGTGTGTCTAACGAACGTTAAAGAGGGTGAAATGTAAAGGCTAGGGGATTGGGGCGTCTCTCGCAGGGTCACTACACGTTTGGGGTAACAACCCCCAACAAGGCCGTGTGGCCTAACGGATAAGGCGTCGGACTTCGGATCCGAAGATTGCAGGTTCGAATCCTGTCACGGTCGATCGAATTTTTTTTTTTTCTTTTTTTTTTTTTATTATCATGTTCATTCGTTGGACGTACGGACACACGGAGTCGGATGAGTACACGTAAGTTTCCGAGAGAGAGAGAGAGGTACAGAAACCCCGGTAAAACCGGTTTACGTATATAGGCTTATCTCGCTCGAGAGACCACTTGAAATTCCTAGCCTTCCGTCTCGTCCTATCTCCCCGTACATGCGTTCGATCACCAAAATATCAATATAAATCCTCCAATCGGACAGACTCGCCCACGTACTTTAAAAATATTTTCCTCAATATATTTTCCCAATTCCTTCATTCAATTTGCAGTTTTAATTTATTTCCATCATGATCGCGATCTTGAAACGTCATTGAACATATGGCACGAGAGAGAACAAATATTTGAACTCGACGGATAATAAATTGTTCTTAACGTACGAGAAACGCGAGAGGTTAAATTTTGCGCGATTGTGTAGAGCCCTAGCTGGCTCGCTGTCGAGTTCGTTATCGATACGAGGGAATGGATAAAAAGAGGGATCGCCACAATGCGAAGCCGCGTTGTGTTCGGTGGGAATAACATAGTTGTCGACGTCGGATAATACTCGATGCTCGTTCAACCCCGCTGTAAACCACGTACTTGACTCGTCTATATATCTGTATAGGAAACGTAAGCGATGATGATGATGCCTACGAGACGCGAGAAAATCAAGAGACGAGAGTTATTGTGCGAGAGCGGCCTTTTGGTACGTTATTGTGTGTATTACTATAGCGATGGGATTGAGAATATAAGTGGGAAGAACGTGGGGTATAACTCTATATATGTATATATAGATGTGTGTGTGTTGGTGTGTGTGTATAAGTATATGGAGAATTATGTGGGTGTGCAAGGGGGATAGAAAATATGAGAACGCGCTTCTAGTTGACCCATGACCGGAAGTATACGTGAAGGCTCATCTCGAAGAAGAAGGAGTCGGCACATACGTTAAATCCAGAGAATATGGACCAGTCGTCTAAGACGGATCACTCGACTTTTCATCGAAATTTTATTTTCTTAATGTCTAAAATCAAATCATTTTTTATCTTGATAAAACTTAAACTAGTTGTTTGTAGAATTAAATAAAAAACCGAGTGATTTGATTATTGGATATTCTAAATTATTCAGTTTTAGGAATTCATTTCTTTGTTTTCTTCAGTTGTTTAAGACTTGATTTTTAATCGAAATTATATTTTTATTTTTTTAATGTCGAAAATCAAATCGTTTTTTATCTTGATAAAACTAAAACTAGTTTTTGTAGAATTTGTAGAATTAAATTAAAAAAAACCGAGTGATTTGATCATTGAATATTCTAAATTATTGAATTTCAGGAATTATTTTTTTTTTTTTCATGCAATATAGTGAAACATATTTTTTTTTTGATAAGATCGTTGCAAATACGTGGCAATCTTGATTCAAGCTGATTGATAAAAAATGTGATTCGTATCGCGATGATAAATGTCGCAAACAAAAATATTTCAGTGGTCCATATTGCCACGCTTTTGTGTCTTACAACAATTCTTACGTTGTACGATATACCGATCGGTGAGACGACGATCATCGAATATAACGAACAAAAAGCTGCTTGTTCGAGCAAAGAACAAGGCTCCTCCATCTACAAATACATATATAAATACATATCTCTCTAAAAGAACAAAAGAAAAAAAAATACCTTGTAGTAACGCACCGTCCGTGATAAATCAATGGGTGTGGGCGTAAGACGCGAAGAAGGTCCGTTGTAATAACCACGAGCGAATTCGCGAATTATTTACATACTCATATTGGCGGCGGAGGTTAAGAACGTACGCACGAGACGTGCAAAAGAGAAAATAAGGAAATATACGCGAGATAAAGTTGGATGTAACCATCCATGTGTATTTATCTCTGTGTCTGTGTGCACGCGCAAGGATAAATAAATATGGATGGTTATGTGCGTGTCTGTCCGTGTGTGTGTGTGTGTGTGTGTGTACCAATATGGATAATTGATTTTACCGCGGGGCGTCGAAATATTGCGAAAAAGGCGGATGATACATTGCGGTCCCGTTCATCCTCTTGGCCTGAGTATCCGGCAAATTTAACATACATGTACACTGTATAGATATACAGGGTGAATTTCATAAGATGTCTCAAACTTTATTTTAAGATAGATGGGATCATTACAAACAAAAGTTGTAAATATACATTAGGGATATTTTTAATAGTTTACGAGATATAAAGTTTTAAAGTTGGTCCAATCGGAGCGCGCCGAGAAGCGTTGGAGCCGCCCACTCACGACCTAGCCATAGAGACAGCACAATGAAGGGCGTTACATTTAGGTTTGCAAAATTCAGAGCAGTCAATTTTATTTATTATATTATTACGCAGTCGTTTTTATTTCTCAGGCATTGGCTGCTAGAGTGGGGAGTGGGCGGCTCCAACGCTTCTCGGCGCGCTCTGATTGGGCCAACTTAAAAAATTGATATCTCGTAAACTATTACAAATATCCCCAATGTATATTTACAACTTTTGCTTGTAATGATCTCACCTACCTTAGAATAAAGCCCGTGACAACTTATGAAATTCACCCTGTAGAAAGGTATGCAATGTCTCATGCGCCTCGCCCAAGTCGGAGGATCTCGTATTTCAAGCATCTCTCTCGCACGCGAGAGTTTGTTTTCTTCCTTTTTTTCTATATATACATATATAGAAAAGTACGTGTGTGTGTGTATGGGTATGCATATTTTTGTTCGGCGAAGGTGTCGACGCGTGTCCCCCGCGATGGCAGAAAGAACGCCGATGATCGATTAACGAGCGAGAGAAAATTGTTTCGTCAATTCGACTCAATTAATATATCGAATTTAATCCTTCACGTATATTTTAAACAAATATTTCACGGTACTCGCTCGTGTAGGTGTAGGTACGTAATTTATCATCGGAAATAAACAAAGCTTTATAACCGACGTAAAAGATTTATGATAAAATTTATTTCGTCCTTACTTTCTTTTTTATCAAATTTACAAAAATTCAATTGTGTTTTTGTTTTGTTTTCATTCTTTCGCTTTTTTCTCTTCGAGCCGAACCTACCGAAGGAGACGAGATCGCGTATGTGGATAAGCGAGGTGGATCGGTGTCGATGATTAAAACGCCCATCTCGCGTTATATTTCGCTATATAACGACCCTCGATTTCCGAAGTACGTGCGATCATCATCATCGGCCGGTCGTTTCATCGTACGTACCACCGCATTGCCGATACCAACGCCAAACGGAAGTTGCATCGAGGTTGCACCTCGGGACATCGCGAAAGATCCAAGGGTTGCAACGGATCGGCTTACACGACCGTGACGCCTTTGGCACTTCTTCGTACCGGGAGAGAAGAACATTATAGCTAATCTACGCATCGGAAGTGTGGTAAGAGGATAGGATAGGAGAGGTAGGGAGGAAGATGGAGAGGGGGAGAAGGGATAGATCGAAAGCGTCTACACGTGGTAAATACATACGAGGATCATTTGCTCTAATGTCTCGTCGTTCTTGTACAACGCTCTCTCGATGATGAGAACGACGAGCCGCGAATATACTACTCGCAGGAGTCTCGACAGAGAGAGAGAGAGAGAGAGAGAGAGAGAGAGAGAGAGAGAGAGAGATCCTTTAATCCTATCCTGTCCCTCATTAGCGGCTGCCAGAGATACGCGGAATGTGAGACGTACATTTAGTCATCGGCACTCGAGAGCTGGTACTCGTACCTATGTGCATATGTATATAATTACACACCCTACATACACACACACACACACACACACACACACACACACACACACACACACACATATATGTAGATATGACTGTTCCCATGTGATTTCGATCACTTTTGTACCGGACCATTTTTAATTCTGCTGAAAATTTTATGTCATACTAGCCGACTAAAAAAATTTTCGTGAATTTTTTCAAATTTTCTTACCCAACCGAAAAAAAGTTATGATTTTTGGAAAAAACGTCTGTTTTTTTTAACCATTTTCAACCGTTGATAACTGTTTCAAAAATTGGGGAAATTCAAAGGGTTTTTTTCCCTAATTTTTCAATTTTAAACACGCTTTTTGAGAAAAGAATTGATGAACAAATATTCAAGTCATATTCTATGAAATTTTTCATTTTTTTTAGAGAAGTCTCAATTTCTCAAAAACTCTATTTTTTATTTTTATTCTTTTTTTTTTTACTTTGATTTATGCTGAGTTTAATGCCGCGAGATTCATAGTGGACAGATGTTTTTTTTCTATTTTTTTTTTCGTTTGAAAAAAAAAAAATTGCTTCAGTTTTTCTGAGAAAAATATGAATTTTCCGAAAAACCCTATTTTTTATTTTGTATGCAATTGCAAACTGCGAGAAATTTTTTGCAATTTTGCAAACTGTGAAAAAAAAAAAAGAAATAAAAAAAAAATTCCGAGCGGGATTCGAACCCGCGATCGTCTCGTTCAATCTCGTGGAAGATTAACATAAAATCAATCTTACGTGAGAAATTGGGCAGATTTATTTCGTATCGAGAAAAATGTGTTAATTAAGAGTTAAATTGATGGGGAAATAAAAAATCTAATTAACTCGGATTTTTCGTTTTCTTTTCCGTCACGAGTTTCGTTCTTTTTTCGTCGTTTAGAGAAGGGGGGGGGGGTTAGAGAATTGAGTGAGACATTTCAGACGTGCCAATTGCCGGAGTCCCAGAAGCGTCGCGCCCGAGCGATGCGTTATCTCGATGATATCTCTCTCAGGTAAGAGAGAGAGAGAGAGAGGAAGAGAGAAAAAGGAAGAGAGGAGAGAGAGACTGAACTAGAAAAGTGAGAGGATCACGACGACTCGGTCCGAGAAGGCATCTCTCGCTCTCTCTCCCTCTCTCTCTCTCTTCTCTCCTCTCTCTCTCTTTTCTCAGAGAGGGATTTCGAAGTCCTCGACACGAACGAGCCAAAAATGCGAACGACCGTAAAAAAAGGGACCTGCTGAGCTCCGAACGAAGCCCCCCCCCCCCCCCCCCCCCCAGCTCAACCGTCCCTTTCTCCCCCACCCCTCGCCCTTTCCTTGAAATCGCAAAATGGACTCGAGGTATGCAAGAATTTTTTTTTATCCCTCTCACAGACTCCTTCCTCCTTCGGTAACGCTCCGAGCTCTCCTCCTCGAGAATGAATCCCTACACACACGTGGATCGAAAATACAAAAAATCAAATTGTACAAAAATATTACGTTAAAAGAAAAACGAATTAAAAAAAAAAATTACCATTTCTCGGTAAATTGAAAATTAATCGAAAAACGTGAAAAATGTTTAATCGCAGGATCGCACACCGAGCGTTTTCTTCTCGCGTGTGTAGTCTTCGTGAGTGATTTTGCGTTCGAGCCAATGTACTTCTCTCTCTTTCTCTCGTTATCAATCATAAATTAATTTCGTTCGTTCTTGAACCAACTCTCTCTTCCTCACGGCGAGGAAAGTCGCCAGAGTCATCCGCCAAGCTATAACGAAATTATACGGTATTCTTGATACTCTCATTTTACCATGGGGTTTTCATCACGTGTATGTGTGTGTGTGGGTTACGTTGACCAGAGGAGAGAGAGAGAGAAAGAAAGAGAGAGAGAGAGAGAGAGAGAGAGAGAGAGAGAGAGAGAGAGAGAGAGAGAGAGAGAGAGAGCCCCGGGCCCTGATGAGTTTCTGATGTTCCTCAGCACAAATCACTGTCGACGCTGCCATTAATTAATACACATACGTGTATACACCCATGAGCAACAACTCGCAAATTCACGAAATGAAAAAAATATATCAGAAAAAAAAACCACCGGAAATAGATTCGATTTCCATTAGAAATTAAATCGATTCGATCGCGCAAAAAAAATTCGAGGAAAAGAAAACATGTTTTGCACAATAATATTTTAACGATCAAATTAAACGAGGACATTAATTATTGTCATCGTTCAGGAAAAAATCAAACGAAAAAATATGCTAATTACTGAAATTTTATCGTTTTTTTTTTTTTTTTTTTTTTTTATTATTTAAGAGTTAAAAATTTCGAGTAATAAATTCGATTAATTTTTTATTGTATTTATTCGTGTATTTATAGACATCCGATCGATCTTTACGATCGTCGAAGATTTTTCGGACGATTGAAAATTTGTCGGTCGATAATTCAACGTCACGAGGATTATTATAAAAGTTTTGGGACGTATGGAGAGATGACGGTTATCCCACAGACGATCGACGCAAAATCGTGCACAATCGTGTCTTGGATAACGTCCTCTTCGAAGAAAGGCGGATAATATAATCGAAGGATTATCCTATACGTATATGTATGTTCGAGTGAGAGCGGAGAGTTCTGAGGAGCTCGGTAAGATTGCTCGTGGCTGAAGTTCACGAGAAAAATATAATCTCGCAGGATTATAGTACAGTTCCAGCTTACAGCTCCTATACATATAAGTGGTGGCTTTATCTCGTGTTTATCCTGCTTAAAAAAAAAAGCAATTTCACAATTTTTTTTGTCAAAATTGTCTGCATTTTTTTTTAATTGTTCTAATATTCTAATGATTAAAATTTTGTTAATTTTATTAAAAATATTACAATTTATTTAATTTATACATTGATTTTTTATTTTAATTAAATTTTTTATTGATTTAGTTTGAAAAATTAATTTTCTATTTAAATAATGTTTAAATTAGTATAACATTTATTTACAAGTTATTTTATATAATTTTATATAAAATAAAATATTTAAGATATTATTTATCAGATAATTTAAATATTTTATAAAATATTTTATATAATATTTAATTAACATGATTAATTAAATTAAACGAATTAGACAAAATATGTTTAATTATTATTAAATATATGTTCCTAATTAAACTTTAAACGAGAATTCTTTCGAATCGAGTTAATTAATAAACGATAATTCGTTTCGAATTTCTCGAAAATAGTTGTAAAAACAAAAAGACAAAATTTAAAAAGTTAACGGATCGTTGATAAATTAACGTTTAATGGTGATTAGATTTTCTGGCTTTATCGTCTATCGCGAGGGACTCGAGGGTCTTGCTGTACGTGAGACACGTTTCTTCGAGTCCTTTTGTCACGCTATCGCGATTCTCTTAAGGCTTTTCTCGCTCTTTTTGTCATTTTTATTTTTATTGTTTTTTCTTCTTTCTCTCTCTCTCTCTCTCTCTCTCTCTCTCTCTCTCTCTCTCTCTCTCTCTCTCTCTCTCTCTCCATTGCCATCAGCTACTTGACAATCTCGACGCCGATCTCGAGCTGCACAGTTCTCGCTTTCGCAACGTGATCGTCTTTTACGTGGGCTCGCCGAGTCGAGTATTTATCTATACGATGCTCGACGGAAAGAGAAATAGAGAGAAAGAAAGGGAGAGAAAGAGAGAGAGAAAGGACAATTTTACGATTTGAGCTCTGGCAAAGAGAAGTCCGAAAGTTCTTTGCTTTCCTCTATCGTGCTGTGGATAGCTTTCTTCTTTTTTTTGCACCCCCTCCCCCCTCCTTTCATCTCCACATCGTCCTCTCTCATTCTTTCTACTCCACTGGCAATCCTCGCCACGATTCTCCAAAGTCAGGACGATAAAGAGAATAAACAAAAAAAAAAAAGAAGAACGATAGAGCGATGGATGGAATTTATTTACGTGTAAATTAGAAGCTGGCGTACTCCCAGGCGCACTGAAACGTTGGAGAATAAAAAAAACAAAAATGTTATGTTGATTTATCGCGCGCGACGATCATCCTACACCTCGAGAAAACAGAAATAAAGAAAGGTTGAAAATGCTAATTTATACATCTCTCTCTCTCTCCCTTGCGTCATTGAATCAAGGATGCTGTGCATGTTATCCTGGACCTCCCGACACAATTCTCGCGTAAGATGACAACTTTGCAAATTGCAGACGATTCACGATACTCTCCCAAGCCTTGGCTACATTTAAATATTCCCTCGCTCGCGAGAAACCCGTCGATCTGAATTATTGAATAAATTCCCATATCTTTTGATTCGTACGAACGATTCGCGTCGTCCGTAACCAACCATACTTTTGATCAACGCGTTCGACCATCTCGTTTATCACCTACACCGGTTATGATCGATGCTCCCTGCGAATCGTTTAAAAAAAAACATTTTTTTTTCTCGCATTCCGAAACCAATTATCATAAACAAAACATTAAATTATCAATCTTTATTACTTTCTTTTTTTATATAAAATTGTCGTTGAGAACAACGTTTACTGTTCGAACGTTGTAACAATAATAATATTATTTAATAATAACAATAATAATAATAATAATAATAATTTGCTCGTACAGGTAGCTGAGCTATTAATTAAGGAAGACATTAATGTGAGCATTGATTTATATCAATGTGTCCGTGACCCGAGAACTCTCACCGTGTAACCTATAAATAAATCTATATATATATATATATATATAAATGGAACGTGCGGTCACGGTTGACCAGAGAGGCTTGGGTACACGCTGGCCATTTCAAGCCATCGGGAGATTCTCTCTTTATTCTTCTTGTTCGCACGGCGTATTCTCGATTTAAAAGCCCCGCGCCACCGCCGCGACTCTCGTTCGCTCGTACAACTTTTGTGCTTACTGTTATGCAGCGAATGAGAGAGAGAGAGAGAGAGAGAGAGGGAAAGAAAGAGGTTGGCTGTGCAACAGGGCGTCGTAAGAACGCGCGTACGACCGATGAGCTCCGGACACGCGAGCTTCGAGAATCGGCAAGATTATTATTATTCTTCCTTCTTTTTTTGTTTCATTTATTTAACTCTTTTTTTTCTTTGCGCTCGGTTTCTTTTTACGGTTGTGTGTGTATATTTTTGTTTTTCTATCCACGGTCGACAGTATCAACCTCGAGGTAAGGAAAGATCGGTAAAAAAAAAAGAAAACATTACGATCTGAAGTAGGTATGTAAAACCTGCAATCAGCGAATACTTCTTCCGATCGTCCTTTCCTTTTCGCCCTGACTCGAGAGTCGTGATGTATTTTCACCTTGTTTTTCTGATTTTTTTTTTTTTTGTTGTTTTTTGTTCATTTCGATTTTTTGTTCTTTTGGGGCGAGGTTAACGCGTCGAGAAAGAAAACAGCTGGTGGCGATGAAAACAAGCGCGAGTTTTTTTTTTTTTAATCGAGAGTGTTCGAGGATAATGATCGGTATTGTATTTTATGGGAAATCGATCGTGCCGATTTTTTCAATGGCGTTCGAAAGAATTAAATCTTGTTCGTTTAACGACTTTGTTGTTTTTGTTTTTTAAACTTCGATCTTGACGATTTTTCTGTGGGGATCGTTGGTTTGTTTTTATTTTGTTTTCAAATAACGATTTTGATATTTTTATTTTTTCGACGATCGGCAGAATCGATCGTTTTACGATGGAGAATTTATTCAACGTTGACGCCATTTTGAGATACGGGAATTCTTCTCGCGATCTTTACGACGAAATGAACTCGCGCAGCAGGTCTTAGTCCTTGTTATCCGGGGGTTCGCTTTTACGCTTGCCGATCGCTGAGGACACACCTCGACTCGCTCGTCTCTCTTTATTCTCCTCCTTGTGGACCAACGGCCTCGTTAACACGTCGGACGAGATAAGATATTGCGGAAATAAAATAGTCCACGTGTCAGTTGCATTCGCGTATGCGTCGAAGGGGTGAAAAAATAAAGACGAAAAATCGAGAGAAAAAATCGGTTAAGTCGCCGAACGTTCGAGACGACGATACACCTCTCTCTCTACGATATTTTATTATTGAACCCACCCCTCTTCGCTCCCTGTTGTACGAAATTGTAGCATTCCTTTGTTTCATCTACGAACTTCCTCAATTTTTACCGATTTTTGTCTCTTTTTTTTTTGCAAAATTTCGAGTAACGCGACGAAAAAAATTGTCGCATGGTCGTCCCTCGCAATTTTTCCACCCTGTATATTGCAAATTTTCAATAATATTTTCACACCCGTCGAACGAGCGTAATGAAGAAGAAGGAAATGGAAAATTATATCTCATTTCTCGCTTCGAATCGAGACGAAATATGTTAAGTGAAATGAAGTTGTTAGAAGGGAATTAAACAAATTTAATCAAATTCGTATAAATTTATATTTTATCGATATTCCAGGCTGTCCCTCTTGCCGAGGCAAAAATAAAAAGAGAACGGTGGGTAATGAAATAAATTTGAAATATTTTTCATATTTTACGAGCATGTGGGATACGCGCTTAGTCAAGATGTATATGAAAATAATAACGAGCGATATGAGCTAATGAGGCGAATCGAACGAAACAGAGTTCTCTCGAAATATCACAGAGGGCGCCCCGGCGTTTTTCCTCGATTGCGATGTCCCGTTGATTCTTCTCGTATCTTCGCTTCAACACACACAAACACACACATGCACACATACATGCATAGAAAAGATACTTATAATAATGATATCAAACCCGAGAACCGGCGACTGCAGTGGCCAACGTCCGCCAGTGAGAGAGGCGAAGCAATCGCCACCGCGCGAAGAGAGTTGCCCATCGCCTCACGGCTTATGCAAATTCGAACTAATTGGCGAGGAAATGCTGCCGGCAAGTGGTAAGAGAGGGAAAGAAATTCCCTCAACGCTGGGTGTCGAGACTACAAGAATACTCGGGGAAAATACACCGCACTTCGGCGTATATCACGTGTTTATACGTTTAGTTATATACAGGGTGAATTTCATAAGGTGCCTCAAACTTTATTTTAAGGTAGATGGGATCGTTACAAACAAAAGTTGCAAATATACATGGGGGATATTTTTAATAGTTTACGAGATATCAATGTTTAAAGTTGGTCCAATCAGAGCGCGCCGAGAAGCATTGGAGCCGCCCACTCCCGCCCTAGCCGTAGAGATAACACGGTGTAAGGCGTTACATTTGGGGATGTGAAATCCAGAGCAGTCAGATTTATTTATTATATTATTACGCAGTTATTTTTATTTCTTGGGCATTGGCTGTTAGGGCGAGGATGGGTGGCTCCAACGCTTCTTAGCGCGCTCTGATTGGACCAACTTAACAAATTTATATCTCGTAAACTATTAAAAATATCCCTAATGTATATTTGCAACTTTTGTTTGTAATGATCCCATCTACCTTAGAATAAAGCTTTTTACACCGTATGAAATGAGGCATTCCACGCCAAACCGGACACCATGTCCTTTTGCATCTCCGATTTTTTTTGATAATTTGTCATGTTCTAGTATTGGTTGAAAGAGGCCTCCGCGATTTTTTTCAATTTTTTTCGACGAATTGTTTTCAAGATATCGATTATTAAAAAATGACGTTACTTTTTTTTTAAACGACCACTACTTTGGAAAAAATGGACGAAACTGGACGTTTATTTTTTTAAATTGTTCTTATTAAACGAACTTTTGAAAAAGAAAATATCAAACAAAATATATAAACTAATTTGTTGATTTCTTGCTTCCAGCGTGAGTTAATCAGCCGTGCTCTTTCAATTTGAACACCCTGTATATGGGAAGCTAGAAAGAGCCGCTAGAAGAGCCGGCGCGTGTGCTTATGCGTCGAATCGAGCCCAGGCGACACGCTGCACTGCGCGACTGCATGCGCTATTGCACTCTCCCGCTCTTTTTATGCATTTTGTTTCAATGGGCGTGCGAGTGTGTGTACACATAATCGTATATAATTCACGCGAGTGGGTAGCAATCCATGTCGCATAGCTCGTACCATATCCAATGTCGCGATACGATATTGTTTCAAATTTTTCAAAAAATAGTTAATAAGGATAATGTGAATTTATTTACTTTTTTCGTTCATTTGTTTTTTTTTTGGATTTTATTAAACATTTTTATGTCATGAACGAGAAAACAGTTGGTAAGAAATGGAATGAAAAAACTTGAATTAAAAAAAAAATTAGAGAAAGTTTGATTAGAGCGGAAGTTCGTTAGGCGATTAAAAATTGATATGGAGAATAAATTTTAATTCTTGGCATCGAGTCTTGCGAATCGAGCGGGGGGAACATAAAGTTTAACCGCGAGACCGGAAATTCCGTTTTCGCTCGTTCCCGGCAAGACTTATTTATATAGCAGGTGCGACGACGATGTTGGGTGAAAGAGAGAGGGGGAGAGGGAGGGAGGGAAACGATCGCGCGCGCTTGCCTCATGCTCAAACCTCTCGAACCGTTCGCGTATCTTTCTCTCGGTTGCGAACACTTGGCCAAAGGAGTCGCTCTCGTCGGGTTTGTATTCTCTCTTGCAGCTGCTTCTCGAGACACTCTTTATCTCTCTGTTTCGCCGTGAAGCGAACGGCCATAACGACTCGAGGAAGAAAAGAAGTCGAGATATACAACGAACGAGAAGTCTCGACGGAAAGAACTTACTGTTACGTGGAACATTCTTTCTCTCGATATCAACTTGTACATTTTGATTACGAGAAGAAAAAAAATTAATTTGTTCGCCGAAAGTCGAAGGTGATAAGAATTTTCGAAAATTCCATAAGATTCAATTTTTCTAAAATAAAAAGATATTTATGCATTTTGTAAATTTACACAATATGAAGATTTTTAGAAAATATTCAGTTTTTCTAAAATTCAAAATATATATCAATTTTCTAAAATTTGAGGATAAAAAAAGTTTCTAAAATAAAAAAGAACTATTTTTATAAAATAACCAAATGTATATATGAATTTTGTGAAGTTACAAAAATATATAAATCTCATAAAATTGGAAAATAATAAAATTTGCTAAAATTGGAAAATAAAAAAAATGTCTAAAATTAAAACATATTCTATTCTTCTAAAATAAGAAGAAAAAAATACTACAATTTTGTAAAGTTATAAAAATATATAAATTTCCTAAAATAAGAGAATAAAAAAATTCCTAAAATTGAACAAATATTCTATTTTTCTAAAATAAAAAAATATATATAAATTTTCTAAAATTAGAGAATAACAAAAATTCCTAAAATAAAAAAAAAGTATTCCCTTTTTCTAAAATACCAAAAATGTATACAAATATTGTACAGTTACAAAAATATATAAATCTTATAAAATTGGAAAATAATAAAATTTGCTAAAATTGGAAAATAAAAAAAATGTCTAAAATTAAAAGATATACTATTCTTCTAAAATAAGAAGAAAAAAAATACTACAATTTTGTAAAGTTATAAAAATATATAAATTTCCTAAAATTAGAGAATAAAAAAATTCCTAAAATTAAAAAAATATTCTATTTTTGTAAAATTAGAGAATAACAAAAATTTCTAAAATAAAAAAAAATATTCTATTCTTCTAAAATGAGAAGAAGAAAAGATACTACAATTTTGTAAAGTTATAAAAATATATAAATTTTCTAAAATTAGAGAATAACAAAAATTTCTAAAATAAAAAAAGAATATTTTATTTTTCTAAAATAAGAAAAATGTATACAAATTTTGTAAAGTTACAAAAAATATATAAATTTTCTGAAAATTAAAAAAATATTATATGTCAAAATTGTATACAGTCCATTAGAAACAACGCGGAGAACATAAAGGAATATTTCTCTCGTTCCTTAGATTCAGGCTCGACCATAGCTATCAACATTCTCGAATTACGATATATCTCTTAATTAATCCAGCGATAAACTCGCGAGATAACCACATCGAGGAATTTTCAGTAAAATTCTTCAACCCCCTTTCGCTATTTTTCATCGCCGATCACTATCGTATAATCCGACTCGGCGTGAAAATTCTTTCGCGAGAGGGATGAACGCGTTCGTAAGACACGCGTGATATAAAGTCCAACGCGAAAAATCTTTAAAACCGCCAGAGATCCGAACAGATCTCATTCGTTCGAGGTCGAATTCGGCACGGTCGAGAAATGTGTTGAACGCTCGCCGGAAATGGGTGACCACTTTCGAGGTAGTCGAGAATATCGATATTCGACAAATTAAAAATTGCGGTGAAGTTACAGGAGGAGAAGCGAGTGGAGGCTTTAAGGGGGAAATGAGGCAAAGCATATGTTGGAAAGGCTTGTGGGTAATCCGAGAAGGATTAGACCTGCGTTTCCCCTGCGCATGGAAGTTTAATTATTGCCTTGCCAGATGTAATTATTTTTTCTTCCTTATTTTATTTTATTGTTATTATTATTATCATCTTCTTTTTTTTTAGAAACCTGCTGCAACGAAGTTTGTTGCGAAGGGAGAAGAAATAAAGGAAAGGGTTTGCGACTGTGGTTAACCGCCTTGCGTATATTCACTTGTAAATGAGGTGTACCGCACGTTTCTTTAGTCCACAGATTTATCTCTCGCGTCTACCCGGTTTCGAGACAAAATGGGTTCGTGGATCGAAATTTAAAAAAAAAATGAAATAAAATAAAATAAAATAAATCGTCAAATGTAAAAATATTTTTTTTTTAATTTCTACAATTTGTATATATATATAATTTATCTTTCTAAAATTTGTAAGAAATTTATTTTTGTTTGTCTCTAATTAGATGAATAATTGATTTTTTGAAAATTAAACAATTCAGAAAATATAAAAAATTACAAAGTGTTTTTCGAATTTGGGTAAATAACATTTTTCTTTTTTCGCGGTAAACTTGTTCGAATACAAAAATAAAGGAATGTTGTTGAAATTGATAAAATTGACGTTCAATGATTTAAAATTTTTATCGAATTTCGATTTAAATAAAAAAAAACGAAAAATTTATGTTCGTTTCAATTTTCTCATTTTCCCTTGTATTGCCGGAACAGCGAATCTTTAGCGCATGCATTCACCATGGAGAAAAAAAATTTACGATCACGTACGCGCGCCTGCTTTCGTATCCGACACACGCGAACGCGAGAGGGCATCGCGTTGCAAAACGTTTTTATCATCTCTCGTCTCAACGAGGAACGTAGCAGAACACGACGGTGAAGAGAGGAAACTCTTCATATATATCTACCGTCATGGATGAGAACGACATATGGTGGCAAGGAAGAATACCTCGTCGTCGATCGACTCGCTCGCTCGACTCTCGACTTTTATTCCTCCTTGCAAACACACATGGATACATACAAATTCACTCAAAGAGAAACTAAAATTCAACTATTTTGCACGAATCCTGTTTCAACTAACTCTAAAAACACATTCCAATCGATACAAAATTCATAAAAATAAAAAACCATGAACATAATTTCAACAAACTAAACACTACGAACAAACTCTCACGATTAATTAACGATAATTAGTCCGACTTTAATGAATTTTTAGATCATCTCAATCGACCACTTCGTGAGAAGTACATTATCGATCCGCTGAGAGGGCGCTCGCTACAACTCGTCTCTCGTTTTGACTTGTAATACGATTCGGAAATGTGCAAATATACACACATACAAATTTTCTCAACTACTCTCTAAATCCGAATTAGTGAAAAATTGATTAATTCAATTAGTAAATGATTGTTCTACCGGTGAAATAGTGATAAACGCATCGTTTCACTGATATAATAGTAAAAAAATAGTAAATTAGGGTTACTAAAGCAAATTAGTAATACGATTGACTATTATTTAGTCAATACAGTTTACTAATTAATTAGTGATATTACACGATCACTAATAAATTAGTACAGGACTTAGCGATCGACCAATCACAGGCGCCAGTTCCCAACCCGATACTTCCTTTGTTCTGCCATTGTGATGTCGGAGGCATCATTTTCTCATGTCAGTGAGTTAATGTGCAGTGCGAAACGGCGAATCTTATTTTATAAAAGTTTTAAGGGAAAAAGCAAACAGTGTATGAACGTTTCGTTTTCTTGTCGGTACGTATGAGATTATTACATATTATTCGCGCGAAGAATTACAATCGGCTGTTGCATGAACGTATCAGCTGTGCTGACTACTAATTGTGTAGTCAAATGTTACTAATTTTTATAGCGATCATTTTTGACTAATCGAATTAGTGATTTTTCACTAATCATTAGTGACCCACTTTTCGTTAAATAAATTAGTAAAATATGACTAAAATTTAGTGAAATTTCACTAATTCAGATATAGAGAGTAGAAACTAAAATTCAACTATTCCGCACGAATCCTGTTTCAACTAGCTCTAAAAACACATTCCAATCGATACAAAATTCATAAAAATCAAAATCCATGAACATAATTTCAACAAACTAAACACTTCGAACAAACTCTCACGATTAATTAACGATAATTAGTCCGACTTTAATGAATTTTTAGATCATATCAATTGAGCATTTTGCGAGAAGTACATTATCGATCCGCTGAGAGGGCGCTCGCTACAATACGTCTCTCGTTTTGACTTGAAATACGATTTGGAAATGTGCAAATACACACACATACAAATTCTCTCAACTAGAAGCTAAAATTAAACTCTTCCGCACGAATCCTGTTTCAACTAACTCTAAAAACACATTCCAATCGATACGAAATTCATAAAAATAAAAAATCACGAACATAATTTCAACAAACTAAACACTACGAACAAACTCTCACGATTAATTAACGATAATTAGTCCGCGTTTAATGAATTTTTAGATCATCTCAATCGACCACTTCGCGAGAAGTACATTATCGATCCGCTAAGAGGGCGCTCGCTACAATACGTCTCTCGTTTTGACTTGAAATACGATTTGGAAATGTGCAAATACACACACATACACATTCTCTGAAATAGAAGCTAGAATTCAACTATTTTGCACGAATCCTGTTTCAACTAATTCTAAAAACACATTCCAATTAATACAAAACTCATACAAATAAAAAAACCACGAACATAATTTCAACAAATTAAACACTACGAACAAATTCTCATGATTAATTAACGATAATTAGTCCGCCTTTAATGAATTTTTAGATCATCTCAATCGACCGCTTCGCGAGTAGTACATTATCGATCCACTGAGAGGGCGCTCGCT
>OZ023259.1:20088738-20144526 GCA_964007305.1 Netelia melanura | reverse complement strand
CATCATTATCACGACTGACGGAGGATCGTCTCAACGTCATGACGTTGGGTTACTTCGTAACGTGATTTAATGGCGATAGGGACGTATAAATTTGACGGGAGCGATTTGCACGTCGAACTTGGTGATGGCTAGGAAAATGAGGAGGGGGTAGGGAGGGGGCTGGGGTTATATATACTCGCGTGCGAGAGTATCTTTCCATTGGGAAAATAAGAACGTATTTCCGATGAGATAAAAATTTAGAATTTTTTTATTTTGTTTATTGCTTTTTTTTTTATTTATGAACGAGGATGAAATATATGGTAATGATAGAGATCGATGGATGTTGCGTGCGGCACGGTAGCATATCTCCCCCTCTCTCTCTGTCTCTCTCCCTTCTTCTCTTTCTGTCACTCACTCTCTCTCTCTCTGTCTATGTGCGTGTCTCTTTCTCGCCGGTCCGGATATTGTTCGGTGCATCGGCGAAGCTTCCGTTTTTACTATTTTTCCTGGAATTTTATAATCGTTTCATTTTCTCTCTCTCTCTCTCTCTCTCTCTTTCGTCATTTATATAAGTATAAATATAAATATAAAAATTGATAAATAATAAAAAAAAAAAAATATGTATGTAGGTACGTAGTTTCGTGCCGGGCCCCGGGGCCAAATTCGCGAGAGGTGCGATTTGCATTTTCACGAAAGAAGGGCACGTTCGCGAGCTGTATGCATTAGCCCTCCTCTCCTCCTTTTCACATACGCTCGGTAGGAAAGTACGTGTGTAGGGAAGGTTTCACGTTCGCTTCGACGCAAATAGGCAGGTTCGCGAGAAAGGGAATCCTCGGACTTGGCTTGGTTGCGTTGCCCTACGGCGGCAACGAAAGAGTGAGAGAGAGAGTGAACGGGGGGAGGAGAGACAGAGAGGGAGAGGAAGGGGGGGGGGAGAAGGAGAGGGAAGCAAGCAAAAGTCCCTTGTGAAAGAGACTCGCTATTCCCACAGCGCGTATCTATATATACGTAGCGTCGTAAAAGATCTCGCATTATATGCATGTACGTTGTGTAGCCCCCGGTACCAGCGCGAACCCCCTGACGTTACGATCTTCTTTTACATCGGACTTGTGCTTTCTCAATTGGAAACCGACGAACGGCCGAGTCGGCTCTAACGTACCTATACCTACGATAAAACGCACAACTCGGACTTTTTTCAAGGTCATTGAAAGTCCATCGTGACCTTGACTCGAACTTATAAAAAAAACAACAACAACAAAGACAAATATTTAAAAAAATTAAATAAAAGAATTAAAATAAGCGATGAAAATTCTTTCTCGATTAATAAAACGTCTAACAAGTTTTCTTTCTCTACAAGTGCAGAGGAATTTGAAAAATGGATAAAATTGATAATTATTATTAAACTATTATTATTAAAAATAAATTATAGTATATTATAATGTATTATAAATTATAATAATTAAACTATGTGTTATATAATTATTTATATTATATATTATCTAATATCTTATAAATTATTATTAACAATAAATTATTATAATATGTTGTAATATATTATATAATTAATTATATTATATATTATGTAATATATTATAAATTATAATAACTAAATTATTATTAACATAAAACTGATTAATTATTATTAAAAATGATAACGAGTTATTTGTACGCTTTATACATATTCTAGCTGTATTAAAAACTTGTTCGAAGGTTTCCCCCCCCCCCCCCCTCCCCCGGAAGACAGAGAGACAGGGGTTAAAAATACACCGGAAGTTTTTCCAATTTCCTTGACTAGTCCCTCCCTTTTACCAAGGAGGTACGGTAGGTGTCTCCCTTTTACCGAGGTCGTTAGGTACGTCGTCGACTCGTCTGTTCTCTCTCATCAAGAGAGAGAGAGCGAGAGAGAGAGAGTTCTCTCGATCCATGTACATATATACGACGTTTTCATCCATGTGCGTATTCATTAACCACTTTTTCCTCATCAGTTACCCTACTCTCGTTTCCAATGCCCTTCTACACATCTTTTCTATTTATCTGTCTCGCGAATCGCTCTCTCTCTCTTTTTTTTTCCTCTATTGCTCGTTTCTCTCTTCGTCGCTCACTCGCTTTACGTTCTTCCGCTCTTTTCTCATCTTCGTTTCGCTCGCACCGCAGGTAAAGCTGGGTTAATTACTGGAAGCCCGAGAAAATAAAATGGCGACGAGCAAAACGAACTCGCGCTCACGTTGAAGCAAACTCTCTCGACGTTTCCAACGTTTCTCCTCTACCCTTCTTCCTTTTCAGCGAGAGCTCGAATATATATATATATATAAATGTATGGCGTGTATTCCGAGCTCATTCTCGAGAACGCTCGCACAATTTTTCTATCGCATTGCCTCGTCCACGCCGGGGTGGCTTTTGCTTCGTCTCTCGGTGGCCTGACGAGAAGCAGGTTTCCCTCCTAGTGCGTTTTCATCCTCGATCGCTAAGCAAGCTTTTATCGTCGCGGAAAATAAAATCGCGCGATGATACAGTCATTGGCATCTTATTTCTCCCATTTTCGAACAAAATTCATTTTAAAAAAACATTGCAATTATCAAATTAGAGAAAATATTGCGTTAATTCAATTATTGTAAACAAATGTACATTGTCATTGATAATTTCTTGATTCGAGCGAATCGCTAAGCAAGCTTTTATCGCCGTGGAAAATAAAATCGCGCGATGATACAGTCATTGGCATCTTATTTCTTCCATTTTCGAACAAAATTCATTTTAAAAAAACATTGCAATTATCAAATTAGAGAAAATATTGCGTTAATTCAATTATTGTAAACAAATGTACATTGTCATTGATAATTTCTTGATTCGAGCGAATCGCTAAGCAAGTTTTTATCGCCGTGGAAAACAAAATCGCGCGATGATACAGTCATTGGCATCTTATTTCTTCCATTTTCGAACAAAATTCATTTTAAAAAAACATTGCAATTATCAAATTAGAGAAAATATTGCGTTAATTCAATTATTGTAAACAAATGTACATTGTCATTGATAATTTCTTGATTCGAGCGAATCGCTAAGCAAGTTTTTATCGCCGTGGAAAACAAAATCGCGCGATGATACAGTCATTGGCATCTTATTTCTTCCATTTTCGAACAAAATTCATTTTAAAAAAACATTGCAATTATCAAATTAGAGAAAATATTGCGTTAATTCAATTATTGTAAACAAATATATATTGTCATTGTAAACTTCTTGAATTGAGCGAATCGCTAAGCAAGCTTTTATCGTCGCGGAAAATAAAATCGCGCGATGATACAGTCATTGGCATCTTATTTCTCCCATTTTCGAGCAAAATTCATTTTAAAAAAACATTGCAATTATCAAATTATAGAAAATATCGCGTTAATTCAATTATTGTGATGAAATATACATCGCCATTGATAATTTCTTAATTTGATTGAATCGCTTTTATCTTTGTAGAAAACAAAATCGGGCGATGATACAGTCATTGGCATCTTATTTCTCCCATTTTCGAACAAAATTCATTAAAAAAAAACATTTTAATTATCAAATTATAAAAATATTGTTTTAATTCAATTATTGTAATTAAATATACATCGCCATTGATAATTTATCGATTCGATCGAATTGCTAAGCAAGCTTTTATCGTCGCGGAAAATAAAATCACGCGATAATACAGTCATTGGCATCTTATTTCTTCCACTCACTAGCAAAATTCGTTTAAAAAAAAAACATTTTAATTATCAAATTATAGAAAATATTGCGTTAATTCAATTATTCAAATCAAATATACATCATTACTGATAATTTCTCGATTCGATCAAATCACCAAAAGCTTGGTTAACACATCAATAAAAAAAAATTGATATTTACAAAATTTCCTAAAATTCTATCAAACATAAAAAACATTGTATATATCAATAAATAAATAATAGTACTCAATTAAACGATAACAAAATGACGAAAACATTAATTACAGTCAGAATTCTGAGTTCTTTTGATTCGCAAACTGATCAAGATAGAACGAGACGAATAGGCAGTATGCCAATAACTGTCCCCGGCGTCTAAAACTAGTTTCTCAAGCGACGCGTAGGCTTGCAGTCCCGTTTATCGAGTCCACGTATACCTCGTTGGACTTCGAGGACATAGACCAGTGGCACTCTGTAACGTCCCACCCTCGTCGATGGACAATGGCCAACTAACTATCTCCCTCCCTATCCCCCCCCCCCCCCTCTCTTTCTCTCTCTCTCTCTCTCTCTCTCTCTCTTATAGGAACATACTCACCCCTAAAAGTCAGAAGGTCTTGATCCTCGCTTTCGGAACAACGAAATACGCCCTTCTGGTCTTCAGGAGTCAAGGCACAGCTCAGAAGTCATGCTAACGACGCACATACGAGGCGAAGTCCTGCCGGACGTGAAATCCTCTCTCTTCTCTCTCTCTCCTTCCCTGTCCCTCTCTCACACACTCGTTGCTCGCTCACTGCTCGAATAGTTTAGAATCTCTCGCAGGAGCTCCACGAGAAATCGTTCGTTCTGTTCTCTCTCCCATCGTTCCTCTCGCCATTCTCAGACTACCCCGACGTTCTACCTTCCACAAGAGGCTTTCAGTAGACTCTTTCGACATACTTCTTTCTCTCTCTACTTCACATTCGTCTCTCTCTCTCTCTCTCTCTGTCTGTCTCACTCTCTCTATTTTCCCTTCGCAGGAGAATAAAGCGAGAAAGATCGATCTCTTGGATTGCGCAGCACACGTCAAGGGGAAAGAGATACTTATGGAGAGTTCTCAGAGGCGCTCCAGGGAAAAAGAGAGAGAGAGACACACAGACAGAAGGACAGAGAGAGAGGTAGAGATATATTGCAAATATAAAGAAAGATAGAAAAAGACAGAGAGGAAGAAAAGCTAAAGAGAGCGTGTTGCGTACGCGAGTATACGTCTAACACAGCCATCGTCGTACGATAAGTTCTCCACCGTTCGCCCATGAATTATATATATATATACATACACATAAACCCGATGTGTGCGTGAAACTCGGGCACGTACGTTACGTTAACGTACGTTCGTTGTACGTAACGTACGTTGCAATTTACTCGATTAAATCGTCGGATAATTTGCCACACGGGAGAGCTCGCGGGCCTCGAGAAGAGCCCGTTAAACGGAAGGCGGGCGGGCGGTTTTGCGATACGCAGACTGAACTATATATACATACACACACGTTTATATAGGATTTACCATATACGCAAGTTTCTGAGACTCGACCGACGCGATCAGAGATTTTTGTCAATTTCACAAAACAGCTCACTGTAACGCAGGGTTCATTATACGTATATGGTAGAACGTTAAAGTGCTGCGGGCATTTATTTTATCTTGAAGAAAAAGAAGAAGAAAAAAAATATATATATATATATCATGTATGGGTTGATAAGTAATTAATCAGTGATATAAGTGGACATAAGTGTAAGAAATGTTGTAATTAGATATTTATATAGCCTGGAAGCAGGAGGAGGTGAAAGAGGGAGGGGGTGGGGGGAGGAGGGAGTTGAAGATGGTGGAGGTAAAATGATTGACTAATTGGTCGATCGAACCGATTCGAGCAAATTGATTCGTCAACTATATCCTCGTCGTTCGGTCTCCCTCTTGCTCTTTCTCGTTCCTCGGGTTAGTCGAGAGTTTCACTTTTCTCTTCGTTTATGAAACGGGAGCACGGACGGGCGGGGGGGGGGGGGGGGGGGCATCGTGGTAACGGCCGATCATCGCGATCATCGCACCGCGCCGCAAAGCTCGGCGGGGTGTGGATCGACGAGAACGCGAGAACGTGTCATTAAAATCATCGAGCTCGTTCCAATACCCTCGCAGCTTGGCGCAAGTTATAAAAGTTGGAGCGTCGATAGCCTAGAATATAAATATGTATTACAGATTGCGCATGGATAATCTGAGCAAACGGCTATATTTATATCGTTTTTTCTCTCTTTAATTTTGTTCTTTGATTTTCAAGAATTGAATTTTGCGATTTATTTTCGACAATTGGTTTCTTTAGAAGTGAGAAATCGTTGGATAAGTCTCTGTTTTGTGGACTATCCGATGGGATTTTGTTGGGTATTGTTAGCGAGCGATTTGCTCTGGAATTGTACCCGGGAACGGTTTATCATCATATACCGGGTGTCCTACAAACTACGGATCGCCCGGTATCTGCGGATAGCTGGTAGTGCCACGAATTCATGTGCGAAATCTGGACGCTCAATTCGCGATAGTTTTCAAATGAGAGACGATCTAAATTGTACAATCAGACAACTCACCTATTGGACACCTTAAAACGTCGCTCATTTGAAAACTATGGCGAATTAAGCGCCCAAACTTGGCACGTGAATTCATAACACCATCAACTATACGCAGATCGCGTGAAGTACGCGACTTCTCGGACACCCGGTATATAAGTATAATGGATTACGCACTTATATCGCATCTCTGAAACTTCTCCCTTTTACGCGATATACTTCAATATATATATATATATGTTGCATAGTGCAAAAAAGTACGGGCAACACGCCCCTGGAAGCTGTGTCAGAAGAGGCGAGCTGCTCGCGTCTCTCGCAAAAACTGGAAGCTGACGTTGGCAAGGCAGAAAGGGAAGCTACGCGCGATCCTCTGGCCGTTGGCTGCCATAACCAAGGGTACAGGGGACGAAAGATCGCACGCAACTTTGTTCGAGGTAGCTCGGAATATAAACCGCACCAGTGCTACTTCGTTGACTCGGTACTTCGACTCGAGAAGATCCAGAGTTACACACTGGAATTGTGTATGAGAGCGAATCAGACGGTTAGATATACATATATATATATGTATTACGATGAATCGTTCTTTTTCCATTTTTTTTTTCTTTTTTATTCAGTTATTATTCTTCTCGTATATGCTTTCCGGTGCTTCTTTATGGAGTTGGCACACAGTCGCGTGTATATGTGCGCGCATGCGTGTGTGTGTGTGTGTGTGTGTGTGTGTGTGTGTGTGTGTGTAGAAACTGCATTTAAATATGCTTGTGGATCGTAGAATTTAATTCTGTCAGAAGTACTATAATTTATGTGGTATAGAATTTTTTGTCACTATTTTTTCTCGCGATATCGTCGATCAACGAGCATCGATCGACGGGAGTCGCACCTATTTCCCTTTTATTTTCCAAACGAGTCTCGAACTTTTTGGACAGATGGTAAAATAGTGTTTGTTTTTATCTTTCAATTTTTTATTTTGCGAACTAGTTTCCTTTTTTTTTTAATTTTGTTTAAGGTTTGATTTACGAAGCAAGGAGAATGATCGAGCTTGAAGGGAAGACACGAATGATGGATTTTTCCTTCCCTTCGACGTTACCCGGGATTATTAAACTTCATTATACCGCGCTTCCTCTCCGTTTTCTTTCGTGACCGATCAATGCAACCGGAAGTCACGTCTGGCAAAACAACTGCGGGCCTCGTCGCTTCGACTTCCGCTATTCGTCATGATTCATTAAAAATATCGAAAGGAATCGAAGTCTGCGCGTCCTTTTTCCATCGTGAAATGGACGATTATAAAAAGAACGAAAATGTTTTTAAAATGTTTAAATCAAACTATAATACCGTTACGCAGCGATCGAACCGGAAATGATCGTTGGGACTGTCGATCGGTCGTATTCGTTCCATCGTACCTTTTGCATTCTTGTTTAATAAAACGACAGTGCATGACGACGACTCGTTGTTTAATTTGACGAAGATTTCTCGACAACACGGTGGAAACGGCGCTGCCGTGACCTGCGCGGAGTTCGTCCGCGTCGTCGATGGGTCATTGGTGGGGGAAAGTAGGATGCGCGCGGCCAGCAAGGCCCGCTCTCGACGAACCGCAGGGTCGCTCACGGGGCCCTTTGCTCGCGGGACGCGCCGGAGTGGGGGAAGCGCACCAGTCAAACTGGTATCATTGTTCCTGGCGCGTACGAAGCAGCGCATGTGCATCGGAGACTTACGTTTTTCTCCCCGGTATATATACGCCCCGTTTCAAGAACGAAAGCCACACACGAGGGACATACAATCATTTGGTCGGCATTAGGAGACATTTTATGGCAATAAAACACGCCGTAATACGACCATCTTTTTGAAAATGAAAGAGGGAAGGGAAGGAAAATAGATTGTTCGGTGATAGAAATTAGTTGTCGTAAACGATAGCCGGGGGTTTAGGATACACGATTCTACATTCGTCTAAGAGGCGACGAGCGATTCGAAAACGCGATTCGTAATTCCTCCGGCACTGAACAGCCAATCGCATTAAAATTTTGAGGGTATCTAGAGAATTGTGGCAAAAAGTGACTCTAAATGTTTTTTTCCCAAAATTTTGACAATAGTGTTGCAAGCAACGAGTGATTCGAAAACGCCATCCGTATTTTCTCCAACACTGAGTGTTAAAGTTTTCAGGCTATCTAGAGAATTATAGCAACAATTTTGGAAAAATACAACGTTTAGTCACTTTTTACCATAATTTTCTAGATGGCTTCAAAATGTGAACGCGATCGGTTGCTCAATTTCGAAGAGAGTACGATTCAAAAACGCGATTCGTAATTCCTCCGGCACTGAGCAACCAATCGCATTAAAATTTTGAGGGTATCTAGAGAATTGTGCCAAAAAGTGACTCTAAATGTTTTTTTTCCAAAATTTTGGGAATAGTGTTACATGCGACGAGTAATTCGAAAACGCCATCCGTACTTTCTCCAACACCTGAGTGTTAAAGTTTTCAGGCTATCTAGAGAATTATAGCAACAATTTTGAAAAAATACAACGTTTAGTCACTTTTTGCCATAATTTTCTAGATGCCTTCAAAATTTGAACGCGATCGATTGCTCAGTTTCGAAGACAGCACGATTCGAAAACGCGATTCGTAATTACTCCGGCACTGAGCAACCAATCGCATTAAAATTTTGAGGCTATCTAGAGAATTGTGGCAAATAGCGACTCTAAATGTTTTTTTTTTTTTCAAAATTTTGACAATAGTGTTGCAGGCGACGAGTGATTCGAAAACGCCATCCGTACTTTCTCCAACACCTGAGTGTTAAAGTTTTCAGGCTATCTAGAGAATTATAGCAACAATTTTGGAAAAATACAACGTTTAGTCACTGTTTACCATAATTTTCTAGATGGCTTCAAAATTTGAACGCGATCGGTTGCTCAATTTCGAGGAGAGTACGGATCGCATTTTCAAATCGCTCGCCGCATGTAACGCTGACTCTCTTAAGTCGAACTCACCGCCATACGTGTTTTACGAGACACCTTGGTGTGTGTTCCGGGGACGGAAGATATATATATATATATATATATATATATTTTCGTCATAATTACTTTTTATTACGATATTTATTTTTTCCTTGAGAAATCTCGATTTTCGACTCCTGAGAAAAAGTCATGGGACGTGGGGTAAGGAAAATAAAATCGTAAAATCTTGAAAATATCGCCTCTTCTCTTTATCCTCGTTGATCGCAGTGACAAAAGAGGGATTTGGGAATAGAAAGGGTCGTTATTGACTCGATAGTACAATGAACGATATCGTTCGCCTCCAAATTCTGATCATTTTTCTTCTCACGAACCCTCGACATTTTTTTTTCTTCAAAACAATTCTCTTCTTATCCATCATCGTGAAATAATTCAAAATCTATGTAGTCAAAAAAAATACAAGTAAACCTATGAAATTTCGAAGAATCAAAAAGAAAATAAAGAAAAGTCTCGACGGAAGAAGAAACGATAAATCGAATCGATAATAACACTTTTTTATAATTCCACTTTGAAACTCGTCGTAATTATTTTTCGTCTCGTTCTTCATTTTTAACGACCGCGTATCCGGAATTGGAACGAACGGAAAGGTGGAAATAAAAAAAAATATGTGAAAAGAAGAAAACACAAAAAACACAAATTTACGAGAGAAAATTAACGACGAGACGAGATTCGTTAAATTGAAACGAAAATACCGTTGGTGTCGTGCTCGCTATTATTATTATTATTATTATAAACATTTTTCTTTTTTTCTATTTTTCCATACGTTCTACTTTTCGCTACCTTGCACCGTCTCGAAGATTCCAGCAGGATCAACGACGGATTTAAAAATTGTACAAGACGACGAGAAATATAAAAATCTTGGGATTTATGGGAGAAAATTGATGGAAGAGATACGGCTCTGTATGCGTATCGATGGGACGAGGATGCGTCTCTCCGATAATTATAAGATGTTGAACCGGCTACGATTATTACGCTCCATTTAGTACACTGCCCGACTTGGGGCAAGTCTCGTATGCGCGCGCACACACACACATTCACACATTCACACACACACACACATACACATACACGTGAGACTACATATTTACTACACGACTAACGATAGCACAGTTTCTTGAACGTTGACGTTCAACGTACGATCGTACGAAAGTCCGACAGCACGGGTTTTCTAATAATAATATTCTCGTCGATCGAAAGAGAGAGAGAGAGAGAGAGAGAGAGAGGGGGGGGGGAGAGAGAGGAGAGGGAGAGACGCGTTATACATCGTCCGTTATAATCGAATGATTATTTAATAACAGACCGAGAAGCACTTTTACCATTGTGAATAAATAGTGCGTTCGGGCGTGGACGCGTAATTAGGGCTCCCCGTGGGCCCTTTTAAATATATACGTAACGTGTATGGGTCGTTCCGTGTCAACTAGGCAATTTTATAAAAATCATTGAATTTTTTTTATATCTCGAATTTTTTAAAGGTAAAATTGTTAATTAAATTTTTATTTTATTAGGAATTTTCTAAATTATTATTATTATTATTATTCTGTTTTTAGTCATAAATAAAATTAATTAGCATGAGACAAACGTCGTAAAAAAAATTGAACAGTAAACAAATTTATAAAATATTAAATTTGTATGATTTGTTAATCGAATTATTAATTAAATTTTTAATATATTGAGAATTTTCTAAATTATTACAATATTATTATTATTATTATTATTATTATTCTGCTTTTAGTGAAAAAAAAGAAAAAGATTAATTAGAACGTGACAAATGTCCCAACGAAATTTCACACTAAAAAAATGTATAAAATATTAAATTTGTATGGTTTTTAAGATACAAATTTATTTTCGAATATCGATTAAAATTTGATAAATTCGACAGAGAATGACTTATACAACGTGTAAATAAGCATGTATGAACCAAAGTTGATATAATATTCCCGTGGGCTCTTGTGACAAGGGAGATGTATGACTATCTGCTTGGCGAAAACGCAATATGTAATATCCCCCCCCCACTCTTTCTCGCTACGTAGGGAGACTCGTAAGCGCGGGCTTACCTTCGATAATCCTTTGGCATTAGACGCGAAACGATTGAGCATGAAGAAGAGAAGGATAGAATGAGAGAGAGAAAGAGAGAGAGAGAGAGAGGGAGAGAGAGAGAGGGAGAGAGAGAGAGAGAGACCTGATTACATATTATATATGTAATGGCTACTGGCACGATACAACGTGCTCTTGCTCTCGACATGATATTTCATATCGTACGTTCAAGATTCTATGTAATTAGGGTGAAAGTACGCCACGGGAGCGAATCGAACGTTTTTAACAAGTGCGTTCGAAATTGAACTTAAATGAAAGAAAAAGAAAAGGAAAAGAGAAAAGAAAAAAAAACGAACGATCGGACGAAATCAACGATACGATTATTACGAAATAATTGCCACCGTCGTAGAAACGTGATTAAGCAATTTCAGAATTGCTCAATTATCTTGGAAAAATAATGAACAAGTTAAAAAAAACAAAACAAACAAATAAACAGAAGAAGTTTAACGAAGAGCGATAAAAAATGATTTTTACAAGGTGCGAACAAGAAAGATTGGAAGAATTTTGATAAAAAAAGAGAGGGGTGGGATGAGATTTTTCACGGTGAAGGAAGAATAAAAATATTTGTGGACGAGGCACGCGCTTTCGTGGAACGAAATAACGTGGCATTTGACTTTAAGAATAGACCCGGTGTAATTATTTCTCGTTAGCTAAATTAGATTTCGTCGAGCGATCGAGCGTAGAGAGAAAGAGAGAGAGAGAGAGAGAGAGAGAGAGAGAGAGAGAGAGAGAGAGAGAGAGAGACAGAGAGAGAGAGAGAGAGAGAGAGAGAGAGAGAGAGAGAGAGAGAGAGAGGATCGTAAAAACGAGAAGGAGGAGCTCCTTCGTTCCTGTTGCCACTCCTGCTTACCAGTTGGCTTATTGCTTTTCTGCACACGGTTGTGCTTCCCGTTTTTCTTCTCTTCTTCGTCTCTTCTCACTCTCTCCTTCGTTCACTCTCGTTTCAAACCAAAATGAGAGACTATAATATCTCGACGAGCGAAGATCATCTTCGTCCTTGGGAATTTCGCCTGGCCAGACGCGAGAAAAAAAAGGGAGAGAGAGAGAGAGAGAGAGAGAGAGAGAGAGAGACGGGTCTAATGCGCGCGAGGCTCACTTATGCCCTTTTCGCATTGGCGTCGAGACTCGACAAAAATCCCTCGAACGAAATTTCGCGAACGATACAAAAAAGAAAGAATTTTTTTGTTATTGTTTTTTCAATTTAATAAAATTCGTTTAACAAAGAAACGATTTAATTTCACACGAAATGAAACAATGTTTAATCAAAGTTAATTGTTTTTTATATTAAAAAAAAAAAAAATTGTTTAAATAAAATTAATTTCAAAATAGCAAAATTAATTCGACGGTTAATTTTCCCATCAATCTCGTTGTTCCATCAGTCTCATCGTTACAACGAGAAGAGAAGAGTTACAATGAAACAAAATTTTATGGCAGTTCTCGAGTCAAGGGCCCTCCCATGGCCCAATAGGACAGACAAGGGTGGAAATAGTTACTAGAGGTCTTCGAGTCAATATTATACGTCACGATATTGACGACCAAGTTCGCCCACGAAGCCGCCTATGAAACTTCGTACTGGACATCGCCAGTCCTTTACCCCCCCCCCCCCCCTCCTCCATCCCTCTCTCTTTCACCCTTTTTTCTCTGTCTCTCTCCCTCTTTTTCTTTCTTTCTCTCTCTCTCTCTCTCTCTCTCTGTCTGTCTATCCGTCTGTCTCTCTCTCTCTCTCTCTCTCTCTCATTCTTCCATTCGCATCTTTCTCTCCGAGGCTATTTCTCGCGAGAGAAAGAGAGCCGTAATTACAGGCTTCGTATATGGCACGAGTCTTCGGGCATATCGAGGCGTATCCACACACGCCGAGTGCCACGACTGGAAACTCATCCTCGCCGCGTGTCAAATTCCTACGCGGATATCTTCTCTCGGAGACGTTGCCAATTTTTCTTCGACCCTCCTCTTCCTCTTATTTCTCACAATCTTCCTATGGTAAAAAGCCAACTTTGTCTTCTCCACTATCGAATTTCCCTCTCTTAAAACCCCCCAACCCTTTTCTCCAGAAAGGATTAAAATTAAAAATACAATAAAAAAAATCGAGCCTCATCCAGTCTAAAAAAAATGTTTTCTCCCAATTTTTCTTCGACATTCCTTTGCCTCTTATTTCTCACAATCTCCCTATGGTAAAAAGCCAAATTTGTCTTCTCCACTATCGAACTTCCCTCTCTTCCAACCCCATAACCCTTTCCTCCAGCGAGGAATAAAATTAAGAATACAATAAATAAAATCCAACCTCATCCAGTCCAAAAAAAATGTTTCCTCCCAATTTTTCCAACTTTGTCTTGTCCACTATCGAACTTCCCTCTCTACCAACCCCACAACCCTTTCCCCAGAAAGGAATAAAATTATAAATACAATAAAAAAAAATCCAGCCTCACCCAATCAAAAGAAGAAAAAAAATGTTTTTCTCTCTTTCTTACTAACACAACGTACATTTCTCACCGAAGTACTGCGTAAGCTCCAACCGGGAATGTGAGAAGACTTTTGTCTTTTCCGAGAAGAGACTTTCTTGATTTATTCAAAGTGCCGAGGCGGTAAATCGGTGTTGGGCGCGAAGCGCCCGACGATGGTAGGAGTAAGGGGAGGAGGAGTTTTGCTCTCTCGCCACGGCACCTCAGCGCTTCACGGAGTTTTGCGCACCAAGGGGGTTTGGACATGCGCGCTGGACATCAAGAAATTCCGCCCCGATGCTGCGAGCAAGCATCCAGCAAAGTGGAAGACCATACGGTGCGTGTATTTCTTAACCCCTCCCCCCCACCCCCTCCCTCATTTTCTCTCTCTTTCTCGCTATCTTAAAAGTTCTCTCGCGTTCCTCGCACTTCACCACTTCTTTCCTCTTTATATGTGCATATCTCTCACAAGGGAGGAGATAGTAGGCAGGCCAGGTTAAAGGAGGATTCCACGAAGTTTATAGCGCGAATGGCATCACCAACCACCCCGTCGTAAATTTCACGGTTATAAACGTCTTTCCGAAGTTTCCTCGAGGTTCCTGAGCTTCATACGCTTGATCCGGGGTCGTCTAGGGAGTGGTCTGTTGTTTTTTTCATTCTTTTTACCGTTTTTTTTTTAAATCGTTCGTTCTTCTGGACATTTCATTTTTACAACGTTTTTCTTTGTATCCTTCGAAACGCTCTTTTTTTTTTTTTACTTTTGTTCGATTTTGCTGTTTACGTAATTTGGGAATATTTTCTTCACGAGTTTTTTTTTAAATTGATTTCAAGATCAATGACAATTTGTTATTTTCATTGATTTTTCAATTATCCAAATTTTTTTTGTTAGTTTTACGTTCTTTTTTTTTTATAACAAAGATGTTTTTAGCAATATAAACAATTTTTTGTTTATATATATATATAAATAAAAATTCGATAAAATATTGTATTAAAATTTTATAGATAAAATGTTGAAAAAATATAATAAAAAATGGATAAAATATTTTTTGTTTATCCATGTACATAAAAATTCGATAAAATATTAAAAAATATAATCAAAAATGGATAAAATATTTTTTGTTTATCTATATAAATAAAAATTCGATAAAATATTGTATTAAAATTATATAGATAAAATGTTGAAAAAATATAATAAAAAATGGATAAAATATTTTTTGTTTATCTATATAAATAAAAAATTGGATAAAATATTTAAAAATATAATAAAAAATTATATCGATAAAATATTAAAAAATATAACAAAAATTATATCGATATAATATTTAAACATATAATCAAAAATTATATCGATAAAATATTTAAAAATATAATAAAAAATTGATAAAATATTTTCTGTTTATCCATATAAATAAAAAATTGGATAAAATATTAAAAAATATAATCAAAAATGGATAAAATATTTTTTGTTTATCCATATAAATAAAAATTGGATAAAATATTTAAAAATATAATAAAAAATTATATCGATAAAATATTAAAAAATATAACAAAAATTATATCGATATAATATTTAAACATATAATCAAAAATTATATCGATAAAATATTTAAAAATATAATAAAAAATTGATAAAATAATTTTTCTTTATCCTTTCGTATAATCGCAAATTCGAATAATTAGCGCGTCGTTTAACACCCCGGAACGTTCTTAACTCGTACCTGCGAATTGAACTGTTCGTCCCGTGTGTCTCGTGCGCACTTATCGTCATTGTGTGGACGAGAATGAGAGAGCGTGGTAAAACACGAGAATTGAAGAGTCGGTGAATATCTGTGTAATGGTCGTGTTAAGTGCGTTGCCGGAAATCACGACGAGGGGAGGGGAGTGCAAACATGTTCGTTTACTCATTCTCAAACTCACTATTGACTTCGACGACTTCGTACGTCGTTCTTTGTTTAATTTTTTTTTTAACCAACAGCGTTAATCAATATCAAGTGTTCAAGCGCGATGCAAACTTTGAAGTGACAAACGATAGCTACATCGTACCAATAATGTTATATACGAGAGAATAAATTTATATAAATTTAATCATTTTTAATTCGAAGCAATATAAATTATTAATTTAAATCAATTTATTATTGCAACGATTATTATAAATATTATTTCTTAATTTTGGCTTAATTTTATAAATACGAAAAAAAAGTCAAGCATTATTAACAAAAATTCTTAAATAAATAAATAAATCAATAATAGCAATTAACGTAATGATATATTTAAATTGATCTTTAAATTGGATCAATAATTATATTTATTCGCATGAAAATAATCAAATGAGAAAAAAAAACGTAAAAAAAAGTTTCAAGTTTCAAATTTATATAACTGTATTAATTTTTAATTCAACGCAATATAAATTGTAAATTTACATAAATTCATTATTGCATCGATTATTATAATTATTATTTCTTAACTTTGGATTAATTTTATAAATACGAGAGAAAAATAAAACATTATTAACAAAAATTCGGAAATAAATAAATAAATCAATAATAGCAATTAAAACAATAATATATTTAAATTTATCTTTAAATCATATCGATAATTATATTTATTCTCATGAAAATAATCGAATGAAGAAAAAAACCGTAAAAAAAAGACTTCGTTCGTATAAAAAAAGTATAAAAAAAAAGGTTTCAAATTTATATAACTGTATTAATTTTTAATTCAACGCAATATAAATTGCAAATTTAAATAAATTCATTATTGCATCGATTATTATGATTATCATTTCTCAATTATTGATTAATTTTATAAACATCGAAAAGAAAACATTAAACATTATTAAAAAAAAAATTCCCAAATAAATAAATAAATAAATAATAGCAATTAAAACAATAATATATTAAAAATAATCTTCGAATCATATCGATAATTATATTAATTTCCATGAAAATAATCGAATAAAGAAAAAAACCCTTAAAAAAAAAAATTTTTTTTAATCTTTCAATCATTTAAAAAAAGCTTGAAAGTTAGTTCTTATCTTCGATTTAAAGGGACTTGTCCCATGCCGTACGAATCTTAACCGAACGTGTTTCACTTCTCCCTTTCGTTTTCTCTTCTTATCGTATTTTCTCCTTTCTCGTTCCTTCCTATCTATCAATCTATCTATACAGCTATACACATATAGGTATCGATGTATCTCGGATGAACGTTTGCGCGAGGTATCAAGCACCGCGAAAGATTGGCCGTCACTCACCGATGCCAGAGAGAGCTTCTCGGCATCGCCAATAGGTCCATTGTGTGACCCAACGATGATGCGTGCTAGCCCCCCCCCCTCCTCCTCCTCCTCCTCCTATTCCCCACCATGCACCTCGTACCGTTCGACCCGATCGATCGATCGATCGATCGGGTCGACTGCAGCGCTCGATCCCTCGTGATGCGCACGCGTCGATGCAACGAGGAGATAGCACACGCACCAAAGGATCTCTCTCTATCTCCCTCTCTCTCGAAGATTCTGATTGCCTCGCCACGATATCCTTTGAACAGTCCTTTATACGGTCGTACCATGAAATTTTTTTTTTTTTTTTTTTAAATTTTTTATTCGTTTTTCTAGTTTAATCAAAGCCGTATCCGACCGCTATGATTTATTACCGTTTATAGCAGCGAGATATAACGTTCGACTAAATAATAATGCGTTTTATTATTATGATTTATTGTCGTTATCGCGGGTCTCGAGCAATATGAAAAATGATCTCGTTCTAGGAGCGAGACACTCGGCCCAACTGTCGGTGAACTTTGATGACGAGCGATCGAAACAAATATTGAAAAATATTGGAGAATAAAAGATTGTGATAAATGGTTTGGGTTCGTTATCGAAATTATTATTATTGTTATTAAAAATTCAGTAATATTATTCGTTAGTTTATTAATTGTCTATTTTGTTAATGAGAAGAAGTTTGTAATTTAATTTGGAATTAATAAATTGGTAATTTATCTTGTAATTAATTCATTTCTAATTTAATTCAAAATTCATGAATTTATAATTAAACAAACGATAATTTAATTACCTGCGGGAAGTGAGTAAGCTCGTATCGATAACCCGAATGAATATAAATAACGTAATGATAAAAATGTAAACAATGTTTTGTCTTTAGACAATTATTTTTTTTAATTTTTTCTAACGATCTTCGATCCATCAGTAGTAAATCGTATATGGCGCCAAGGTCGAAGGAGTTGAGGGACGTAATGGTTGCAGATTCTCGCGAATCACTGGTGAGAAAATTGTCGCAGGAAAATAATAAAAACCCGAATAAATATAAATAACGTAACGATACAAATATAAACAATGTTTTTTCTTTAGACAATTAATTTTTTTAAATTTTTTCTAACGATCTTCGATCCATCAGTAGTAAATCGTATATGGCGCCAAGGTCGAAGGAGTCGAGGGACGTAATTGTCGTAGGAAAGTAATAACAACGCGAATAAATATAAATAACGTAACGATAAAAATATAAACAATGTTTTTTCTTTAGTTAATTAATTTTTTTAATTTTTTCTAACGATCTTCGATCCATCAGTAGTAAATCGTACATGGCGCCAAGGTCGAAGGAGTCAAAGGACGTAATTGTCGCAGGAAAGTAATAACAGCCCGAATAAATATAAATAACGTAACCATAAAAATATAAACAATGTTTTTTCTTTAGTTAATTAATTTTTTTAATTTTTTCTAACGATCTTCGATCCATCAGTAGTAAATCGTGTATGGCGCCAAGGTCGAAGGAGTCAAAGGACGTAATTGTCGCAGGAAAGTAATAACAACTCGAATAAATATAAATAACGTAACCATAAAAATATAAACAATGTTTTTTCTTTAGTTAATTAATTTTTTTAATTCTTTCTAACGATCTTCGATCCATCAGTAGTAAATCGTACATGGCGCCAAGGTCGAAGGAGTCAAAGGACGTAATTGTCGCAGGAAAGTAATAACAACCCGAATAAATATAAATAACGTAACGATAAAAATATAAACAATGTTTTTTCTTTACTTAATTAATTTTTTTTATTTTTTCTAACGATCTTCGATCCATCAGTAGTAAATCGTATATGGCGCCAAGGTCGAAGGAGTCGAGGGACGTAATTGTCGCAGGAAAGTAATAACAACTCGAATAAATATAAATAACGTAACGATAAAAATATAAACAATGTTTTTTCTTTAGACAATTAATTTTTTTTTATTTTTTCTAACGATCTTCGATCCATCAGTAGTAAATCGTACATGGCGCCAAGGTCGAAGGAGTCGAAGGACGTAATTGTCGCAGGAAAGTAATAACAACCCGAATAAATATAAATAACATAACGATAAAAATATAAACAATGTTTTTTCTTTAGACAATTAATTTTTTTAAATTTTTTCTAACGATCTTCGATCCATCAGTAGTAAATCGTATATGGCGCCAAGGTCGAAGGAGTCGAGGGACGTAATTGTCGCAGGAAAGTAATAACAACCCAAATAAATATAAATAACGTAACGATAAAAATATAAACAATGTTTTTTCTTTAGTTAATTAATTTTAAAAATTTTTTCTAACGATCTTCGATCCATCAGTAGTAAATCGTATATGGCGCCAAGGTCGAAGGAGTCGAGGGACGTAATGGTTGCAGATTCTCGCGAATCACTGGCGAGAAAATTGTCGCAGGAAAGTAATGAAACGCCGAGTGTTTTGCCACCGGGACAAATTGTCGGGTAAAAAAACTGGCGACGGGTCTCACACGCACACATCGACTTTATAAATCTATATATATATACATATACATGTAAGTCGGGAGAGAAGAGATCTTCTACGATCGGTCGTATGGACCAGAAACTGTTCTCCCTTGTGTACGACGTGCGAGAACTAAAGTGGGATTCACGGTAAAACTGGCTCGTATCAATGTCCGTTCGACTACGTTCGAAGTCGTTGTCGCTCTCGCGGGCGTCTTCCTGCCACCTTGCTCTTTCTCCTGCTCACTTGGCCTGATGTGCGCGCATGCGCACGTGTGTATGTGCGCATGCGTTAGTTAAGTGCGATTGCCGACTAGGAGATCGTCTCTCGGCGTGGAAAATTGTACACATCGGACAAATTGTAACAAAACCTTGACGAACGATCGAACTTATCTGGAATGCGCAATGCCCGTTGATAGAAAGAGATAGAAATAGTACGGCGAGTGAGTTTTGCTCGGATCTGTTTCTTTTTTTTTTTTTCTTATCATCGAGCGATGATTACACACCGGGAGGAAAAAGAATCGAGGCGAGACTCGTGAGAGAATAAGCTAGAAAGAATTCGTTTTTTTCTTTGTCGCTCGATCAACATCGATGTACGGGGCTTTCCGTGTTAAATCGTTAATGAATATATTTTTTTTTCACAAAATTCAAAAAAATAATTTGCCAAATGTATTTTCAATTTTGTTTAGCAATGGAAATTTGCAATGATCGTTAATATTTTTGAAATTTTATCTGTGATTTATTTTCACCTCGCAGGTATTATTAAAATCGACTTATTTTTTTAAATATAATTATTTTCAAGATAATAATAATAATAATAATAAAATCCAATCAAACGTAAACAAATTGCAATTTTAATTTTACTTTTTCCCAGAATTTTACAAAGAACGCCCCATACATCGTAAATCAATCAAATATTCCCAGATAATCGTTCCATCTATTTTTAATGAATCTATCGATAAAGATCGTCGATCCGATAATTCCACATGTCGTTTCGATTAATTGTCAATTTCCTTTTTATCTCGTCGACATAATTTTCTGTTTTTTTTAATCTTCTCATTCTTTCGTTTATTTTTTTATTATACAAATGCATATTATGTATACAGCTCGAGGCTTCTTATCTCGTTTCCATTCCAACGATCAAAACCGTTCGTCTTCGTTATCAAATTAACGATATGGCGTGTTTCAATCACACATTTGCTCAACTATGAATTCGTATGCAGATTAGTACGTGACTGGATCGAACGACGAGCCAATATTCGTACGTATAGGTAAAGGAGACACGGAAAAGTATCTCGTTTATATTCAAATATAATATTCAAACGGGGGGATATTCGTTTGAATATTCCCCCCCACCATCTTCCCTCTCTCGCGCCCCCCTCTATCTTTCCCTCTTACGCCCCCCCGCCCCCCACTCCCTCGCAATTTCTCATTCTCTCGCGAGGTTTTAATTTTTTTTGACACAACCTCGGTCACTAATCACAGCCGAGACTTCTCGTTTGCTTTAATTATCAATTACCGGAGGACCATAAAGTTCGCGAAGGATGCGTCTAATACGCACCGGTTCAACCGCCCGTGACCGGAGATCGCGTTCTTGGCAACGATGAATAAGAATTGAATATTTATGGGATGCGAATGAACGAGTGGTAAGAAATTTTTTTTTTTACGCGCGGAATCTTCTTTTGAAATTCTCGCGAACTCGTTTTGTATTGGAATTTAACTCGCGGACGACGATCGCGAAACGTTCTCTCGTATGAAATTTTTCAGAATTTGTCCATCGAGAAGTGAAGAATGTTAAAAGAAAAGAATTTCTGTTATTTTCAATTTTATTGACGAAACAAAAATTGCGCCATTTGGAAATGAAAAAATTGATACGGAAAATTGAAAAAAAAGCGCCATCTCGCAGCGAAACTCGAAAGATTTGTAGATTTTCGCTAAGATGTAAAAAAGTTACAAAATAAAAAAATTCAATTATATTTGAATTTTTTTTTTTTCAAAAAAAAAAAAAATCGCGAATTTCTTCCAAAATTTCCCCTCCTTACTCAACGCTTCTTGTTTAATTTTGCCAAACGCAAAAAAACATTTCTCTCCAAACTCGAAAGCCTTTCGAAGATTTCAAGAGAAGAAAAAAAATTGTTTTTAATTTATCGTGAAAAAAAAAGTTCGGCTATATCTTCTGGCTCGTCGCTCAAATCCTCGTTCCAAAGAGACACGCACAAAACACAGAAGCGAGAGAGAAGATGTACAGAAATCTCGCGGGGCATAAATTTCGCAACGAGCCTAGCGGTTGAATCGTTCAACGGATAATTAAACGCCCGAGGAGCGCGTCCTGGCGTCGTCCCTGGGAGAAGTGGATAACGATGTGGTCGCTCGGGACGAGTGAAAGAAAAAGAAAAAAAAAAAAAGAAAAATAAACAAATAAAAAAAAAACAAAAAAAAATGTAAAAAAAAAAAAGAACTTAAACGCCAAGAAGTCGAGAGGTCTCTCCGAGCGACGAGAGACTTTACGCAGTCGCGGCGCTTTTACACCGAGGGGGCTCTCTCTCTCCCTGTGTAATGTAATAGACGATGATGAATCGTCGCGGATGACAAAAAAACGTTTAATCTAAGGAGGCGGCGGCGGCGGCGGCGGCTTGGCGAGTTATCCTCGCGCTCTTCAAAGAGAGGATTCCCCTTTCGTCTTTTCACCGAGTCAAACGAGCGCAAAACGTATCTATCTATATTTTTTTTTTTCGTTTATTTTTAGTTGTTTAAAAGTGTTTTGCCGCGTTTTCGCACAGTCCTTTATACACATGGGAGTACAGGAACGCAGGCGGAGTATAATCGAGTCAACGCTTCTTACGACTCTCAACGCGCGTTAAATCAGGGAATTATATTAAATTTTCAATTTCGTTGCGGGATAACGGGAGATAAATGAAGAATTTAAAAAAAAAAAAAAAAAAAAAAAAAAACAGGAATAAAAAAGAAGGATAAAATGTAAAATAAACGACTCACGTTGTCTGCAGCGTTGACGTCGACACCGCGTAGTACGAGGATGTCGCAGATTTCAGAGTGTCCCGCGGCGGCTGCGAGCAACAGCGGGCTTCTACCGTTCTGTAAGATATTTAAACGTTTCGTATTTTAGATTGCAATTTTGGACAATGGGACGATATTTTCTCAAAAAAACGTCGTTTGTTGCGGATTTTTTTTTTTTTTGTTTGTTTTTCGGTGTGTTTGTTTACGAGTGTTTGTTTATTTCTGGGTTAATTTATTTGAGCGAGGAATATCGATTCGTCAAATTTTCAAAACAATTTTGATAATTATTGTTATTATATTTGTTAATATTTTATTTAAAATTATTATTTTTATGCCGACGGTATTTGTGGTATTTGCTTGGATAAAAACAAAACAAACAGCAAAATTTATTACAAAACAAGAAAAATTGATTTTTTGATAATTATCGTTATTATATTTCTTAATATTTTGTTTAAAATTATGAATTTTATGGAGACATTATTTCTGGTATTTAGACCGATAAAAATAAGAAAAATAAAACAACCAAATTTATCGTAAAAACCAAAATAAATAAAAATTTTATCGAAGAAAATTAATCGCCTCGTTAATTGATTGTATAAGTTTTCGATTCGGATCACGATTTATAATTCACCTCGTATTGTGACAATGTAACGAAGCACAGTATCTATACGCAAATACATTCTCGAAGGGCCCGGGGGCCAGCGAATCAACGCCCAAGCGTGAAATATAATGAAAGCGCGATTCATGCGCATTCCGCATTAATATTGTTAATGCAATTAAAGACGAAATAATTGTAACGAATCCGGAGATAATCGGTACATTCGCGACGGTGCGCGAGCTTTGCCCCGCCCCCGTCCTAGTCGCACCCCCTCTATACGCTCATCGGACCAATCCACGTCGAGCGCGCTCGACTTTATACAGGGTGTCCCCTTTATCTCTGCCACCCGAAATAACTCGGTAATTATCGACGTTACAAAAAAATGTTTCAAACCAAAGTTGCACGGTATGGAGGGGACTATCGAATGTGACCATTTCTTTAAATTTCGGTGGAGGCGTTTACGCAGAGTGAAGGTCACGTTAACTTTTTTAATGGAATAGTGTATTTTTTTTCAGTCTTCTCGTAGAGACTACCAAATATTTGGTAGTCTTATAAAAACGTCACAAAGAAATGTTCCAAACAACAGTTGTACTGTTTGAAATCTGTTTTTCTCTCACGAGTAAAGAAGCAATGCAATTAGACAGGAGGCTGTGATTTTTCTAACATGTGGCTAGATCAGCATAGAGCTCTATCTGTTTATAACATTGAAGGAAAACACGCAAACCTTAATGATATGGAATAATCCCAAGAGCTTCCTCTTGTGTTTGATTCATTGACCCGATTAATTATATTTACTCAATCGTGAAGCAGACTTATCGATTTACATATTTAATCGTGTCGCAAGCTTTATCTTTATCGCTAGCGTTCGCCACGACGTTCAAAAAAAGGAGTCGAAAGGAACGAAGTGGTAATCTTCGAAAGTAAACAACGCGAATGCACGTGTCAACCGCGATAATATTTGTTCTTTCGAAAGTCGTATCTCACGTCCCGTTCTTCCGGGCAAATTAAACGGGAAGTAGGTACGAAGGTGGCGAATATACATCGAGGTGAAGGACGATTTAAGAATAAACGACGAAAGTTCATCAAGATTGTTTATATTTCATTGACTTATGCACGCATACAAATGTAGGTGTCCAATTCAGTTTCACGTATTCCTCCCGGACCACGCAGAGGTAAACAAAATCGCCGGCTTCGGGGCCATGGTAGCGATGATAACGAGGAAAGGACGATCCACTCGGAACACGACGGGCTTAGGTCTTGATTTATTGACCGAGGTTTCAACTGAAAAAATATTCATTCGATCAATGTATGCATCTTCATTCGCAAATTCAATCTTACCTGCTTCATTTATTTTTTTTTTTCATTGTTGATTTCGGATTTTGTTTATTTATATCAAACGTTCGACATGTTTTTAGAAACGAATCTAGCAATTTTTTGGACGATCGAGCGTGGAATTATCTAGACCGTTCGCTATACGAGTGAGCAGGTCGAATTATCGATAGTTATCAATGTTTACACATTTCAAACAACATATTTTGCTGTCAAAGCCAAACTTTTATGTATGCCCGCCAGATCGTAGGATGAAGAGAAATTATTATTAATTTTGGGCTTATTCCCGTTCATAAATCGTTCTTTTTTTTTCCAAAAACAAAGCCTCTGTCGAGAATCTACGATTTTAGGGCCGATGCCAAAAACCGAATGACCGAATTATCTGGGCGTGGCGAAAAGAGTTTATCGAGATCGTTAAAAACTAGAAGTAAATTTATGACAAATCCCCCAAAATGTGTATAGGGAAAAAAGTTTGGCTGGACTTACAGGTCGATGCTCCTGCCTTGCTACCCTTTTCGTCGACGTCGATGAAAGCTTTCTGCACAATCTTGCTGATGGTAATAGATCGCGAACCGAAGATTCCACTAAAGTCGCTCAACTGGTTGTCGAACATATCAGTCATTTGCATCTGCGAAAATTCACAAGGAATGATATAGTTTCGAGGGGCGGGTAGCCAGATTTCGTTATATTTACGATTCTACAATTTCCAATTGAAATTTGATCCAGTGAGACACTCACCGTTTGTAGGGTATTCTTGAGCAAAAGTTCTGATGTTATCCTAAATTTCGGCAGGTAAACCGGGATGTTCTGTACTCGGTTGTCCACAAGGTCGTGCATTATAAGCTTGTCAAGGTTCTGGATCACGTTGGCAAGACCGTCTACCGCATTCGGACGAATGATGAACATGCTAATCTCTTGCGAGAAGTCCGTGCTCTGGTATTTAATGATTAATCGTTTATATCGAGTAATATTAATATCAAGAAAACCAACAATGCAATGAAACAAAAGAAAGAAAAAAACAATCCGTGATGTTTATCATTGCGATGCGTCCAAGCAGGATAAGTTTACCTGGTACGGAAGCTCGATGAAGGTGGCGTCGAGGTAGTCAAGGTCTTCATATCCGAAATAATCCTCTTGGAACATGGTCGGAATATTTATACTTTTCTTGGCGTTGATATAGAAGGGACGATCGGTCGTGTTATCAACGGAGAATGGCTTATCCCAAGCACCATTGAAATAAACGGCGGTGGCGAGTACGAGAGGCGTGTTACTGTCAACATCGGCTGTATGGGCGAGCGTGATGAAAGTATCAAATTTAAGTACGCTCGATGAGTAAGGAAGAAATCAGGGTTAACAAACGGAATGGGACGATGTCGATCGAGAAGAACCTTCTAGTCTCCGATACGACAGCGAGGGATAGTTAGATACTCGACGGCTCTTACCGGGTGTCACGAGATTCTTGATAACGCCATTAGTGTTATCCTCGGACCACTTATTGATGGCGTTGCTCGCCAGCACCGAGTTTCCAAAATCGAGTGACTGAACTTCCGAGGAAAAGACTTCCTTTGTCAATTTCTCAAAGCTGCACCGAACCTGGACCCCGTCGTCAACGAAGATCCCGCTAGCCAAATGTAGATGGATTCCTGGGATGTTCTGCAATTATATCGATAATGAACAGATCGAATCGCGCGTATCGAAGGTGGAGCGAGAACGATATCGACATAACGATGGTGTTAATTTGATTGCGTGCAATTCGTACCCTCAGCTTCTTGAACATGCTGTGGAATCCCGCATTGGTAACATTATCGTCATTTGGAAGTGCGAGACCCTCGCGCATCTGCCTCTTGGTATTTCCTCCAGCGCCATTATACGTCATCGATAGTACCGTGGAAACGCCGATGGGCGAGCATATAAGATTGTTCTCATGTTCAGCCGCTGCGGTCTGCGAACGACGATGACGACAATAATAATAATAATAATAATACTAACAATAACAAAATTCAAAGCTTCGTTCGTTGATCCAGTGCAGCATGCGCGTACCTTGAAGAAGTTCAATGAGAACGTGTTAACGCTATCAATTATAGAGTTCGGAGGCTCGTCGTTCTCTTCATCCTCATATAACTCGGCATTGATGGAAATCGTCGCGAACGAAGCGACAACACCGATTAATAAAACTGAAAATAAGCGCATAATGTAATTATGTTATCCGAGAGATTGGGATTTTAAGCTGGCTGCGATAAATTTGATCACAGTGGCGGTACGCCGATACTCGATCGGAATTCAATGGATGACAAGTTATACTTACCAAGACGCATTTTAGATTTTTAGGAATCGAGGTACGATTCTTTTACTCAGTAACGAAAATTTCCTAAGATCGACCTGTTCTCGAGGACAGATCGAAACAAACTTGTCACGATGATGGAAATTCGAGTCTATTTAACGGTCTTCTCTAATATCTCCCCACCGGTGAATCGGGTATCAAGTATTTTCAGTACACGAGGTCGTATATACCGGCAACAATCAAGAACGGAATCACTTATTACCGACGGTGATATATCCACAATAACTTAACGCACGTTTCTAATTGAACTTACACTCGATTGAATGTTGTTTCAGGTGAGCTTGTCAATTAATAATGTTGATCTAGCGAGTATCTTCTCGGCTTTTACAGCTACGTTGCCAAAATAATATCACGCATACATTTTTAAGAATATGATTATATCGATTTTTCGCTAACGTTCTTAGGATAGCGAACAAAACAGCACGTATGTCAAGGATGGAACAGGGGAATGATGTAATGCGTGCGACGTATCCATAATGCGCAACAATACGACGTTATCTCTTCGCTGTTGTTCTGCTTCCTACCGTTTATTTTTAAACGTTTATTATGCGATAGTTATGTCGAAAGCAGGAGAATAGTTTGAGAACAAAAATGTCTATGCACGAAGAAATGTTGCCGAGCTTTGCTTTACTGAAGAATGAACCCCGAGGAGTTGGTCCCTGGAGAAATCAATGAACCATTTAATCTGAAATTAGGCTAGGGATCAATAAACATCGCTGGAAATCGTAGGAAATCGCCGAAGTCAACTGATTATTCCTGATTTCCTTGTGATTTCTATAAATGTATAGGAAATCATTGGGAATCATAAAGAAATCGTGTGATTTCGGGAATCGTTGGGCATCACTCATCCCTTGTTCAAGCGAGCAAGCATTTATCAAAGTTTTTCTATTGACAGTCCAGAAATCACCGATTTCTAAAATTCGGGTATCACTGGAAATAGTTGGAATCGGCAGAAATCACGTGAAATCACAGGTAATCTTGTTGATTCGGAAATCACGGGAATCGCAGTGGAAACCGTAAGAAATCTTTTGGAAATCGTTGTGTCACGGAATCTGCGAGTGACCGACCCCTCGATCATCCCTCTCGTCGTGCTCGCTCACAAACTTGGATAATGGCAGTAGCACGATCTATCTGGAACTACCCAACTTATTATTAAAAACATCCTGATAAAAGAAAGGAGAAGGAAATGACAAGGAAAGCAGGGAGAAAAGGTAATGGTGTGAAACTCAACTATGAAGGGCTGATCCCAATAAAAAATCAGAGAAGGATCGAACACTTTCTACCTATGACACGAGTAAAGAAAAAGCGGCACTAAAACTCACCTTGAAGAAAAAGTTGTTTGTGCACAAAAGATGACAAAAATTCACACCACGAATCACTAAATCACTATTGTAACTTTGCGCGACGGTCGCCACATTGGGTGACACAGGAGGAAGAAAAAGTCGATCACGAGTCGAGATCACTGCGAAAAACTCGGCCGCGCCATCTCGTCATTGATCAAGGAAATTACATACTAATCTCGGCCGACTTTTGAGCGAGGACATCGACCCACGATACAATAAGGAAGAAAATTTAACGAATTATTGGCCTAATAAAAGAATATAACGAATGGGCGCGAAATAAAGAGAGCACTTTAAATCTTATCACGAGATATACCAATTTCAATTTACTCTCGAGTTCTGGACAACACGGAAAAATCAATGAAAAGGCAATCACCGTTTCAATATACAGGGTGAGTTTCATAAGGTGTCTCAAAACTTTATTTTAAGGTAGATGGGATCATTACAGACAAAAGTTGCAAATATACATTGGGGGTATTTTTAATAGTTTACGAGATATCAATTTTTTCAGTTGAAAAAAATTTAATTATATTATTCTCATGGTATTCAGATCAATCTAGCTTTAAGGTTGTTGTGGGGTCTAGCCATCGCGGGTGAAGCATGAGGGGGGTGCCCTATGCTTACGCACGGAACCGATGAATTGTTACCAACTGCTTGTCGTCAAATTATCGTCGTATTTAATATCATTTTTCAAGGAAAAAATCTACATCAGTTTAGAAGAATATGCATTTTTGACAAAGTGATAGTTACAGGAATTATTTCTATTAGTTTATGGCATTATTTTCGATGATTCGTTAGAGATCAATTACTGGAAGACGAACTGGCAACAACGTAAATTATGACCCACGATAATTGCTTGGGTTGACAGCAGTGTCGCACAGCTGTCATATACCCGCTCCGTTCGTAACCGTAAAATCGAAGTGTCTGTTTATCAATCATGAACATAGGTCCCGGGAAAAAATTCTTTCGTTGGAAAGGGTCGCTAAGGTAGAGAGTGCTTGTGCCATCTACGCTGTTATCATATTTCCGAAGCCTTATATCTTGTGTGCTCAAGTTTTGGGAACATTCGCGATTATAATCATTAATAACGTTGAATCGGTACCTACTGTAAATTATTATTTTCAAAGCACCAAAAGTTAGTCTGATATTTCATTTAACCGTACCTATTTTTTTAACTCCGTGCCATCGTTTTCGGCAGATATATATAATATACTGAAAAATGTTCGAAAAATTCCCATAGACATAAAGTGATGAGCACACCAAATGCCCCAAGTTTGCGATTTTCTTTCTAAATAACTGTACTGTGGATTGTTTTGAAATTTGACAGGTTAATTAGTAAATGGATCATGAACGTTCATACAAAATTTCATCTCAGCGACATCGTTTCGACCTTACCCCACAACAACCTTTACCGGAAATAGATGAGAACAAATTTCGAAAACAAAATCTGAACAAATTCTGGCACACTCAACACGAAATAATACAACTTTTTACCGCCTTGAGATTTTGGTGTTAACCTCATCGTTTTCGTTCTCCGGTGAAATTTTCAAATTATCAATTTTTTTTCTCAAAAAACGAAATATCTTTGGAAAAAAGATCGTAAACAATTTTCTCAGAAACGAAATTGAAGCTTAGGCTTCCCCCTTTATGATTTTGGTCAAAGAAATACGTTAAAACAATGTTTACCACAAACGGAGTTCACTCAAAAAACAACAAAAAACGATACAAAAAAAATGGTTGTTTTCAAAAGTGGGTGCTAATTGTAAAAAAAAAATCGTCAATTTTTGTTGAAAAAGTCAATATGAAGGTAAATCCCTCCTCTTTAAAATAGTGTTGGTTATAGAAACAGTGCCGAAAAACAATGAAATGGTATCGAAAGCTTATTTTCATCTTATTGATCTTTATCTATATAATGCCCATGTAATATATAAGATGAGAAACGAGGGAGCTACACCATTTCCTTCATTTCGATTACAGGTTGTTAGATCATTATTGAAACTTGATCCTTCTGCAAACATCTCTCCTTACAATGATCCTCCCACTCGATTAGTCGGCCGCCATTTTCCGAAGTGTTACATCCCCATAACGTAACCACCATCGCGCCTTAAACACGAGCATCCCTCCTTACGCCATCGCACGACGCAACCCTAACTCGGGGATGAACGCGGCGGGGAGAGATGCTCAGGCCCAAGAGTGGGGACAGGCGATAAGGATAAATTTTCCTCCGAATTGGAAAAGTAAGGAGTAGGAGACGGTGGAGACTTTGGACCAATAAGAAATCTGTAAACTACCCTCTCCAACCCCTACGCAATAGACAAAGATAGTTGATAGACTAGTATATAAGGCCCGAATTTTAGCATAAAAATCAGTTCTTCATCAACATTCAAACTTGTAAGCTTCTCTTAAGTCTTCAAAATTGTAAAAGTCCTGGATAGAGCAAAAATCCTGTACTGCTCTACCAGTCTCAACTCAACCAACCAAGAAAAATAGAAAAGAGTAAGTTACTAACTGACTCCCACAAATTATTGAATTGCGAGGACCACCTCGAGTTCAAAGTTCCTTCGCAACAACAAGTCGAATTGCGTGGACCACCCCGAGTTCGACCATCCTCCAATACTCCATATTGAACTGCGAGGCCCACCTCGAGTTCGATCATCCTCCTACACAACCCATTGAACTGCGAGGTCCACCCCGAGTTCGATAGATTCCCCAAAGAGTAAAGAGTTGCGAGGACAACAGCGAGCTCATACCTTCCATCATCCGTCGAGTTGCGAGGACCACCTCGAACTCAGAGGATGCCTTCCTTACACATTAATCCAAATTCCTTCTAAACTTCTGGGGACTCCACAGTCTAAAATTCATTTATCTGGTCAAACTCCATTAGCCCGTTTCCCAAGACTCATTAGCTTTGCTAAGGTCAAAAATAGGGCAACTATTATGTTACTAGGACGTAACAGAAGCAAGGTACAAGTCGAAGGTGTCACTTGTGCTCTTTGCGTAGTACTGTACGTCGGACGATATACATATGCCCCAGTTGTGATACTCCTCTATGCGCAACGCCATGCTTTGAAGAGTACCACACAAAAGAAACCTTACCATAGAGTCAATCATACCGACGTGAGAGGCAATGGGCCTCTCAAAAATCAAGCACCCCGAAACGGGTGAGAGGCAAGGGGACTCACAAAAATCAAGGACCCCAATGGGATCACCCATTGATCACGCCAAGTCCACGTCGTTGATCCTGGGTCATGCTGAGAGCGCATATCAGAATATTTCTTGATATCTCCGGTGATACGGCAGTAGCTTGTAGCGTTTGTGGTAGAAATGAAATTTGATAGTGGATTATGATAGTGGATTAATGTGTGACCGTATGGATGTAAAGTTGCCGGTGCGTCTCGGCTTCGATTCGGTCAATGTTTCTCAATGAAGAAAGTTAATACATTTTTTGGTTTTGACGTTTCGATCCTGATTGGGATCCTCTTCAGAAGTATTTTTATTCTCTGTACAAAGTTAATACTACCTTTTAGAAATTTTATTACAAGTGTTTTCATTATATTAGGTTTCTACTTCGGATTATTGATTAGGGTTAATTGAGAACATGTGCTGTCAGTTAATGTAATTGACCTCTAAATAGACGATCTACATAACAGTGCCTGCGGACTTTTTAAATGTTTTTTACGTATTCAGCGCATCAAACTACGTACGAAAACCTTCTCAAAACTTGACTTATACTAGAAATGAAATTTGACCTTGAAATAGAGATTCAAGGTCAAGCGGTGCCTGCGGATTTTAACCCTTAGTCTGCCTAGGGTTTTTTGGCACCTTCAGTCTGCCTAGGGGGGTCGTTGGCGTCCTGACGGTTTTTCAACCAGTTTCAGTGGGGTTAAAAATCTAAAGAAATTCATGGAGTTTCTTTAAACCTTTAAGTTGAAGTATCGATCATAAAATTATAAAAAATTTTATTTTTTAATATATTATTTATCCAAAAAATGATAAAAAACGGTATCAATGCATTTGTTCACTCAAAAAATCATAACTTTAAGACAAATAAAGATATCGAAACTGCCAAAAAAGAATATTAAAGGGGAAGATTGTCGCTTTCGAGAAAAAAATCAACCGTATCCAATTTTTGTTAAATTAACCTTAAGTTTGGGACCTAAAAATTGGCAATAATTTAGTCGCAAATTTCGAAGTAAAGAGGCAATAAATGTGTATTAAATACAAACTAAGTAATAAAATCAGTAATAACTCATTCGTTAAGTGTCACAATATATTTTTATTGTAGAAAATATGAAAAAAATTAGAAAAAGTTAGAAATTACGAAAAAAAAAAATTGAAAAAAATCGAATTTTTTTTTGCCCCCAAATTTTTTTGTGGCACTTTTATAGCCTCAATAAAGACTTTCAAGCGAAAAAACGAAAAAAAAATTACTTACAGTTTTGACAACCGCCGTCTGCCTAGGGGGCTCGTATGCGTCCGGAACGAAAATCAATTGCTCCTTACAACAGCTGGGTAAGAACTAGAATAGCGCCTATTTGCAGGTCGGGTCTAGAGGGGCCTAACTTTTTTTACATAAGCCTAATAGCGCCTCCCGTGATCGGATTTAGGAGTTACACCGACATTTGATTTTCGCTCGGACGCAAACGACCCCCCTAGGCAGACTAAGGGTTAAAAATGTTTTTTTACGTATTCAGCGCATCAAACTGCGTACAAAAACCTTCTAGAACTTGGCTTATACTAGAAATGAAATTTGACCTTGAAATAGAGATTTCAAGGTCAAGAGTGTCTGCGGGATTTTTTTTTACTATTTTTTGTTATATTCAGCGCGTGAAATTACATGGAAATACCCTCTCAAACCTTCATGACAAATGAGACAAATTTTATATATTGCACTATACGTTGCCTCCGGGGCTGGTTAATAGTGTTGGGGTTACTTTGGATCGAAGATATATTTATTTGTCAATTGAAGAACCTTACAGTTGTGTGATAAATACAATTGTACTAGATATGTGAGTGACTTGTCGTAAGCTACACTTTGGTAGGATCTCCATGTATTCTGGATGATCGCTTCCGGTTGACTGGTCGTGCGTACCTGACAAAGGGGTCCATCCTTAGCGAAGATTTGGGCGAAACTAATTCGCTCTTAGTAGTACGCGCGTCTTGTATCGAAGTATTGAAACCGAGAGGGTAACGATATTCTATATTCAACAGATATATCGACCAGCAGTCAGATCGGGAACTCTACCTGAGATATCCAGTGATTTTATGTATAAATTTTGCATTTTGTAAGAGATCGATTTGTACTGAAATTTTTCCGCCGCTGAAAGGTTAATATCGTTAGTGCAATTAAAGACGAAATAATTGTAACGAATGCGTGGGTAATCGATACATTCGCGACGGTGCGCGAGCTTTTCCCCGCCCCCTTTCTAGTCTCCCCCCTCTATACGCTCATCGGACCAATCCACATCGAGCACGCTCGACTTTATACAGGGTGTCCCCTTTATCTCTGCCACCCGAAATAACTCGGGAATTATCGACGTTACAAAAAAATGATTCAAACAAAGGTTGCACGGTATGGAGGGGACTATCGAATGTGACCATTGTTTTAAATTTCGGTAGAGGCGTTTACACACAGTGAAGGTCACGTTAACTTTTTTAAATAGAATAGTGTATTTTTTTTTTTTCAACCTTCTCGTAGAGCACCTCAATTTGCATAAAAAACGTTAGAGGGTCAACGTCATTCAATTCATAGTCTCATAAAAACGTCAGAAACAAATGTTCCAAACAAAAGTTGTACTGTTTGAAAGGGGCCATCAAATGCGACCATTTCTCTCTCTCTCTCTTTGTCTGTCTGTCTGTCTGTCTGTCTGTCTCCCTATCTCTGTTTTTCTCTCACGAGTAAAGAAGTCATGCAGTTAGACCAGGAGGCTGCGATTGTGCAAACATCTGGCTACGTTAGCATCGAGCTCTATGTGCTTATAAAATCCAAGGAAAACAGCGTAATGATATCGAATAATCGCAAGAGCTTCCTCTTTAGTTTGACTGATGGACATGGTGAATTATATTTATTCAATCGTTAAGCAGACTTATCGATTTACATATTTGATCGTGTCGCAAGCTTTATCTTTATCGCTCTCGTTCGACACGACGTTCAAAAAAAGGAGTCGAGAGGAACGAAGTGGTAATCTTCGAAAGTAAACAACGCGAATGCACGTGTCAACCGCGATAATATTTGTTCTTTCGAAAGTCGTATCTCACGTCCCGTTCTTCCGGGCAAATTAAACGGGAAGTAGGTACGAAGGTGGCGAATATACATCGAGGTGAAGGACGATTTAAGAATAAACGACGAAAGTTCATCAAGATTGTTTATATTTCATTGACTTATGCACGCATACAAATGTAGGTGTCCAATTCAGTTTCACGTATTCCTGCCGGACCACGCAGAGGTAAACAAAATCGCCGGCTTCGGGGCCATGGTAGCGATGATAACGAGGAAAGGACGATCCACTCGGAACACGACGGGCTTAGGGCTTGATTTATTGACCGAGGTTTCAACTGAAAAAATATTCATTCGATCAATGTATGCATCTTCATTCGCAAATTCAATCTTACCTGCTTCATTTATTTTTTTTTTTCATTGTTGATTTCGGATTTTGTTTATTTATATCAAACGTTCGACATGTTTTTAGAAACGATTCTAGCAATTTTTTGGACGATCGAGCGTGGAATTATCTAGACCGTTCGCTATACGAGTGAGCAGGTCGAATTATCGATAGTTATCAATGTTTACACATTTCAAACAACATATTTTGCTGTCAAAGCCAAACTTTTATGTATGCCTGCCAGATCGTAGGATGAAGAGAAATTATTATTAATTTTGGGCTTATTCCCGTTCATAAATCGTTCTTTTTTTTTCCAAAAACAAAGCCTCTGTCGAGAATCTACGATTTTAGGGCCGATGCCAAAAACCGAATGACCGAATTATCTGGGCGTGGCGAAAAGAGTTTATCGAGATCGTTAAAAACTAGAAGTAAATTTATGACAAATCCCCCAAAATGTGTATAGGGAAAAAAGTTTGGCTGGACTTACAGGTCGATGCTCCTGCCTTGCTACCCTTTTCGTCGACGTCGATGAAAGCTTTCTGCACAATCTTGCTGATGGTAATAGATCGCGAACCGAAGATTCCACTAAAGTCGCTCAACTGGTTGTCGAACATATCAGTCATTTGCATCTGCGAAAATTCACAAGGAATGATATAGTTTCGAGGGGCGGGTAGCCAGATTTCGTTATATTTACGATTCTACAATTTCCAATTGAAATTTGATCCAGTGAGACACTCACCGTTTGTAGGGTATTCTTGAGCAAAAGTTCTGATGTTATCCTAAATTTCGGCAGGTAAACCGGGATGTTCTGTACTCGGTTGTCCACAAGGTCGTGCATTATAAGCTTGTCAAGGTTCTGGATCACGTTGGCAAGACCGTCTACCGCATTCGGACGAATGATGAACATGCTAATCTCTTGCGAGAAGTCCGTGCTCTGGTATTTAATGATTAATCGTTTATATCGAGTAATATTAATATCAAGAAAACCAACAATGCAATGAAACAAAAGAAAGAAAAAAACAATCCGTGATGTTTATCATTGCGATGCGTCCAAGCAGGATAAGTTTACCTGGTACGGAAGCTCGATGAAGGTGGCGTCGAGGTAGTCAAGGACTCCATATCCGAAATAATCCTCTTGGAACATGGTCGGAATATTTATACTTTTCTTGGCGTTGATATAGAAGGGACGATCGGTCGTGTTATCAACGGAGAATGGCTTATCCCAAGCACCATTGAAATAAACGGCGGTGGCGAGTACGAGAGGCGTGTTACTGTCAACATCGGCTGTATGGGCGAGCGTGATGAAAGTATCAAATTTAAGTACGCTCGATGAGTAAGGAAGAAATCAGGGTTAACAAACGGAATGGGACGATGTCGATCGAGAAGAACCTTCTAGTCTCCGATACGACAGCGAGGGATAGTTAGATACTCGACGGCTCTTACCGGGTGTCACGAGATTCTTGATAACGCCATTAGTGTTATCCTCGGACCACTTATTGATGGCGTTGCTCGCCAGCACCGAGTTTCCAAAATCGAGTGACTGAACTTCCGAGGAAAAGACTTCCTTTGTCAATTTCTCAAAGCTGCACCGAACCTGGACCCCGTCGTCAACGAAGATCCCGCTAGCCAAATGTAGATGGATTCCTGGGATGTTCTGCAATTATATCGATAATGAACAGATCGAATCGCGCGTATCGAAGGTGGAGCGAGAACGATATCGACATAACGATGGTGTTAATTTGATTGCGTGCAATTCGTACCCTCAGCTTCTTGAACATGCTGTGGAATCCCGCATTGGTAACATTATCGTCATTTGGAAGTGCGAGACCCTCGCGCATCTGCCTCTTGGTATTTCCTCCAGCGCCATTATACGTCATCGATAGTACCGTGGAAACGCCGATGGGCGAGCATATAAGATTGTTCTCATGTTCAGCCGCTGCGGTCTGCGAACGACGATGACGACAATAATAATAATAATAACAATAACAAAATTTAAAGCTTCGTTCGTTGATCCAGTGCAGCATGCGCGTACCTTGAAGAAGTTCAATGAGAACGTGTTGACGCTATCAATTATAGAGTTCAGAGGCACGTCGTTCTCTTCATCCTCATATAACTCGGCATTGATGGAAATCGTTGCGAACGAAGCGACAACACCGATTAATAAAACTGAAAATAAGCGCATAATGTAATTATGTTATCCGAGAGATTGGGATTTTAACCTGGCTGCGATAAATTTGATCACAATGGCGGTACGCCGATACTCGATCGGAATTCAATGGATGAGAAGTTATACTTACCAAGACGCATTTTAGATTTTTAGGAATCGAGGTACGATTCTTTTACTCCGTAACGAAAATTTCCTAAGATCGACCTGTTCTCGAGGACAGATCGAAACAAACTTGTCACGATGATGGAATTTCGAGTCTTTTTAAACGTTTTCTCTAATATCTCCCCACCGGGGAATCGGGTGTCGGATATAAAGTATTTTCAGCACACGAGGTCGTATATACTGGCAATAATCAAGAATGCAATCACTTATTACCGACGTTAATATATCCGGCATAACTTAACTTATTCGAGAGTTTTAATTGGCTGCCGATCGATCAACGCTTCCCGAACGATCGAATATTTAACAAATATATTATCTTTGAACACCTTTCGCACGTTTCCAATTAAACTTACGCTCGATTGAATGTTGTTTCAGGTGAGCTTGTCCACGAGTGCGGGGCTAGTTAATGATGTACATATGTATATATCTATCGAGTATCCTCTCGGCGTTTACAGTTACGGTAACTAAAATAATATTACGCATACATTTTAGTAATATGTTGTGCACTATGGCCACCCCCACTCCTATCTCCACTCTTTTCCCCCACTCCGTGGCCGCCGAGTGTCCGTGGCTCAGCCGGTCGTGGTCGCGGGGGGAGGAGAGGGGGAATGGAGTGTGTCGCCATAGTACGCTTTTTTATCCCCACTCCACGGCCTCCGAGTGTCCGTGGCTCGGTCGGTCGTGGTCGCGGGGGGCAGACAGGGATGGAGCATGTCGGTATAGTGGAGCGCTGTTCATAGTTCGTTTTTGCTTCTTTCTTTTTTAAGTTTTTTTCTTTTTTAAACTTTTTCTTTTTTTAATCTTTTATTTTTTGGTGATCCACCCACTCCACGGTCGCCGAGTTCGCGGGGAGCTCGAGCGGCCGCGGTTGCGGGAGGAGGGGGAGGTGCGCGGGTGGAGGAGGGGGAGCGTGACGGCATAGCGGCGCACTGTTTTAATGTACACTTTCAATTTTTCTATTTTTAATTTTATAATTTAATATTTTTTATATTTTTTCGGCGAGTTCACTGAGACGCTTTTTTCACCCTTTGACACCCCTGTTTTTCGCGCACGTTATAACAGAAAGGAGGCACATGCGCCGTCCCTAATCGTCAACCTGACGGTGCAGTGCCTCTCGCAGTCGAGGACGGTGGCCATCAGTGTTTCGGTCGAGAGGAAGCACTGTACGTCCATAGGGTTGCGTCCATAGGGTCGCGGCCTCGTGTAGCGCGCTCGAGGGTTGGTACCGCACACAGAGCCGTTAACGCGGGAGAACTTTTAAAACACTCGGAGGCCTCGTACACACTGCCGCTCTCCGCGCACTCATCGTAACCGTCGTCGATATAAATCACACGAAGCCACTCGGTGTTTGTTGGCTCCTCGACGACGGGCCTGTGAATCTCAGGACCGAGCACGACTATGTAACAATCGCCTTTTTTGGCGGTCGTTACATCGACAGATACACCGCGCTTTTCAACATCGTAATAACGGCGCATCTCCCTCTGAAGCTGCCACCACGCACTATCCATAAGACACGTTCGCACGTATACGCGCTCCCAATAATCGAAATTCACGACACTTTTAAACTGGTCCGGCAACACGCTAGCAGTAAACACCTGCTCCATTTTCCGTATTTTGTTAGGGTAATTAACGCTGTTTATAAGGCGGTGATACATTTTGAGCGTTCTTTACCCATCGCGACTTGAATTGAAACTGATTTCAAAATGCAGCATACAGCGTTGCAACGGCCATTGTCACGCGCCTATGTTTCAGCATTTTGTAAAAGCGTTATGACTCATCCGCGCGAGATATCAATACGGGGGATTGCTGCGCAAGTATACCGGGTGGCCCACATAACTCTTAACAGCTGAATATTTCGGAAACTATTTGTCCAATCAAAAAGTTGTTTATGACAAAGTTTTATGCTTTCGAGGGGCCTTTCTAACTAGGGTAGAGCGGGGATAGTTGAGCAGTTTCTGGCTTAATCGATCATAACTCTTAAAAAATACATCCGATTTCCTTGATTCTTGCACCGTTAGATCCGCAAATTCTCCAGTTCAAAACGCCTTCAGAAACATTATCCAATTCAAGTCTGATTTAGAAGATATTATCGTAAATGTGAGAGAGTGTAGAGCTGTTCAACTTGCCCCATAGGTGGGGTAAGTTGAGCAAGGGTATGAGGTCAGTTGAGCAAGCTAATAATTCCATCAACAAATCAGACACATGCAAGACCATTTGATGCAATGCAGTAACAAACCGATAGCTACATTAATTAGCTACATTTTGAATCATGAACATTAACTGCAACAAACTGTGAAATGTATTTTCTTAAATAAACAAGGAGGACCGGCGATAGCGTGATGTATTCACCTCCGCCATGTTATGCGTGCCAGCCGATGAGGACAGTTGCGCATCGTTTAACTAGCCCCATCGAAAACTGCTCAACTAGCCCCTTCTCAGATTTTTTAACAAATGTTAATTTATAATGAAATCCGTACCACGTGCGTTAAAATAATTATTGCAGATTGATAGCCACTTAAATGTACTACATAATAGTACTCGTCTCGTTGCTGCCCTGGTTTTTCACACAATGCTAGAAGAAAAATACTTAATCACGTATTTTTTACTTTTGTGCGCAATAATAATAAAACGTCCCGTGTCATCGTCTCGTGCGCCGCGTGGCTACCGGCAATGATTTGTTGTATTCCCCTCCCACATACCTCTCTTTCGTCCATTTGATGCACCAGCGTGCGATGCTTAGTTTTCGAGATATTACGATTGCTCAACTTACCCACTTGCTCAACTATCCCCGCTCTACCCTATACAAATATGAAGTTACTCCCTGCCCCCCTTTATGGGGGGCGGGAGGTAACTTTACAATTTTAAACGGGACCCCCAATAAAATGTTAGATGGTTGGATTCTACGGGAAAAAAAAAAAAAAAATTTTATTTGAAACATTTTGTTGTCAGATGTGATTTTTTGTCAGATAGGGGGTCCCGTTTGAAATTGCCCCCACCCCCCTAAAGGGGGGCAGGGAGTAACTTCATATTTTTGTAGTTAGAAAGGCCCCTCGAAAGCATAAAACTTTCTCATGAACAACTTTTTGATTGGACAAATAGTTTCCGAAATATTCAGCTGTTAAGAGTTATGTGGGCCACCCTGTATATAATATCAAAACATTCTTTAGACGAGCTGTAAGAAAGATGCGAATCGTAACCAGATGAATATCACTATACCCATCCCACGATGAGAAGCGTATGATGCCTCTATACGTACACCCCCCTACACGCACGGTGCAAAACATGTCCTCCGTAAAACAACTGCATAATATTTTCAATTATTATGAATAATATATACGAGCCGTTGCAACATCAGACGGTGTAACCGCCAGAATTGTTTATTTTCGCAGTTTTTATATTTTTCAGTACTATCGAAAATTTCTTTGCGATAAATTGTGAGATTTTTAATCACCCGCTTAAAAGACATCGGTTTTTCAAAAAGCATCTCTTTTTGAAAATTTACGTTTGCTGAATATACTTTTAAAAAAATATAGAAAAATTATTTAAGGCGTTTTTGAATTTGATTTTTAAGCTGGCATATCTCTGAATCATATAAAAGTTTATCTCATCGTTTTACATGTACATTTATATTATTATGCGTGAGGCAATAACGTTTGTGCGCAATACGGGTCCTCCTAATTATATTTACTACCTGTAAATTTTCAAATACGTCGATGATGTTATGTCCGAAAGAGGGCGCGATAGCGCTTTGTAAAAAGAGACGAGAGAGAGAGAGAGAGAGAGTATACAGCTCGCTCTGTTCAAGAGAGAGAGAGAGAGAGAGAGTTATAGGCAGTGCATAAGAGCGAAAGAGATAGAGGGGCGAGCTCGCGAAGACGTCGCAGCATATACATCCTGCAGCATACCTTCCCCCGTACCGTTCACCTCCACCTCGCTTATACTCTAGACAAAAGGCACGCGCTCATTCTATCTCTTAACCCCGTAACCCTTTGAGTTCTAAGGACGCATATATGCGTCAGCCTATGCGTCTGCGGACCACATAAACTTGAAAGTACTCAGGCCTCTAAGGGTTAACCTACAATGACGGGCATAGCCCGCGTACGATAGTTGGGCAAAACGTAAATATTGCGGGCATAGCCCGCGTACGATGATCGGGCCAGAAGTAAATATTACGGGCATAGCCCGCGTACGATGATCGGGCCAAACTAACTACGATTGCCCGGATTAGCGTGTTACACAAGTCGTGCGAACGTCCCGAACGCTGCGCGAGCTTGTATACAATTTCGGCCCAACATCTTCGAATCTAAATCGTAGGTTAAGGGGTTAAAGGTGTTGCATGTATGAGAGAAAGAGCTCTAGAGGTCTCTTTAGGAAGACCGAGACCATGCTACAGCCTGTTTCTTTTTATTTGCAGGTTGGAGAAAGTCTGCCCTAAGGTGTGAAATTTCGGCCTTTTATAGTCAAAAATCGTTTGTCCTCGTCTAATTATTGTGCTTTTCCTTCGCAGGGATAGGTCGATGACAGTGCCCAATCAGCTGATTCGGCTGACCGGCTCGTGGATTTAACTGTCGCCGGCGGAGCTGCGCAGGAGTTATGACGGTGTGAGACGATACCCGTCTCAATATGGATATATGTATACATGTATGTATGGATGTATATATAAAACGAGTATTTCGAATCAACGGCCAAGCGTGAAATATAATGAAAGCGCGATTCATGTGCGATCCGCTTTATAGTTAGTGCAATTAGAGACGAAATAATTGTAACGAATGCGCGAGTAACCGCGCGGTACATTCGCGACGGTGCGCGAGCTTTGCCCCGCCCCCTTCCTAGTCTCCCCCCTCTATACGCTCATCGGACCAATCCACGTCGAGCACGCTCGCCTTTATACAGGGTGTCCTCTTTATCTGTGCCACCCGAAATAACTCGGTAATTATCGACGTTACAAAAAAATGTTTCAAACAAAAGTTGCACGATATGGAGGGGACTATCAAATGTGACTATTTTTTTAAATTTCGGTAGAGGCGTTTACGCACAGTGAAGGTCACGTTAACTTTTTTAAATAGAATAGTGTATTTTTTTTCAACCTTCTCGTAGAGCACCTCAATCTGCATAAAAAAAACGTTAGGGGGTCAACGTCATTCAAGGTCAGTATCAATGATACGAATCTAAATATTTCGGATCATTATCAAATATTTGGTAATCTTATAAAAACGTCAGAAACAAATGTTCCAAACAAAAGTTGTACTGTTTGCAAGGGGCCATAAAATGCGACCATTTCTCTCTCTTTGTCTGTCTGTCTGCCTGTCCGTTTATCTCTCTTCCTCTCTCTGTTATTCTCTCACGAGTAAAGAAGTAATGTAGTTAGACCAGGAGGCTGAGTTTTTTCAAACATCTGGCTAGATTAGCATCGAGCTCTATGTGCTTATAAAATCCAAGGACAACAGCTTAATGATATGGAATAATTGCAAGAGCTTCCTCTTTAGCTTGAGTGATGGACACGGTTAGTTATATTTACTCAATCGTGAAGCAGACTTATCGATTTACATATTTAATCGTATCGCAAGCAAGTTTTATCTTTATCGCCATCATGTAATATGATAATCATGTCAAAATCAAGCATCAATATAAGAATAAACGGCGAAAGTTCATCAAGGTTGTTTATATTTAATGGAATTATGCACACATATATGTGTAAGAACCCAATTCAGTTTCACGCATTCCTGCCGGACCACGCAGCGGCAAACAAAAGCGTCGGCTCCGGGGCGATGGAAGCGATGATCGCGAGGAAAGGACGATCCACTCGGAACTCGACGGTTTTACTGCCCATTCTATCCTCCATGGCTTCATCTGGAAAAAATATTGATCCGATCAATGTGTGCATGTTCATTCGCAAATTCAATCTTACCTGCTTCATTTATTTTTTTTTTATCGTTGATTTCTGATTTTGTTTATTTATATCGAACGTTCGACATGTTTTTACAAACGATTCTAGCAATTTTTTGGATGATCGAGCGTGGAATTAAGTAGCCCGTTCACTATACGAGTGAGCAGGTTGAATTATCGACAGTTATCAATGTTTACACATTTCAAACAACATATTTTGCTGTCAAAGCCAAACTTTTATGTATGCCCGCCAGATCGTAGGCTGAAGACAAATTATTATTAATTTTGGGCTTATTCCCGTTCACAAATCGTTCTTTTTTCCAAAAACAAAGCCTCTGTCGAGAATCTACGATTTTAGGATCGATGCCAAAAACCGAATGACCGATTTATCTGGGCGTGGCAAAAAGAGTTTATCGAGATCGTTAAAAACTAGAAGTAAATTTATGACATATCCCCCAAAATGTGTATAGGGAAAAAAGCTTGGATGAACTTACAGGTCGCTGCTCCTGCCTTGCTACCCTTTTCGTCGACGTCGATGAAAGCTTTCTGCACAATCTTGCTGACGGTAACAGATCGCGAACCAAAGATTCCCCTAAAGTCGCTCAACTCGTTGTCGAACATATCAGTCATTTGCATCTGCGAAAATTCACAAGGAACGATATAGTTTCGAGAAGCGGGTAGCGAGCTTTCGTTACCTTTACGATTCTACAATTTCCAATTGAAATTTTATACAGCGAGAAACTCACGGTTTGCAGGGTCTTCTTGAGCGAAAGTTCCGATGTGATCCTAAATTTCGGCAGGTAAACCATGGCTGGCACTACATGGCTTTCCAGAAGTTCGGACAGTGAAAACATGTGAAGGTTGTTGATCAAGTTGGCAAGACCGTCTACCTCATTCGGACGAATGATGAACATGCTAATCTCGTGCGCGAAGTCGACGCTCTGGTATTTAATGATTAATCGTTTATATCGAGTAATATTTGTATCAAGAAAACCAAAAATGCAAAGAAACAAAAGAAACAAAAAAACAATCCGTGATGTTTATCATTACGATGCGTCCAAGCAGGATAAATTTACCTGGTACGGAAGCTCGATGAAGGTGGCGTCGAGGTGATCAAGATATCCATGTCTGAATGTTTGCTCTTGGAACATGGTCGGAATATTTATGCTGTTCCTGGCGTTGATATAGAAAGGACGATTTCTCGTGTTATCAACAGAGAATGGCGAAGCCCAAGCGGCGTTGAAATAAACGGCGGTGGCGAGTACGAGAGGAGTGTTGCTGTTAACATCGTCTGTAAGGACGAGCGTGATGAAAGTATCAAATTTAAGTACGCTCGATGAGTAAGAAAGAAATCAGGGTTAACAAACGGAATGGGACGATGTCGATCGAGAAGAACCTTCTAGTCTCCGATACGACAGTGAGGGATAGTTAGATACTCGGCGGTTCTTACCTGGTTTCACGAGATTCTTGATAATGCCATTAGTGTTATCCTCGGACCACTTATTGATGGCTCTGCTCGCCTGCACCGGGTTTCCAAAATCGAGTGACTGAACTTTCGAGGAAAAGACGAAGTTTGTCACTTTCTGAAACTCGGAGTCAAGCTGGACATTGGCGTCAACGAAGATCCCGCTAGCCAAATGTAGATGGACTCCTGGGAAGTTCTGCAATTACATACATATATCGATAACAAACAGATAGAATCGCGCGTATCGAAAGTGGAGCGAGAACGATATCGATATAACGATAGCGTTCATTTGATTACGTGGAATTCTTACCTTCAAGTTCTGCATCAGCCAGTACAATCCCCCATTTGTAACATAATCGTCATTCGTAAGTGCGAGACCATCGCGCATCTGCCTCTTGGTATGTCCTCTAGCGCCATTATACGCCATCGACAGTACCGTGGAAACGCCGATGGGCGAGCATATAAGATTGTTCTCATGTTCAGCCGCTGCGATCTGCGAACGACGATGACGATAATAATAACAATAATAAATTTAAAGCTTGGTTCGTTGATCCAATGCAACATGCGCGTACCTTGAAGAAGTTCAATGAGAACGTGTTAACGCTATTAATTACGGATTTCAGAGACGGGTCTTTCTGTCGATTTTCGGCAACCCCGGCATTGACGGAAATCGTCGCGAACGAAGCGACAACTCCGATTAATAAAACTGAAAATAAGCGCAGAATATAATTATGTTATACGAGAGATTGGGATTTTAAGCTGGCTGCGATAAATTTGATCACAGTGGCGGTACGATGATACCCGATCGGAATTCAATGGATGAGAAGTTATACTTACCAAGACGCATTTTAGAGTTTTAGGAATCGAGGTACGATTCTTTTACTCAGTAACGAAAATTTCCTAAGATCGACCTGTTCTCGAGGACAGATCGAAACAAACTTGTCACGATGATGGAATTTCGAGTCTTTTTAAACGTTTTCTCTAATATCTCCCCACCGGGGAATCGGATGTCGGATATCCAGTATTTTCGGCACACGAGGTCGTATAAACTGGCAATGAGCGATGCATCAAGAACGAAATCACTTATTACTGATATTGACATTTTTGGCATAACTTTACTTGCTCGGCAATTTTAATTGGCTGCCCATCGATCAACGTTTCTCGAGCGATCAAATATTTAACAAATGTATTATCTTTCGAACACCTTTCGCACGTTTCTAATTAAACTTACGGTCGATTGAATGTTGTTTCAGGTGAGCTTGTTAATAATGTTCATCTACCGAGTATCTTCTCGGCTTGTACAGTTACGTTACTAAAATAATATCACGCATGCACTTTTACGAATATGATTATATCGATTTTTCGCTAACATTCTTGAGATAGCGAATAAAACAACACGTGCGTCAAGGATGGAACAGGGGAATGATGTAACGGGTGCGACGTATCGATAAGGAACAATAATACGACGTTATCTCTTCGCTGTAATAGTTCTTACCGTTAGTTGTATCGAAATCAGGAGAATAGTTTGGGAACAAAAATGTCTATGCACGAAGAAATGTTGCCGAGCTTTGCTTTACAGAAGAATGAACCTCGAGGGGTTGGTCACTGGAGAAATCAATGAACCATTTAATCTGAAATTAGGCTAGGGATCAATAAACATCGCTGGAAAACGTAGGAAATCGCTGAAGTCGAACGATTATTCCTGATTTCCCTGTGATTTCCACAAATGTATAGAAAATCATTGGGAATCATAAAGAAATCGTGTGATTTCGGGAATCGCTGGGCATCACTCATCCCCTGTCCAAGCGAGCAAACATTTATCAAAGTTTTTCTATCGACAATCCAGAAATCACTGATGTCTGAAATTCGGGAATCACTGGAAAACGTTGGAATCGGCAGAAATCACATGAAATCGGAGGTAATCTTGTTGATTCGGAAATCACGGGAATCGCAGTGGAAGTCGTAAGGGATCTTTTGGAAATCTTTGTGTCACTTAATCTGCGAGTGACCGACCCCTCGATCATCCCTCTCGTCGTGCTCGCTCACAAACTTGGATAATGGCAGTAGCACGATCTATCTGGAACTACCCAACTTATTATTAAAAACATCCTGATAAAAGAAAGGAGAAGGAAATGACAATGAAAGCAGACAGAAAAGGTAATGGTGTGAAACTCACCCATGAAGTGCTGAACCCTATAAAAAATCGGAGAAGGATCGAACACTTTTTACCTATGACAGGAGTAAAGAAAAAGCGACACTGAAACTCATCTTGAAGAAGAAGTTTCTTATGCACAAAAGATGACAAAAATTCACACCACGAATCACTAAATCACACCTGTAACTTTGCACGACGGTTGCCACATTGGGTGACACAGGAGGAAGAAAAAGTCGATCACGAAGCGAGATCACTGCGAAAAACTCAGTCGCGGCATCTCGCCATTGATCAAGGAAATTACGTACTAATCCCGGCCAACTTTTGAGCGAGGACATCGAGACACGATACGATAAGGAAGAAGATTTAACGAATTATTGGCCTAAAAAAAGAATATAACGCAGGGGCGTGAAATAAAGAGAGCAATTGAAATCTTATCACGAGATACACCAATTTCAATTTACTCTCGAGTTCCGAACAACACGGAAAGATTAATCAAAAGACAATCGCCGTTTCAATATACAGGGTGAGTTTTATAATGTGTCTCAAAACTTTATTTTAAGGTAGATGGGATCATTACAGACAAAAGTTGCAAATATACATTGGGGATATTTTTAATAGTTTACGAGATATCAATTCTTAAAGTTGAACAAAATTTAATTATATTATTTTCATGGTATTCAGATCAATCCAGCTTTGACCGGAAATAGATGGAATACAAATTTCGAAAAAAAATCGAAGATAATTTTCGTCAACTCAACAAGAAGTAATACAACTTTTTACCGCCTTGAGGTTTTGGTGTAAACCTCATCATTTTCGTCCTTCGGAGCAATTTTAAAATTACCTATTTTTTCTCAAAAAAAAAAAAAACGAAATATCTTTGGAAAAAAAATCGTAGAAAATTTTCTAAAAAATGAAATTGAAGCGTAAACTTCGCCCTTTATGATTTTGATAAAAGAAATACGTTTAAACAATGTTTACCATAATCGGGGTTCACTCAAAAAACAACAAAAAACGATAAAAAAATGGTCGTCTTAAAAAATGGGTGTTAATTGTAAAAAAGATCGCAAAATTTTGTTGAAAATGTTAATATGAAGGTAAATCCCTCCTCTTTAAAATGGCGTTGGTTAAATTGGCCTACGCCAACTACCGGCGAAATGGCATAACAATCGTTCCGGCGCTCTTTTCAACTTTTGTCCGGAAACTTTTCGCCGGTAATGTATATATATGTATATATGTATATAAATATAGGTATACATGTATGTATGAATGTATATGTAAAACGAGTATTCCGCTCCGAGCCCCGTGGCGGTATCGTATTTGCAAATTACAACGTCCAACCTCTCCAATTAAATATCGCGGGTGTGCCATTTCGTTTCAATGAATAACTCTGTCACAACACGGATCATGAGAAGATTCCCAAGGAAACGGTACGCGCTCTTCGGATTAAAATTATAATTTTCTGATCGACTGTTTGATTTAGCGACGACGGTCGCTTTAATTACCGTTTTAATTAATTTTGTCACGATAAAACAAAGTCATGACGATCGACGTTTATCAATAATAATAATAATAATATGACGTAAATTATTAATAATATAATTGCAACAAACGATTTTAATTTAATATCAATTTATCAATAATTGAATAAATTATCGCTATCGATCTCTATTATTATTTAATATTAAATTTTCGACGATTAACGATATTATGCAATAACAATAAACAAATTATTATTGTTATTATTAATATTAATATTGTTGATGTTCTTCTTATTGTTATAAAGTAATAAAAAAAATGTTGGTCGCTCACCTCGTCGGGCAGCGGTTTCGATCCGTCATCGAGGAGTCGTGCGAGACGTGTGGCGTCGCCGCGTGCCGACGCCTCGCGCACCTTTTCTGCCATTCCAGTCACGCATCTGCGTCGCAAACAAAGAATCAGACAACAGAAACATTAGTCAAACAATAACGCTCGGTTAAAGTATGCGTAAAAATTCGTTGAGAAATCAACAAAGGGTGTGTGAGAAAGGGGGGAGGGGCTTACGTGACCCAACCAAATTGCTCTTGTAGCGATTGTCAACGTTGTGGGGGATTTTTTTTGTACGCTCTATTGCCAGCCAGGGAGGAATAACGAGAGTACAGACCGGGAATACAAAAGCTAGAGCGAGATACGTCGAGTATTACGAGAGGGAAGGGGGAGGGGCTAAACATATCAGCACACCTTGTACAATGGAAACAATGATACATGACACCCATTGTGCTCGATTAAACAATAGACGGGTCGTAGCCTTCGAGTCTCAGTCCTATCCTACCGAGTAAACTTGGGAGAGAAAAACAATTTTTTTTTTAATTTTATGATTGTTTATCGACAATAAAAAAATAATCGCTCGGGTATTACCTAGTTGGTTCACTCTGTGGAAATAAGTGTTATTCGTTCGATCAACATAATCGAATTGGAATCAATTATTTTGTTTCTAATTTCATTAATGATCTTTATTCTTGTTCTTCTTTTTTTCGGAGAATGAATAAAGTTTTTTTATGTCGTGATTCAAACGATTTTTTGTATTGTTTATTGCGTCTCTTTTTTTTCCAGGCTTCGAGGAAAATAAACATGTATTTTCATTCCAATCGAGTTAGATCGGAAATATATTTCCTCAACGATTTCGATAATTCGATAAAAAATTTTTTTTTTTTTATCGTAAAAAAAAATCAACAAAACTAAAAAATGCAATTTACTCACAACATATACGCCTTGGACACGCCATAATCAGCACGGCCGTACATATCGAGCAAGATCTCGGCTCTGGACATCGGCATGTTCGTCGTAAGCGAAAAAAAAAAAAAAATGTTCTCCTCGATTTTGAGAATTTAGTCGACGCGACTCGACAATGAGAACGTTAATCGCCCAACGAGAACGAACGAGAGAGAGAGAGAGAGGGGGAGGGGCGTGTAACAACGCGCGTTAGAAGAGAGGATAAGGAATAATGGTGGTAAGAGGGTCGATGATAATGCTGCTCGATCACTGCAAACCTACGACCCTTCTCCCTTTTACCAACGCTCTTTCTACCTTCGCGCCGCTCGGTAGCGAGAGAACCGATGGAATTTCTCGTGGTTCGCGCACGCGCACACAATCTACCGGTATCTACGATCGTGTCGATCCTCGGTTATACACACGCTCTTACCATACATATATAGATATATATCTTGACTACTATTGCCACGGACTCCTCTCACTCTGTAACCCGTTAACTCTCTATAGTTACCTATTATATATGTATATGTATATATAGATATATCGTATAATGAAGCGAGATCCAGGGGGCAATTAAGTACTTGGTCCTTTATAATTTGTACCGCGGTGTCGTCGCGCGCCACAGACCACGAAAAAAAAATATATATATACAGGGTGAGTTTCCTAAGGTGTCTCAAACTTTATTTTAAGGTAGGTGGGATCATTACAAACAAAAGTTGCAAATATATATTGGAGATATTTTTAATAGTTTACGAGATATAAATGTTGAAAGTTGGTCCAACCAGAGCGCACCGAGAAGTATTGGCGCCGCCCATTCTCCGCCCTAGCCGTAGATATAGCACAGTGTAAGGCGTTACATTTAAGGTTGCAAAATTCTCGGCGGTCAATTACTCTCAATTTTGCAACCTCAAATGTAACGCCTTACATTGTGCTATCTCCAGGCCTAGGGCGGGAAGTGGGCGGCTCCAACGCTTCGCGTCGCGCTCTGATTGGACCAGCTTTAAATATTGATATCTCGTAAACTATTAAAAATATCTCTAATGTATATTTGCAACTTTGGTTTGTAACGATCCCATCTACCTTAAAATAAAGTTTGAGACACCTTATAAAACTCACCCTGTATATAGGGGAGGGAGTGAAGAAAATATCCGTCCCCTATATAAATATAAATATATATATGGGACGGACAATTCCTTCACTCCCTCTCTCTCTTACTCGCTCGTCTTTGGTCAGGAGTTTCTTATCCTCGGTCCACAGGAGAGAAGAGAATCCGCGCCGGAGCCCGAATGAGGAATCTTTTAATTAGCGATCTCCGGTAGATAGCGCGGGACGAGAATCCACGGTGATAATTTTTTTCTTTTTCTTCGTTTACTCAAATCGAAGTCTCCATACGCACGAAATATTCCAACGGGTTCAAGGCTCTATCGTGCACGATATTCACAAAACAAAAAATTACATTCGCGTGAAAAAAAACAATTTATTCGCTTACGATTTCTTTTCCGTAAATGTGAAATAAAATTCTATCTAAAACAGTACAAAAACATTGATGAAATCAAATCGAAAGTCATTAAATCTGATTGACAACGAGGAACGATAAAAATTAATTTATTAAGAAAGAAGAAGGTGTTATATACGCGCGAGGCGAAATATCATTTCGATCGGAATTCGATAAAACTCTTCGTATTTTAATTCGCTCGCCGTTAGATACGCGTCGCTAGAACCGGTTTTAAGTGAGATATATTCAAACGCGTTCAATTATAGGAAAACGAAAACAAATAAAAAAAGAATCTCGAAATAACCATAAAAGACAAAAATAAAGAAAAAAAAAAAATAAATAAATAAATAACGTAAGGTGCGAACTCGAGAAGAGAGACGGAGAACGAGACTCGTCGAGCGTTATTCCGTCGCGAAACCGCGAGCCCGTCGGTCTTGGCTGTTACTAGTCCCGCTAAGAGACAAGACGAGATGTTTATAGTTGGCCTTACGATATGTTTGCTGCCGTTGCTTTTGCATGTGGACGCACCTCGTCCGGTCCCATGCGATCTTAAACAGCAGCAGAAGTCGAATATATTTATATACACACATATATGTGTGTATATATATATATTCCTATATACGATTATATATATATATATGTATATATTTTTTTTTCAATAGATTTGCCAGTATGTACATAGCTATAATACACTCCCTTCGACGATCCCTTGAATTGCTCTTTTGCCGCTGTTCGGGCCTCGGACTGGCTCGTAACGTCTCCGTCGTCGAGCCTTGAATTTAATAGCGCTCTCGATATTCACCAAGAGGATTTCTCTCTGCGCGGATAGAACGAGGGAATGAGAGAGGGAGAGGCTAAGAAGACAAAAATAAAAATAAACCGATCCTTGGTCGTCGCGTATGGTCGAAGTATATGTACCGCTATGCAGGTATATATACAGGGTGAATTTCATAAGGTGGCTGAAACTTTATTTCAAGGTAGATGGGATCATTACAAACAAAAGTTGTAAATATACGTTAGGGATATTTCTAATAGTTTACGAGATATGGATTTTTAAAGTTGGTCTACTCTTGTCAGAGCGTACCGAGTCGCCCACTCCCCACCCTAGCCGTAGAGATAGCACAATGGAAGGCGTTACATTTGCGGTAGAAACATTCAGAGTAGTCAATTTTATTTATTATTTTATTACGCAGTCATTTTTATTTCTCGGGCATTGACTGCTCTGGACTTTTGCAACCCAAAATGTAACGCCCTACACTGTGCTATATCTACGGCTAGGGTGGAGGATGGGCGGCGCCAACGCTTCTTGGTGCGCTCTGATTGGACCAACTTTAAACATTTATATCTCGTAAACTATTAAAAATATTCCCAATGTATATTTGCAACTTTTGTTTGTAATGATCCCACCTATCTTAAAATAAAGTTTGAGACTCCTTATAAAATTCACCCTATATATATATATATATATATATATATATATATGCATAGGGAGAGAAGCGAAGGAAGAATGACGCTTCGCAGTTTGCATATCGGTACTCAGATGCACGAGGCCAGTGCACACACTCGATCTCGAACGTGTCATTTGTGTTATGCCGATGGAAATAAAAATAAAGGAGAGCGGAGAGGATTCATGCACTCTTGGTTCATTGTGATATATATATATATATATATACTTATATATAAATGTCGTGTGTGCGTGTGTGTGTGTGTACGGAGATATATTGTGTCGAGGAGTTTGAGCGATCATTTCCTGTTCCGGCAGGGAAGAAAATTGCTAGGACGAGAAACGAGGAAGATATCGATACGCCATTAATTCAAACTACGTTTTATTCGATCGATCGACTTCAACCTGTTGAATTAAATTGAGAAAAATAAAAGGTCAATGTAATTAAAAAAAAAAAATTGATAGAAATGTCAGTTGATGGAAAATGAATGAAGGTTTGGAAGAAATATTTGCGACTCAATTTTCTTACCGATTTTTGTCGATTGCCGATTTTCTGTTACCGATCGTTATATAGTTTGTACAATTTTTCAATCGTCCTAGTAGTTTATTAATTTTATTTTGTCCTTCTCGTATTTTTGTTTCATTCCCGATATTTTCATGGCGAATCAAGAAAATATATAACCGTGACGATACAAGGATTGAAAGAATCGTTATTCTATTATAGAATCGCGATCGGTGAGACGATCGTCCGAGATTGTCGCGAGCTCCTTTCATCCAGAACGTTACTGTATCGGGAGCCTCCACACGATGTATAAAAGGGAGGATGTACCAACCTACAAAACCAACAACTTGAAGATAATATTTCACTCTCTGTTTATTTCTGTATCGGAGGAATCTTGATAGGGGCAAATCACATACAGCGACCGAGAGATGAGAGGAGGAGGGGGAGAATTGTATGGCTGAATGTGAGACGAGTATTCTCGAACTAAAGTTGGCGATATTTATAAATGTATATAATATAACTATTATATTAATAAATAAGTTAACAAATATTTATAATAACTAATGAATAATAAATTAATAAAATTAAATTTGGAAATATTAATCAATATTTAATGAAAATATTATTAATATTGATATTAATTAATAAATTAATAAAATTAATAAAAAATTAATTAATTAATTAATATAAATGAGTTAAACATAAATATAATAAATATGTAAATAAAAATAAAAATATTGATATAAATATGTATATATGCGGTGTTCTATACAGTAAACATGATATTTTTTTTTATAACCGAGACAAATTGTTTTTATTCGCTTGGTACATTACGAGAACTCCTCGGGTCTTTCGAGCCAACGATTCAACGAAGAAACGAGATACGCGATGGATCTCGCGACGACATTCTTTTCGCGTTTTATACCGTACCGGCTTTATTTCACTCGTCGAACATAAACAAGTTACTCGATCTTCGATCGCGTAACTGTAAGACTCGAAGTTTCCACGAACTCGTATTATTTTAACGTTGTACTTAACCAAGATGGCCGATGCTTATCGATTTTCACAATTGGATTGTCCCGGTGAAAAAGTGTTCTCGGCACTTTTTAAATTGCTTACCCGCTTTTCCCGCGTACCGTTGTCAAGGCGACGTGCGCAAACGACCGATTTGGTCGCCTCTGCGCATATCGACCGTACTAAGGTTCCCCGGCGCGTAATTCAAATCGTTATTTTGTCAATCGTGCTTTTTATTAAATTATTGACAAGGAAATGGCATGATATTATATAAATTAGATCGTCTAGCTATATATCTGGCTTCTTTTATCTAATTTCGCGATAACGAAGACAGAGAAATAAATATATATAAGATGATGTATGTTATACATAATATATATTATAATATAATAATATAATTATAATTAATTATATAATAATTATATTCTATTATATTATTATTATATTATATTTTAATTATATAATAATATAATCATTATATTATTATAAGAAGATAATATTATTATTATTTTAGTAATTTTTAGTTATTATTATAAGATGATATTATATATATATATAATTATATCTAATATATAAGATAAATGAAGACAGATATAAATATATATATATATATATATATATATATATATATATCTCCGCTTCCTTATTTTCTCGATCCCAGCGTCAAATTGATGGCTCTAGGCGTTTCTTATTGCGAATAGTCGAGTAAAGTCTCAATCATAATTTAACGGGTCATGAGTTAGCTACGAAGAGATAATTAATTAATTATTTGTTCCAGTGTTCGTATCGATCGAACAGTGAGAGAGAAGAAAATAATATATCGAAGTCATTAAGTGGGTAGACACGTGGTTACAGGGTTGAAGGAAAGGCGCCGAGGAGAGGGGGAGGGAGAAGGGCTTGATAATCGTCAATAAAATGAAAGACCGGGAGGCATTCAGCGATTGTGGCCGGCCCACAATTTCTCTCTCACTCCCACGGATAACCAAGCGCGTTTATTACTCGTGTACTTACATGAAACCAATCACGCTGGATATAATACACCTCTCTCTCTCTCTCTCTCTCTCTCTCTCTCTCTCTCTCTTCCAACACATTCGGTGTTTTTTATCTTTATTATTACGTACACGCGCGAGCAATGTTCGATGAGGTCAAGAGCGAGAATCTCCTCCCTCGAACAATTCTCGGTGGAACTGAATTTCCCTCTCTCTCTCTCTCTTTCTCTTGTAAGGGAATGAGAGAAACGATTTACCTACGTATAATACATATTTGTACCTGTTCGCGATAAAGAACTATCCCAACGATCGAGATACGTGTTCTCGACTCTTCCTATGGGCAGTTCCGTGTCAATTCGACCATAACTTGTCCTCCAATTCGCCTCAAATCTGATTTACACCAATCGTTTGATTAACTTTACCTTAAAGCCTCCAAAAGAACAAGTATTTCCGTCAAACTAAGCCCTCAAACTGGACAAAAAATCCCAATCCTTTGAAAAAAAGAAAACACGAAGTAACTAAAAATTGAAATTTTCTACAATTTTCTTACTCAATAAAACAAAAAATTGCGAAAAAAAATTTTTTATTCTTTAGACAAGAAAAAAAAAATTCATACAAACTAAAAATTGTCTACAATTTATTCACCCGACAAACAATATTGCGAAACGAAACAAGAATAATATAAAAACGTAAAGAAAAATAAACCACTGATAAAAACGTCTTTGACGAAATTCGCACGGAACGTCCCATATACCGAGAGCCACGTGTTCTCTCTCGTTCGCCAGTAGCAAAACACGGTGAGCGATAATGGCTGGAACGTGTTTGCCACGGCGCATCCTCCTCGCTAAAATTTTGACCGTCTCGAGCCAACGAAAAATTTCTCTCCCATCTTCATCTCGCGAATTCCTTGGTTGGATGTGCGTGCAACGAGGAAAAGGGCGTGTCCCGCGGTAATTAAAACATTGTGCTCGAACGCCTCAATACGTTATCTTAAT
>OZ023259.1:19987218-20088538 GCA_964007305.1 Netelia melanura | reverse complement strand
TGTGAATTTACAATATTCATAGTTTACAAAATTATAAAATAATTCAATATTTATACACGATAACTGTTCAACCCCTCGAATAAAGACAACATAGAGAAAGAGCAAAATAAAAAAATTTTTAAAAATGATAAAATTATTTAAAAAAAAAACGATAATATTCCCGCGCGACGAAAAAGGCAAAAATCGTTTTATCGACGTCCCAAGGAAAACACATTTTCCTTCGACCAATGGAATCCGGAAATGCGTGGAATGTAACATTTCTTTCGTTTCCGAGTGGCCTCGAGTCGTTTCACGCAACAATGAGCTTTTTGCAAATAGAGGCACGGAGAAGTTTCACGCTGAATATACGGTTATAGGAATTAGTATCGACGCGATGAGCGAGCGAGTGAGAGAACAGGGCGGTGCTGAAGCGGAGTCGGACGAGCGTTCGCCAATTACGAATAATGAGAGTAAATGGCGAGCTGTAATCTTCGTGGTCTCGCGCGCGGAAGGACTTAAATAGCGCCGTTACGGAGAATAGTGGCCTTTATATATACCTACACACATATATATATATATATATATATATATATATATATATATATATATATATAAGCACGGACTCGAAAAAAAAAAATAATAATAAAAAAAACAAAAAAAAATTTCCTCTTTTTTTTTTATTTATTCGCTTCGTCTTACGTTTCTTCCTCGATTTTCTCCCAAGCTTGTGTGAGCCAGACGCTTTTTCTCGACGAAATTGCTCAAGCGAGAAACTTGTGTATGGAAAAGAAAAAGAAGAATGAAAACAAAAAAAAAATGTAAAAGTTAAAAAAAAAAAAAGAAAAGATAAAATTTAATATGGTCGAACACATACTCGTTTTTGTTTTTGTTTTTTTTTTTACCTGTTTCGCAATTCGACGATCCTTCTCTTCTCTTCTCTTCGGCCGAGCTCCTCGAGAAGAGTAACAAAATCTTACGAACGATAAATAAAGATGCCCGTAAAAAGTTTGCGGCGCGTCTCCATTAATGGGCCGCCTCTATCCTCGAGGAAAGTTGGGGGGGGGGGGGCTTCTGGTTGTGTTCGACGTATGTAACACATGCCTTCTGGAAGATTCGAGTCCTTTAATGTTGTCGCTTTTTGTTTCAGACTTCTTTTTTTTAGATCTCACCGGTTCGTACAAACATTGTGAAAAAAAATTAAATTTTTGATCACTTTGATTCGAACTTCACGTCCTTTCGGTAATATGCAAATTTTTTTGTAAAACGAATTTTGAAAACTTTGCAATTTTGGGGAAATTGGATTTGTTTTTATCGAAATTATTGTTTACCGAAACAAAATATTGCTTTAATAATAATAAACAAAATCAAATAAGATATAATTAACAAATTATCGTTATTTTTGAGAATTTTAATAAATTTTCTCATTAAAATTGCACATCGCGTAACGTTGCTTTAACGAAACGTTTGATAAAACGAAGATTGCAAATCGTATCGAAACGATTTATCCTTTCCTCGATTTTCAGGTTTGAAATAAATGTGTTTATTATTATTTCTCGATTCTCGTTTAATATTCAGGAGTAATCAGATAAATGTCGGGCTATTACAATTTATCAAAGGACATAATTTGTGAAATGAATTTTCTGGCTCCGTGCTTAAGTGACCTGGGCCATATTCCCCCAGCTATACGTCTCCGTATCTTCGTCCAATATATCGTAACGTTTCCGTTCGATATGATATAAAGTGGCTACTTTTCAATCTTTCATTTACATAATATACTTATATAGAATATATCATAATCGTATATATAACGTTATTATATTATTATAATATTTTATAATATATAATAATATAATAATAATATAATAATAATCTAATATAATATTATATTATAGTAATCTAATAATAATATAATAATAATATTATAATAATCTAATAATAATATTATAATAATATAATAATAATATTATAATAATATAATAATAATCTAATAATAATCTAATAATAATCTAATAATAATCTAATATAATATTATATTATAGTAATATAATAATAATATTATAATAATCTAATAATAATATAATAATAATATTATAATAATATGATAATAATATTATAATAATATAATATTAATATAATAATAATATAATATTATATTTTATTATACCTACTATATTATAATAATAATATAATATTGTTATATTATTATACTATTACTATTATTATTATTAAATATTATTATAGTATATAATAATAATATATAATAATATTATATATATATATATATTATGATAATTTATAATATTATATAATGTATTATAAATTATGATTTTAATCTACTTCTTTCCACTTTCTTCGACGTACGTGGGGTAGATTCGTAATTAGTCACTTTTTTTGCATACGAGTGTATTGGCGTATTCTCTGGATATAGAAGAAAAAACATTACTCTAGCTATTGGATAAGAGACAACCGTAAGTGAGATAAGGAAAATCAGGTTTTGCTTTCTGGCTCGATGATCTCTCGGTTCGTATTAAATACACGTATCACAGTGAAAAGTAGAATTATCCGACGCGAGTCGCATAATCATGCGAGATGAGCTCTTAAAACGATTGGCAATGTGCGAAACGAGATAAGGCAGGATGAAAATTAATCTCGAGGAACAAAGTTTTATTCGCTTCGAGAATAAATTTGAACGAAGTTTCAAACGAATATTACGAACGGATAATTGATCGATTAAAATGGATTCGATTCGTAATAAAAAGTTGCTTATCTTGAATTCGTCGGGAACATTAATAAATAAATCGTAAATCATAAGAGCGACGATTTTCTTTTTTACATAATTAACAATAAATTTCGCGATAAAACGAGGAATTTTTTTATAATTCGAATTACGATGAATTTATTCGAAGGAAATTGGAATCATGCTTTTTGAAATTACCAAACACTCGGAGAAGGATCGTAATTTCCAAATTTTACGATATTTTTTTCGCCACGAATAATCTCAAAGACCATCGCCATAAACGTAAATTTTATACGGATATTTTTTTTTCGTACTTAAACCTTGAGACTTGATTCTCGAGATAATAATTTTTAAGTATTTCACGCACGTACCCGTCGTCACTTTCGATCCGGGTGAATCCGCAAAGTGGAATATATTAGCAACGAAAAAACGAAATAAACAACTAAAAAAAAAGCGTTAAAATCGAAAGCCGCAAGCATTTTCCGCCTACCGTCATGAACGCCTTTATAGCTATTGTGAATGCCGCCCGGATCGGGGCGTTTAAAGCAGCCCCGAAGGCCTGCGCGCGTCGCTTCATGCGCAGCGGCAACGACAACGCGCCTGCGCGCGTCGTTTCGTGCGCAGCGGCAACGATAACGCGCCTGCGCGCGTCGCTTCATGCGCAGCGGCAATGGCAACGCGCCTGCGCGCGTTGCTTCATGCGCAACGGCAACGACAACGCGCCTGCGCGCGTCGCTTCACGCGCAGCGGCAACGACAACGCGCCTGCGCAGCGGGAACGGCGACGCGTCTGCGCGCGCCGCTTCACGCGCAGCGGCAACGACGTCGCGTCTGCGCGCCTATAACCGGGCGTGGGGCGAACAGCGAGCGAGTGAGGGTAGAGAGCAGTGGGGGGGGGGGGGGCGTAAGGGTCTCAGCCCGCACAGGAGAGGGGAGCGCATGCGCGCGTGATAGAACGCAAGCGCGTTCGACCCATTGTAATTGTTATTGCGGAGCTAATATCCCATCCGTATTCGAGCGCCACCGCGCACTCTCCTTGACGCAACGCCCCCCACCACGCGAACACCACCACTTCTTTCCTACCGTTTCGCATCGCTTCGTACACGATTCAGTGTTGATCTTTTGCACGTAAGCGAGTCAACAAACGGTCCAAAGAATCGAGCGCTACGCGTAGAGTAATCGTCGACTCGATGTTTTGCTCGGTGACTTTCTTCCCCGCCGTCTTTACCTCGCGGTAACATCGAGGGAATATGACCTTCGGTGAGACAAAGCGGACGAATTTATGGATTTTCTTGGAATCGACGTACTTTCTCAACGTGCGTTTTATCGATCCGAGACCCACGACGACTCCATGATTTTTCTTTCTTCATTCCCACTCTCTCTCTCTCTCTCTCCCTCTCTCTCTTCCTTGTTCTCCCTCTCGCTTCCTTGTTTTTTCCCTTACGTCGAGATATACACTTGTGTAACTTATACACTGTGAGAAAAGGTGAAAATAAATTTTTTTTCTACCTCTTCCGAGCTCGGTAGAGTCTCGATGGTAAATTCTATTGAATTAACGTGGGATTTTCGCAATTACAATTATACGGCTTTTTACACCCGGGACTATGGTTATGTTATATCGTGTAGTTCTCATTATAGATAGGTATATACCTATATATGTGTGTGATTCCATGATTTCGACCACTTTTGAACCCGGCCATTTTTAATTTTGATGAAAATTTTATATGTTATACTGCCCCACTAAAAACATTTTTGTGAATTTATTCAAATGTTTTTATCCAACCGAAAAAAAGTTATGAATTTTGAAAAAAAAAAAACGTCTTACTTTTTTTCAACCATTTTCAAACGCTCATAACTTTTTCAAAAATTGGTTAATCGAGATGTTTTTTTTTTCTAATTTTTCATTTTTAAACGCCCTTTTCAGATTAGAATACAAACCGAAATATATTCAAATCATACACTCTATGAAATTTTTAATTTTTTTTTAGAGAAAAATCTCAATTTCTCAAAAACTCGATTTTTGATTTTCGATTTCTTTTTTTTAAGTTTGATTTATTCTGAATTTAATCCCGCAAGATTCATAGTGGGCAGATTTTTTATCTACTTTCTTTTCGATTGAAAATAAATTGCTTCAGTTTTTCGGAGAAAAATATTAATTTTCCTCGCGACCCAATTTTTTTAATTTATAATATTCAATTTTTTTCTAATCTTTGATTTATTCCGAGTTTAATGCCGCAAGATTCATAGTGAACAGATTTTTTATCTACTTTCTTTTCGATTGAAATAAAAATTGCTTTAGTTTTTCCGAGAAAAATATTAATTTTCCTCGCGACCCAATTTTTTTATTTATAATATTCAATTTTTTTCTAATCTTTGATTTATTCCGAATTCAATGCCGCAAGATTCATAGTGGGCAAATTTTTTATCTATGTTTTTTTCAATTGTAAAAAAAAATTGCTTCAGTTTTTCCGAGAAAAATATTAATTTTCCTCGCGACCCAATTTTTTTTATTTATAATGTTCAATTGTTTTGTAATCGTTGATTTATTTCGAGTATAACGCCGCAAGACCTGAAAATAAATGTACGAGGTTGTGTGGGCATACGCAGCAGGTCGAACGGAGACCGGTTCACCCCCCCCCCCGCCCCTCCCCCCGCCCCTCTTCCACGGTTCAAATGTCGAACGTGATCTCGAGTCTCATGGATCATTAGATATCGAAAAAAAGATGTGGCCTGTTGCAGCAAGGAGACTGCGACGCCCGCGCTACTCTTACGTACCTACATACATTATACTAATCTCTCTCCGCGCGTGTTTCGCGCGAGTCGGAGAAAGCTCCCGGATCGATATGTACCATCGATAAGTCCCGCTGATTATCATCGATCACGGATAAACACCGTTAATTATTTCAAACATTATACGAGGATTAATCGCGGGAACAATCGCGAAAGTGAATCTCGCACGATCGAGAATTTTTCGAGAAATTAGCAATTACGATTTATCGATTTAAAATTGAAATAAACGTTCGATTTTAATTCGATTTTTTTTTTTATATTGATAATAATATTGATATATTCATAAACGACGATAAAATTATAATATAAGATTGTACAATAATATAATTAATTATTACGTTAATTACAAAAGGTAATTAATAGAATAATAAATTTAATTACAATAATTGTGAAAAAGTTCGATAACAAAATCGTTTTTCTATCGTTTATTCTCGGATCATTTAAACAAAATAGCTTGAAAATAATATTAAAAAAAAAAAAAGAATATTTCCAAACGAAAATATGTTTGAAGAGATTAATTTTCTCATGGAGAAAATCAATTTATACGAAAATAAATGTTTTTCTCGATTGTCACGATTTCTAATCGGCACAGTAGCGAGTGGAAGTCTCAAATTTCACGTTAATAAACATAAATAATAATAATAATAACTATAATAAAGAAAAGAGTCGAATCATCGATCTCTTCCACACGTCGGTTGTTTGCTCAGCAATTTTTCGGCTGCCTCCGTTTCTTTTCATTCCTCTCTCACTCTCACTCTCGGACGAGTCACACTGCCAACAGACTCGCGTAGGACGCGACTTCTCGCTGTCCAACTCTCTCTCTCTTCTCCAGACTCTTGCTTCCGAGCCTCGACCGTGCCACAGTGGAGGACTTTACGATCGTGGAATAAATTATGGTCGCGCGAGGTACTCGGTTGCACGCGCTTACGTTACAAGTCCTCCTCTCTCTACCTATACCACACACACATACAATCACACACACACACACACACACACATATATTATTATAATAAGATGTAATATAATATATAATAAGATATAATATAATATATAATAATATATGATATAATATATAATAATATATAATATAATAATGTAATAATATATAATATAATAATATAATAATATATGATATAATATATAATAATATAATAATGTAATAATATATAATATAATAATATAATATATAATATAATATTTAATAATATAATAATACATAATATAATATATAATATAATAATATAATATACAATAATATAATAACATATAATAATATATAATATAATATATATAATAACATATATATATATATATGTATGTATATATATGGCGTATCGCTGTCTCGGAAATTTAAGCGCATGGTTATACACGCCCGCGCGAGGCAGCGGCTCGTTCGTCGCTCGAAGGGTTTCGCCTCCTGATTCTCTCCTTCGTAGTCCCGGAGGCGCGATTTATAAAAGAGAAAGGGGGGGGGGGGGGGGGAAGAATAAGACGAAGGAGACGGCGAGTAACGGAAAGAAAAAGAAAAACGTAAAAAAACAAGGAGAAAGAATAAAAGAATGCGCGGGCATACGAATTATCATATCGAGACTCGAGAAGCGATCTTCTCCCTCTCCACTCTACCCCTCTTCTTCTTCTCCTTCTTCTCCTCTTTCTCTCTCTCTCACTCTCTGTCTTGCCGTTTCTCTTCCTTTTATACGCTTCTCCGAACATCTTTCCTGAGATGTCCTTACTGCGCAACAAGACTGGGCAATGTTACGATAGACGAAGAAGAAAAAAACGAACGGGGGTGAATGAAAATAATACAAAGGGAAAAATGTCACGCGCTGCCATCTAGCGGATTTTCTTTTCTTTTTTTTCGCTATGACTCACTTTTGTTCATCCATCGGGAATTATTATTCGCGTTGTATAGAATTTTTGTTATTACGGGGGGGGGGCAATATCTTTTGGTTTAAAAAATTATGAAATAATGTTTTTTTTAACGTGAACAAAAAGAATTTTTTTTTTTTTCTAGACAATCGAATATTCGATATCTTTAGATGACGATACTCTCTCTCACTCTCTTCAATATATCAATATACAGGGTGAATTGCGTAAGGGGTGCCAGGCGGTATTTCAAGGTAGATGGGCTCATTACGAACACAAGTTGCAAATAAACATTAGCCATATTGTTAATAATTTACGAGATATCAATTTTTTTAAACGGACCAATCAGAGCGCGCCGAGAAGCGTTAAAGCCGCTCACCTCCACCCGCACCCTAGCCATAAATATAGCATAGATTAGGGCGTTACATTTGTGTTTGCAAAATTCAGAGCAGTCAATTAGATTGCTTGTATTTTTCCGCAGTCATTTTTTTTTCTCGGGCATTGGCTGCTCTGAATTTAGGCGGGGAGTGGCGGTGACTTCAACGCTTGTCGGCACGTTGGGCAAAATTCAGAGCAACCAATGACCGCGAACAAAAAATGACTACGTACTTAATACAATCAATAAAATTGACTGCTCTGAATTTTGCAAACCCAAATGTAACGCCCTAATCTATGCTATATCTACGGCTAGGGTGGGAGTGGCACCCCTTACGCAATTCACCCTGTATATCCATCTCTATATCGAGCACGATGCGGGGTGGGGATAGAGTGGTGCGATCGAGTCCTTACAATTAGGAATCGATACCAGTTATAATACGAGTATTGGGATCTGACATAGAGGCGTGGTCAAATTCAATATGGCGCAGACCGGGATGCAGTCGCCTGTCAAAACCGCGCAATAGTAGACATACCGTGAAAACCAATATGGCGTAGAAGAGGTTGCAGCCAACTAGTCTTAACATAGCGTAATAGCTTTATTTTTTAATAAAATGCTAGTCCTTTCCATTAGTGATATTTGTAAATGGTCTGATTCCAATCCCGGCAATCGAAATTTCCGAGAAGGCGAAAACAATTTTTTGGTATACGCACCGGGCATTTTTTTTTTGGGGAAACTATGGAACGTCAGTTCATGGTTTTTTTTAAAAGAACTCTCGCATCCATATACGGAATATGCAATTCTTTTTTTCGATGGGTTGCGAGATGTAAAGACACCTACTTCGGCCATTTTTTGTTCAATTTCTCAAAATTACTGATATTTATGATTACGTTGTAACTTGAGCAATGCACCCCGGTTTTAGTTTCAACGTGTACCACCAGATGTCTCACGAATTTTGTCAGATCCCAATAGTACGGAACGCAAGATATCAAGCCGCTGTCTCCTTTGCAACGCTAACCGATACAAATTTTATAAGTCTGATACAATAAAATTTTACTTCCGTCAACTCGTACCGGAGAATCGCACATCGCCTGAATCGAAAGATAAGTACCAACTCACTCCGACACCCACCGACAATGTTTTCATCGCGTTAGTTTTTAGATCATATCGATTGTCACTATGCGAAAATAAAGAAAATTGTTCACACTGTCTCTTATCCTCTTGTCATCTATTTTATCATACAATTCAAATTCGTATAACATGATGCCGGTGCACCTACATTTCGTGATTTCCCCCATAGTGATGTTAATTATTCTGAACGTTGTCATTATTTATATCCTCCAAGAACTCACTGGTCTGATAACCATCAAAATCGAATTACAACGACCCATTTAATAAACTTATTAATTTACAATAATATAAAATCTCGAAGTTAAAAAAATCAAAAAGTTTAAATTTAAATATCAACAAAATTAACAAATATTACATTGTTATATTATTTTTATTGTTATATCATTTTTATTATTATATTATTTTTATTGTTATATTATTTTCAATAATTTACAATAATATAAAATCTCGAAGTTAAAAAATCAAAAATTTTTAATTTAAATATCAACAAAATTAACAAATATCACTCTGTTATATTATTTGTATTGTTATATAATTTTTATTATTATATTATTTTTATTGTTATATCATTTTTATTGTTATATTATTTTTATTGTTATATCATTTTTATTGTTATATTATTTTTATTGTTATATTATTTTTATTATTATATTATTTTTATTGTTATATCATTTTTATTGTTATATTATTTTTATTTTTATATCATTTTTATTATTATATCATTTTTATTGTTATATCATTTTTATTGTTATATTATTTTCACCCTACTTATAATTTCTTTACTGTGCATTTCTGTATTTTGTCTTGTGGGACCTCGCCAGGCTACTCTGTAGGTAGTTTACTTTGGCCCATAGCTTCCTAGCCCATAAATATACACCATCAAATCAATCAAATCTCATTCTCTCATCACGGCTATTTAACGTGCGCCTCACAAGTCTACAATAAATCACGAAAAGAAACTTACGTATTTTCATTCCCATCTATACAAATTCTGGAGAGAAGAAACTAAAGCGCGTGACAAATATCGTCTCGAGACATTTCCCTAATCTCCTAAACATATATAGACACACTCGATTTTCCAGCTGTGTATTCGATCACTCTAATCTTTCGTATATCATTTTATAAACGAGACTCTGTGACCAAACACCTAAGAGAGAGAGAGAGAGAGAGAGAGAGAGAGAGAGAGAGAGAGAGAGAGAGAGAGAGAGAGAGAGAGAGAGAGAGAGAGAGAGAGAGAGAGAAAAAGAAAAAAAAACGACCTCTCTCAAAAAGTCACCATGGACCACGTGGTTGAAAAATCACGCACTAACATTCCACTGGCCTCTCCGTGTTGATTAATTGGTTTATCGAGATTATCGATACGACTTTTACTGCCCTCGATGTATAACACGACAAAAAGAATAATAAAAAAATTAAAAAAAATAAAAAATCAAGAAACAAGAAACCCGAACTCCTCGTCCTCCAACCTTTCTACCCGATTTATCATTGAAATTTCCAACTAATGGAAATACAAATTCACGTTCTCGCCCGGGCTATTTTATATCTACACACTCGCCACGTGTTCTTCCAACACGCGAAGCGAATTCACGCTATTTAAAAAAAAAAAAAAAAAAAACAAAAAAAAAACAACTCCACACACACCGCAACACTACGAACACTATCTTAATTATGCGCGAATACTGGTTTGCGCCACGAAGAAAACAAAAAAAAAATAAAAGAAACCAAAAAAAAATCTAAAAAAAAACCAGACAAAAATTTCGAAATTCACGAACTCGTAATTCGAGTAGTTTCTCGATCGTACGTGGCGTTGTCTCAAGTAAGTCCCCGGGGATGGTGTGAATCGAGCGTGAAATCGAGAGGAGAAAATACACCCGGGTGGCGTATAATAACGAGCACGAGAAAAGAAAGAAAAAAAAAAAATGACAACAAGAGGAAAAACAAGACGGATCGCGCGAGACAACGTAAGAACAAAACGCGGGGAAGAAAAAAAAGTAAACAAAGTTGGCGAGAAAAAAGAAAAAAAAAAAAAGAAAAATAAATAAAATGAAATGAAAGAAAGATAAGAAAGAAAAGAAAAAAAAACATTGTATTTCCTTCTGCGGTCTCGTTGAGGGACGTTCGCGACCACCGTGGAACGATATCCATCGTGTTTGAAAGCGCACGGCAGCGCCAGAGACCTCTACCGGCGGACCAACGACGACGCGGCATAGAGAACAGAGCGACGGAGTCGGGGCACAAACAAGACGCGTCGGTCACGCACGAGCGATCCTGAATCTCGTCCTAGCGTCGTCTCATCGATCTCGATCTCTTTCTCGCTCTCTTTCTACAACCTTTCTCCTCTCTATCTCAATCTCCCCTCGCCTCTGCGGTTCGGTGAGAAAACAAAAAAAAACAAAAAAACGGACGAGAGCGAGAAAATATGGAGAAAAAGAAGAAAAATAAATAAAATGAATACAAACAACTGGAACTTTGGAAATATCGTTAAAATGTTTCGGTTTTGTTGTTGTTGTTGTTGTTGTTTTGTTTCGCGGTAGACTAGAGATCGTCTTTTTATTTTTGGCGGGAAAAAAAATTGTAAAAGAAGAGAATATTTGAAAAATATTAATTTGTAATGTTTTAAAGTTGTTGTATGTTTTGTTTTTTGTCTTCGAGGGAATTCGAAAGAAAATTGAATTGGAATAAGGAAATAGTAAAAAAGCTTTAGTTATACGATATATCAATGTTTCATTGTTTTAAAAATAAATCGATAAATGAAAATATTAATTTGTTGATTAATTAAGTTTTTTGTACGATAAGTATTAAAAATTTTACAATAATAGTGATAATTTTATTATCGTTATTATTAAATTAGATAATGAAAATATTATTATTATTATTGTTATTATTATTATATTTCTAATACTTTTCATCCAATAATAATAATAAGAAAAGTAAAAAATAAAATATAAAAAATATTAAAAATTAAATTTAAAAAAGAAATTATTATTATTATATATTATTAATAATAATTATATTATATATTATATTATTAATATTATTATTATAATTAATAATAATACTAATAAATAATAATTATAAATAATAATAATAGTAATAAATAACAATTATAAATAATAATAATAATAATTATTATTATTATTATAACACGATCGAAATTCATTCGAGATCGCTCAAGGGCACGTAAATAAATTTCCATCCGGTTATAAAATACCGCGAGGACAAATTGAGCCGTTATTTTGATAATGGTCCAGTCTAATGGGCGAGATCGAAACGTTCGTTATAACGCGCCTCTGATAAATGATCATAACAAAATGAAAATAGAAAAAAAAAAAAAAAAACATCAACGTTCGTATATCTTTGCACGACCGACGACGAAATTGTCCTTTGTGCAACGGTTTGTTATTTTTCTTCTTTTTCTTACGGCGATTTAGGTATCGCACGTGGGCTGCCCGACGGAAACTGACGGAAATAATAATAATAAAGATAATTCTAAGAATGTTAAGTACGTGGGTCGCTAAGCTCGGAGGTGACAGTTGGCCTCTCGTATTTCTCTCTCTTTCTCTTACGCGACGGATATGGAAAGCCCCGGATTACAATCTTCTCTAGACAAAAAAAAAATAATTTCCACAATATATGTACATAGCCACGTTTACAAGCGTCGTGTATGATTTGCTGTGTCGGAGAGAGAAAAAGAGAGAGAGAGAGAGAGAGAGAAAGAGAAAAAGAGAGAGAGAGAGAAAAAGAAAGAGAGAGAAAGAGAAAGAGAGGGGGGGGGGGGGCGAACGTAAGAAAGAGGGGGGTGGGGGGGGGGGGGGGTCCGGAACGATGATAACCCGCTTTCGTATACGCGTATATGGGAAGAACGGTTGGTAAGGATTTAATCCATCACGGGCGGTGTGTCTTCTGGAGACGGTTTTTAATTTTTTTTTCATGTTTTTATTTTTATCATTCCTGCCGCTTTTTCTCGGTTGTCTCTCGCTACATATACCTACATGTATCTAACTCCCCGTGTGTGTCCTTATTTACACGGGATGGTAAGATCGCGTCCGGGTCGTGCGAAACAAACGAGATCGTATCGCGACGCGGTACACGCGCTCGCGCACTCATCATAATCCTTCTCTCAACTCGCGCGAGGTCCTTCGGTTCTTTCCACATATAAACACATATATATATATATAGATAGGGGTTTACATATACAGGGTGAATTTTATAAGATGTCTCAAACTTTATTTTTAGATGGATGGGATCATTACAAACAAAAGTTGCAAATATACATTGGGGATATTTCTAATAGTTTGCGAGATATAAATTTTTTAAGTTGATCCAATCAGAGCGCGCCGAGAAGCGTTGGAGACGCCCACTCCCCGCCCTAGCCGCTAATCAAAATTACAATTTTGTTTTTTAATTTTCAATGCCTTTTTTTAACGTTTAGTTATTCTGAGTTTAATGCCGCAAGATCCATAGTAGCCAGACTTTCTGTCTATTTTTTATTTATTGAAAAAAGTGCTTCAGTTTTTCTGAGAAAAATATCAATTTTCGGAAAACGCCGATTTCTGAATTTTGATATTCTATTTTCTTTCTAAACCTTGATTTATTCTGAGTTTCATACCACAAGATTCACAGTAGTCAGATTTTTTTTCAATCGAAAATAAATAACTTCAGTTTTTCTGAGAAAAATATCAATTTTCCAAAAAAACCCTATTTTTGATTTTTGATTTTCTATTTTCTTTTTAAACCTTGATTTATTCTAATTTTAATGCCGCAAGATTCATACTGTGCATATATATACGTTTATAAATATGTGTACGTGTATTTCAAAGCTCGTTCACGCGGATGAGTCAGACGAGTTCCTCTTTACGATATGTCTCGCAGACCCATAACAGGACCCTTCGCCCTTTTGCCTCTCACTCACGCAAGAAGCTCGAGATAGAATAATGAAAGGAGAAGAGAGGAATAGAGAAAAAAAAACGTTAGACGCAAGATATTTATCGCGTCGTAATCCTCAAAGGCGTTGAAACTCGCCGAGTCATTAACTTTTATTAAACTTTTTTTTTGTCATGAAATTTTGAAAGTAAAAAAAATAAATTTTTTTTTTTTTAATTAGTAAGAAGAAAAACGGAAGAAAAACACGCTTCCTCGTACAATTCGTCGTTGGAGCATTGACTCGAGCGAGACGCATATTGATCAAAATTTCTATTAAATAAAAAATTTCATCAACTCAAATTTTTCTCCACACCCTCGCTGCTTTTTCCTCGTTCTTGTTTCGTTTCTTCTGTTTTTTTTTGCACTGGCCTCGTCCCTCGTTCGTAGATGAAATTTAAATTTATGCGCGTGGTAAAGGAGGCGCGTTGTTCGCAAAAAAAAAACAAATAAAAATCGATTGTGGCGAAAGGTCATAAAAAAAATCGTTGGACGATAAAAAAAAACGAACGAAAAATCGCTGGTTGAAGAAGAGATTAAAGTAGACGAAGAGACGGGAAAGAGAGAGAGAGAGAAACAAAAAAATGGCGAAACCGTGTTGTCCAAAATTCTTGTTCCTTCCATTATCTCTCTCTCTCTCTCTCTCTCTCTCTCTCTCTCTCTCTCTCCCTCTCTCTCTCTCTCTCTCTCTCTCTCCATTCTCTTTATTTCTTTATTCCAAAATTCACATGTTTACTCGTCTCTCGCGAATGCACGATACAAGAAACATAAAATAGCGAAGATATTTCCCTTGCGAGAATTTTTTGCCTGTTTTTAATTTTATTTTATGTTATTTCATTTTATTTTTAAGAACGCGGATTGAGACATCAGAAACTCGATTTAATTGATCCGTCTCCCTCTCTTTTTCGCTCGACACACACACACGTGTACGAATCGTTTCGAGAGAGCTCGATCGCGCGAGATGACCGAGCTCCAATGGAACACGCCTTTCCCCGGACAACTATCGTCGACGATAATCGCTTTTCATGTGCTCGATGCCTTCTTCTTCATCGACGAGTCGAGTGGCTCATTCTCGTATTGCCGTATACGAGACGAAAGTACAATTGCCCGGATGGAGAATAGGAAGTTCGTATATGGACGAAGAGTGAGAAGGGAAGGGGCGGGGAAAGAAAGAGGGGGGGGTGATTCCTTGATAATTTTATTATACCCTAGTGTACTTTGGGGCCAACTGTAACAATTTTCCGAGATACGATAATAATCAATATGGAATAAAATGAGTCAATATTAATTATTGTATACAATAATTAACATTGACTTATTTTGTTCCAATTATCGGATACAATAATTAATATTGACTCATTTTGTTCCAACGGAATTTCACAAGAGAAAATTTAGAAAATTAATTCGATACCATAATTAAGATGAAAAAAAAAAACTAAAAATAAAAATAAAAGAGAGAGGGGTGGGGGATTGATTGATTGATAACTTTATTATACCCTAGTGTACTTTGGGGCCAACTGTAACAATTTTCCGGGATACAATGATAATCGATATGGAACAAAAATGAGTCAATATTAATTATTTTATACAATATTAATTATTAGTCAATATTAATTATTGTATACAATAATTAATATTGACTTATTTTGTTCCAATTATCGGATACAATAATTAATATTGACTCATTTTGTTCCAACGGAATATCACAAGAGAAAATTTAGAAAATTAATTCGATAGAAGAATTAAGATAAAAATGAAATAAACTAAAAATAAAAATAGAAGAGAGAAAGAGGGAGGGGGGTTTGATTGATAATTTTATTATGCCCTAGTGTACTTTTGGGTCAACTGTAACAATTTTCTGAGATATAATAATAATCAATATTAACAACATGTACTGAATACAATAATTAATATTGATTCATTTTGTTTCAACAGAAGTTAATAAGAGAAAACTTGGAAAATAAATTCGATACAAGAATTAAGATAAAAATAAAATAAACTAAAAATAAAAAATAAAAGAAAGAGGAGGGGGGGGGGGGGGGGGGATTGATAGATAACTTTATTATATCCTAGTGTACTTTGGGGTCAACTGTAATAATTTTCCGAGATACAATAATAATCAATATTAACAACACGTACTCAATACAATAATTAATATTGATTCATTTTGTTTCAACATAAGTTAACGAGAGAAAACTTAGAAAATAAATTCCATAGAAGAATTAAGATACAAAAAAATAAACTAAAAATAAAAATAAAACAGAGAAAGAGAGAGAGAGAGAGGGGGGAGGCTGCCTCCCGGATATCCGGCACGTTCTATCGCGGATATCCCGTAGAATTCCATTCCGGTTGCCGACGGACGCGCGAACTAACGTAACGAGAAACGAATTAAATTGAAAATAAATAATGTTAAAAAAAAAAACAAAGTTATAAAATTGTAACTATAAAAATCAAACGAGTCGTCGAAGATCCGAATTTGTATATATAAAAGTAACGTCGAGTAGAAACGGTTGGATGGTTTTGAATTAATACGTGTCGAATATCCTCGTGGGTCTCCTGCGACAGCCTTGCAATTTCGTAATATGGGCGTGTTGAGATAATAAATGTGTATATGTATTTATAGACCCGAGAAGCATTAATCTCGATCTTTGATACGTTTAATTCAGCGAAGCGAGATCGTTGAAATACTGGCGTTTATACATATAGATGAGTTTTTTTTTAATTGTTATATTTGTATATATATAAATATATGGAGAAAGAGAGAGAGAGAGAGAGAGAGAGAGAGAAATAGTGTGAAAAAATGAATAATAACGTCATATATATTTATGTATAATATTATTATTCATTTTTTTATGTATATTAATATATTTATATTAATTATATAAATGTAATAATTAAATATTCATTGTAATATTTAATGATTTAATAGTTATATTAATTATATTAATATATTGTAATTAAGATTTGTATATATACTATTTATTTAATATTATTATTTATTATTATTATTATTGTGATTAGGGAGTTTAATTTGCACAAATAATTAGCAAAGTTTTTTACAAGATAATATTTCATAATGAAATCAGATGAAATTAATCGATAATATTTGTCATTATATTTATTATCAATTAAAGAATCATTATTATTATTATTATTACGATTTTTATTTCATTCAAATTATATTAATGTACGCTTAATGACGTAGAAATTTTTTTTTTGATAAAATTATAAAAATAATAAAACACTATTATCAATACATATATAGTCATACATATACCTTTATGTTTATCAACGAAAGAATTATTATTAACTCGATTTTTATCTCAATTTAATTATATTATTTTACTTCTAATGAGATAGTAATTTGTTTTTGATGAAATTATAAAAATAGTAAAATCCTATTATTAATACATATATATCTATACGTAGGTATACATACACACACAAAGACACACACATACATAAGTATAGTGTAAAATTAACCGTATATGCATACCCGGAATGGAGGCTGGGTGATCCAGAGTCCAGATTCGACCGATCGCACGCGTGAAAGCCGCGTATTATAAATTGTGTCGAGTAATAGCATAAATCGTAGCAAGAGAAAAAAAAAGAGCAACGAAGAGAGAGCGAGAGAGAGAAAAAGCGTGATAGACTCTTGGCGATCGTGGCGAAGATCACAGAGCGATCTCTCCCTCTAACGTGCGTGCGCGTTGTAAGCTTCATCTTCGCGTATAATAAATGCGTGAGAGAGTACACAAGAGGGCCCGGAGGGCTCTCTTCCCGCGCGAAGCATGCCTGATAACACCTCGTGTATATCTTGTCTTTCTGTACTATGTTTATATATATATATATATACATATACAGGGTGAATTTCATACAGTACCTGAAACTTTATTTTAAGATAGATGGGATCATTACAAACAAAAGTTGCAAATATACATTAAGGATATTTTTAATAGTTTACGAGATATAAATGTTTAAAGTTGGTCCAATCAGAGCGCGCCGAGAAGCGTTGGAGCCGCCCACTCCCCGCCTTAGCCGTAGAGACAGCACTGTGTAGGGCGTTACATTTTGGATTGCAAAATTTAGAACAGTCAATGCCCGATAAATCAAAATGACTGCGTAATAAAATATTAACTAAAACTGACTGTTCTGAATTTTACAATTAAAAATGTAACGCCCCCAACGCTTTTCGGCGCGTTCTGATTGGATCAACTTTAAAAATGTATATCTCGTAAACTATTAAAAATATCCCAATTGTATATTTGCAACTTTTGTTTGTAATGATACCATCTACCTTAAAATAAAGTTTGAGGCATGACTGCGTAATAAAATAATAAATAAAATTCACTGCTCTGAATTTTGCAACCCCAAATGTAACGCCCCCCAACGCTTTTCGGCGCGCTCTGATTGGACCAGCTTTAAACATTTATATCTCCTAAACTATTAGAAATATCCCTAATGTATATTTACAACTTTTGTTTGTAATGATCCCATCTACCTTAAAATAAAGTTTGAGACATGACTGCGTAATAAAATAATAAATAAAATTCACTGCTCTGAATTTTGCAACCCCAAATGTAACGCCCCTCAACGCTTTTCGGCGCGCTCTGACTGGACCAACTTTAAAAATGTATATCTCGTAAACTATTAAAAATATCCCAATTGTATATTTGCAACTTTTGTTTGTAATAATCCCATCTACCTTAACCCTTTGAGCTCTAAGGACGCGACTATCCGTCAGTCTATGCGTCTGCGGACCATATAAGCTTGAAACTACTCGGGTCTCAAAGGGTTAAAATAAAGTTTAAGACATGACTGCGTAATAAAATAAAATTGACTGCTCTGAATTTCGCAACCCGAAATGTAACGCCCCCAACGTTTTTCGGTGCGCTCTGATTGGACCAGCTTTAAACATTTATATCTCGTAAACTATTAAAAATATCCCTAATGTATATTTGCAACTTTTGTTTGTAATGATCCCATCTACCTTAAAATAAAGTTTGAGACACTTGATGAAACTCACCCTGTATATGTGTATATGAAAGGACATTATACATATGTATATATGTATATAGGAAAGGAGTTATAGAGCTGGAATATATACGAACTAGGCGGTACTATGGACACGGAAATCGTGCGTACCTAATTGGCGCGAAAGAATAGTCGAGAGCAGAGAGTATTCTCCTGGTTCGAGTCTGTGGCATTAGGATGGGAAGTTCCGCCGCCGTTGCTGTTGAGCTAAGAGCGAGGGTTTTGGAATTTTTCTGTTCTTTCTCTTTGTCTTATTCTTGTTCTTGTGTTTTTTGTTTTGTTTTTGTTCTTCTCGCCGAAAGAACGAGGAGGCATTCGTTTAATATGATTCGGTTCATCGACGAAGGAACGAATTAAATCAGAGGGCAACGACGTATTTTAATAAAGCTTCGACCGTTATTAATTTTGTGGGTGAAAGCGAAACGCGCCACGAGATATTAGGAACGACGATATAATCGCGAGGATTTATAAATAGGTTGGGGTTGGCAAGATTTAGTGGCTTGAAAAACTGGTAAAAGAATTGTGAAATAAAGTTTGTGGGTGAACGAAAAAAATTGTTTTTAGCAACAAAATACTTATTTCTAGTAAAAAATTATACTTTTTAATAAAAAATAATTATTTCTAGTAAAAAATAATTATTTCTAATGAAAAATAATTATTTCTAGTAAAAAAAAATGATTTCTAGTAAAAAAGAATTATTTCTAATAAAAAAGAATCATTTTTAGAAAAAAATAGTTACTTTTAGTAAAAAAAATTATTTCTAGTAAAAAATAATTATTTCTAGTAAAAAAATAATTATTTCTAATAACAAATAATTATTTCTAGTCAAAAATAATTATTTCTAGTAAAAAATAATTATTTCTAATGAAAAATAATTATTTCTAGTAAAAAAAATGATGTCCAGTAAAAAAGAATTATTTCTAATAAAAAAGAATCATTTTTAGAAAAAAATAATTACTTTTAGTAAAAAAATAATTATTTCTAGTGAAAAATAATTATTTTTAGTGAAAAAAAATTATTTCTAGTAAAAAATAATTATTTCTAATGCAAAATAATTATTTCTCGTAAAAAATAATTATTTCCAGTAAAAAAAAATTATTCCCAGTAAAATATAATTATCCCCAGTAAAAAAATAATTATCCCCAGTAAAAAATAATTATATTTCATCCAGAAAAAATTATTTTTCGTACAAAAACAATTATCTTTAGTAAAGAAAAAAAAACTCATTTTGAGTAAAAAAAAAAAAAAAAAAAAATTTTCTTCTAGCAACAAAACTTCATCCGCCATGTTGTAATTTTAGTAATGAGCAACCTGTGGATGAAAGAGGCATCGAGATTATTTTTATACACTCCCCGTGTGGTGTGTGTGTGTGTGTGTGTGTACGTGTGTTTCTTCGTAAGCCGTGCCCTCTCGACGACGAGAGGGCTCGAGTCTTTCCGTGCCCGGAGAGAGACCTCGCACGGGAATTCACCATGAGAAAAGAAAAAAACGACACACACACACACACACACACACACAGAGAGAGAGAGAGAGAGAAAGAGACACACGTCCGCTGGAAACCGACGAACAGTTGCCCGTTCCTACGTGCGAGTTCCCTGCCACATCTCCTCCGTGTCTTTCTCGTCTCCCTCCCTCTTTTTGTCTCTCCCTTCCCTCTTGCGTACAGAGAAAACTCTCTGCGTACACGCGCGTACGTGCGTGAGGAGGAAACAGAGAAAACGTATACGCACACGGGTGTGTACCAGCGTACGCAGGAATTCGTCCGGCGTCCATTTCGCTTCGCCAGAGCACGAGCAAAAGCTTCGTACGACGAACCTCGACTTGAAACGAACGCTGCTACTCGTACGACGATATCGATACATGTATACATGTATATATGTAAATGTATGTGTGTGTGTGTGTGTACACCATACGCAACATGCACGAGCAGCACATAAAAGAAGTCGCAAAGAAATGGCCCTACGTTCACCAACTTTAAAACCATTTCGTCGTGTACGACTTTAAGGCAGTTCTATCGTTACAGGATTTTCGTTAAATTTCACTGAAAATTTGTAGAAACGTTCTTTGATGTCGTATGTACATGTGTGTTAAATTTCAGGGGCGTTTGTCGAGACAAAAATCACGATATTTATTCTTGAAAATCGTCATTTTTTTGCAATCTCGCTTAACCCTTAAATGCATGATGATGTATATCTACATCTGTGTTTTCTTCCTTGTTTCTCTATCCAATCTATGTCTAATTATCTACCTGTTTCAATTTTTTGTATTTAAAAATTAAAAATCATGCATTTAAGGGTTAAGGTACACGGAAAGAATTTTTAAGTAATTTTTACTGTGAAATCACAATAACCGAATGACAAATGTGCAATTATTCAGGTTTTTAGGAAATAAATTATACAATTTAATGGAAATTGGTACAAATTTACTGTTGCGTGATAGAAATGAAAAATATTTTCAAGAATTTTTACTGAAATTAACAGTAAATTTTCGTGAAACGTAAACATTACTATAATAAGTTGAAAAAAGGGCTGATATAAATGAAAGTGTACGGTGCACATTGAGAAATTTGCGTGTTTGTCTTGAAAATTCAAAAAAAAAGAAGCCGAAATGTTTCGTGCGTTCACCAGAATTTTTACGTTCTTCACAGTAAAATTAGTTAGGCCTAGGTCGCCCGACCGTAATCCGTGAGCTCTGTATATCGCGCGTAAAAATTATGCCACGTGCTACAATTTTTACATGCCTAAAAGTAAAATATTTGAAACTAGTGTCAATTTTTAACTGTTTGCACATTTATCACCGGGTTCAACTTTTAAAGTAATTTTTACCGAGATTTCACCGTAAAAATTAATAAGAAATTCTCTCCGTGTAGTTCTGTCGTTTTATCATTTTCTTAAGATTTTGTTGAAAATTTGGATATATCTTGTTTGATGTCATATGTACGGGTGTAATAATTTTTGGAAGGTTTTTTACCACGCGGAAGTTGAGATATTTATTGGTGAAAAAGAGAATTTTGGTTAGTCTCTCGTAAGAGCGCGTGTTAAAGGATGCATTTTCATCCATAAATATCTTGGCTTCTAGTTGGTGAAGGTTTCTAAAACTTTGCATAGATTTTTATGCGACATCAAAGAAGGTTTATTTAGTTTTTGAAAAAAATCTAAAGAAATTTTTTTTTGCAATTTTTGTAATTATACAGCAGGTACGTATTACCTTGGATGACCTTGAATTTGGAGTATGTTGTTCTTTAGTAAATTTGCAAGAATTCTTCTCTATTAACTTGAGCCCGCAAACGAGTTTGTATGTGAGAAAAATTGAAAAATAATTTTCCAAATTTTAATGTCACGATAGAACTACCTTAAGAGCTCGTGTTAAATATAGCAACATTATACAACGAGTAGCTTGATTATTTGATCGATGAAGCCTGTTAAAATTTTGCACACTTTTTTATGTGACATCAAAGAAGCTTCGATTAGTTTTTATAACAAATCTTGTGGAAAACAAAACTCATGATTTTGTTTATTATATAACAAATAAACTTTACGTAGGATCAATTTAAATTTTGAGTATGTTGTTTTTTAGTCGATTTGCAACAACTTTTCTTAATAAACTTAAACGCTTGGCCCACTTAGAATGTGAGAAAAAACGGGAATAAAATTGTATTCCCCCACCCAAGGACCTTAAGGGAGGACTATCGTTCATAGGACTATCTTAAAATAGTCCTATTGTAGTTTTTATAACAAATCTTGTGGAAAACAAAATTCATGATTTTGTTTATTATATAACAAATAAACTTTACGTAGGGTCAATTTGAATTTTGAGTATGTTGTTCTTTAGTCAATTTGCAACAACTTTTCTTAATGAACATAAACGCTCGGTCCACTTGGAATGTGAGAAAAACGGGAATACAATTTTAATCCTCCACCCAACGACCTTAAGGGAGGACTATCGTTGATAGGACTACCTTAAGATAGTCCTATTGTAGTTTTTATAACAAATCTTGTGGAAAATAAAATTCATGATTTTGTTTATTACATAACAAATAAACTTTACGTAGGATCAATTTGAATTTTGAGTATGTTGTTTTTTAGTGGATTTGCAACAACTTTTCTTAATAAACTTAAACGCTTGGTCCACTTGGAATGTGAGAAAAAACGGGAATAAAATTGTAATCCCCCACCCAACGACCTTAAGGGAGTCCTATCGTTGATAGGACTATCTTAAAATAGTCCTATCGTAGTTTTTATAACAAATCTTGTGGAAAATAAAATTCATGATTTTGTTTATTATATAACAAATAAACTTTACGTAGGATCAATTCGAATTTTCAGTATGTTGTTCTTTAGTCGATTTGCAACAACTTTTCTCAATGAACTTAAAATAGTCCTATCGTAGTTTTTATAACAAATCTTGTGGAAAATAAAATTCATGATTTTGTTTATTATATAACAAATAAACTTTACGTAGGATCAATTCGAATTTTCAGTATGTTGTTCTTTAGTCGATTTGCAACAACTTTTCTCAATGAACTTAAACGCTTGACTTAGTCCACTTGGAATGTAAGAAAAAACGGGAATACAATTTTAATCGCCCACCCAACGATACGACTACCTTAAACGGATGATTAATTAATCGAATTAAAACGTACTGGTTAATTGCTCCAATAAAAACTCAATTTCGAACATTTTTCAATGGACGGTAACGGTAAATTCATGAAAATTAGATTATAAAAAGATATAAGTGAAAAAAAGAAATAATTTTGATCATAACATCTTTTTCCTGAAACTTACCTTCTTCAGGGATTTGTAAAGATGAAAAAAATCTTTAACTATAATAATGATAATACTAAAGGAAGTATGTAATTATTATAGTAATTATTATTAGGATTGTTAGTAATAACGAGCTCACCAGCGACGCGACGGGCGAGAGCGAAGTTCTCCAATTCTCGAATAATCCAGTTCCCCTGTGAGAAAAATCTTCATCCACTGCACAAATCACGGTTATAATGAAAAAAAAAAAAAAAAAAAAGAAAAAAAAACAATTCGAACAATACACCGGCTCACTTGTCACTCACTGATAGAAAACATACCATGTAAAAAAAAAAAGAAACAATTTTTCAATTTGGAAAATTGCAACGCGCATGCGCTCACTTGCAAAAACTAATTAACCTCAAAACACAATGACTGACTTTGCGACGCGGAACGACACCTATGAGGGAAAAAGGAGGATCTGCTCTATATACACGGAGAGATACGAAGCACGAGCGTTATCACGACGCTCATCGTCTGTAACGGGCACCAAGCGTCGAAATCACCTTGATCGCGATGTAAACTTCGCGAAGGTCGTACGCGATATATAAAACCACGTCGAAAGGATGCTTTTGCAGAGAAGATTATTACACGTACATACTCGCGATAAGTTTTCTCATCGTACACGAGATCATCGAACAACTGGGTCGAATAAGATGTCCAAGCTTGGACACGTTAACACGCAGGCGCGCGCCAAACCGCACTGTTTGGGGCTACCGGTGCGCCCCGATCCGACGGTTGCGAGCGATCACCGCCAGAGGCTCACCTTCGAAAATCCTCTCCTCCTTCTCCCGCGCCAAATGCTTCCCCCACTCATCGCTCTCGCGATTTTCTATCTCTCGATACAGTAATGTATATATATATATATAGACACACATATGTATATATGCAACAGGAATAATAACGAGAGAACGGGGAGAATAAAGAAAGGAATGATCAATCACCACGAAAACGACGGTTATCCTTTTCTTTTGCCCAAACGAAGACACTTCGAGACACTAATTTACTATTCGTTCGATAATATCTCGTCCCGCATCGTTCGAAGAATGATCAATCAAAACATCTTTCACTGGTACGTCGTTATATTCGCGATGGCTTTTTGTTTTATTTTATTTTTGCCGCTGGCCAAGAGCGTGCCGTACGTTCGTTCATCGTTTCATTTGGAGGTTATTGGGATATTGTTGGTGAGAATCGAACGTTTGTAATGAAATAACGAGATCCCAATTTGTCTCTCGATGTGGAGAGAAACTCACGTAACGTTCGATGTGTCACGATTGACGTAAACACACACGTTTCAAAAAGACGGTTGCACCGGTACTGATGCACGATCCCGCGAGGAGGATCGTTGGAGGAGAGTGAGGGAAGTTTCTTCGACCCCCTCTACACCTGTTTCTCGCCCTTTCTCCCTCGTGCTTATCCCCACCGGGCGCCATTTAACGAACTCACCCAAGTCCTCCTTCTCTCTGACTTCGACCGAGCTTTTTTCCTTAGGACCCCCGTACGCCCCTCTCCTTTCTGGAGCGTCGTACCAACCGCGTACCGCGATCGCTCTCGTTTCATCGCGGACCCTTTCTTCATTTTTTTCACGACGATCCGTGTCACGTTGGCAGCGCTTAAATATTCAAGGGAAAATAGACAGTTGAGTAACTCCACGGACCCAGAACTGTCACAACGTTTTGGGCAACGCAAAATTTTTCGTTTCATTTCGGCAAATAAATAAATAAAAATTACCAAGTAACAATGAACAAAAAGGGGGAAGAGAAATTGTGCGAATCGAACCGTAACTCGGGTCGTAACGACGAGAATATCGTCGTGCCTGAGGGATCGGCATTTGAACTTCTGGGAGCTTTGAATGTTGCGGTGAATCGTCGAATTAACGTATCAACGTCGCGCATACGACTCCATCGGGACGATCCCAGCAGTGAGAAGTTAGTCGTTATAGAAGGGTCTGTGGACGAGGAGCTTCTCGAGTATCTCGAGGAATCCGTGTCCGACGTATTATCATTGACCGAAGATTGTTCAAATGTTATCCAAGAGGCTCCTGGCACTCAGTCAAGGTCATCACAAGATCAAAATGTGCACGATAAAGCTAGCTCGTCTTCGAAAACGTCCCAGGACGAAGGAGCTGTACCGAATGACGGATTTGAATTTAAGGTTAGGACAGGATTAATTCAAGATCAGCGGTCCACGACAGGCTCATCGAAAATTCCCTCGACAATTACCAGCGATTCGTTTTATTCGATACCCTCGTGCACGTCGAGTTTTACCGATCCTGTCGAACCCGAAGCTCTCCAACGCGCCGAAGAGGCGATCGCCGATCTCGAGCGCAACGGTCCCGCTGGCCTTATTCATCTCAGCTCGCTGAGCGAGGCGATAGGTAAACCCCTGCGAGTATGGACCTCCGGGAACGAGGCAAGCAGAAAAGTTGGCAGGACGAGAAGTGGCGAGCCCATCGACGTCGAGTATCATGAGCCTCGACCTGGTGAGACTCAAGGTCACTGGACATTGCGGGGTAATCGAGAACCTCGAGACGTCCAAGGGCAATTAAACGATTGTCTGTTTTGCGTCGTTGCGGATCAGATAGGCCTTGTTGCGCCAGAGCTACGAAACGAAACCATCGCTCGCATGCGCAAATGCGTCAAGTCATTAGCAAAGCGCATAGAACACATAGCGAGAAAAGAAAAATGTGATAGAATTTCGCTTCTCGTTGGTGGAGCGCGTTATGACGGTCAACGTCCTCAGGACATGGCTCGGATAATTGATAATTCACAGGCAGGCACCTGTCATCCGAGTGGAATGTCTGGACACGCTCGAGGACATGCTTCGCATCCCTCAGCAACCGGACCCACCGAGAGTGTTGAAAATTATTCTAGGGGCTCCTGGAAAACAGCTTTTCTATCGCGATTAGATCAGGATGCGGTTGGGCATTTGGTCATGACGACAGAAGCTGCTCAAAATGCTATGAATCGTCTCAACGATGGCCAAACTAGCATCGCCATTTATGTTAATCCATCTGAGTTGGAACCAGGCCCGCTCCCAATGATAGGAGAATGGAATGATGGTAGTCGCACAGGCGGGGACCGACAGATAAAAGATTGTGTTATTGTTCTAAGACATCATTCAGGACAACACAGGAATCCGGATGCGGATGTCTTCATTCACACTTTCTATCCACGGATGCGCTAAATTATACAGATCTATGTATCTTAGATACACACGGAACATGCGAACAAACGAGAGGAAGCACGTAGGACAAGAGGTCAATTTTTTTTCAGAAATGGAAAATAAGTTTATTACGATCACGATGAATTTGTTTTCTATTTACAGAATCGTGGCCGAATCGCGAGATTCCTTCGCGTCGATATCTTTTATCTCGTGGCGCACCAAGTCAGAACCAACTTTCGTAGATTCCTTCTGCATATCGTCGCATCGTCGGTAGTCGAGGAATCTTCCGTTATCGCCGAGAATGCTCCACCATGACGCAACGTATCCGCGATATCGTCCACGTTCCCGAGAATATCTCTTCCAAGCTCGACGAAATCCTCCATGTCGCGTTGACTCAGCGACTTTCGAAACGATTTAGTCCGTATAATTTCACTCAAAGCACTTGTGTAAGCGCTGTAAGAAGCGACACTCGTCTTCTTCGAGAGACGAAGCTTGATGCTCTTCAGAACGTTGAGTAACAGGAATTGCAAATCGCGAGAACGATCGGACGTTGTCGCGACGATGGTCAAGGACTCGCGAGCTATCGTGATGACGAGATGGACACTATCGAGGTCGCGTGAATCGAGATTCATAGAAATCTCCGCGAGCCAGACGAGAAGACCGTAGCTACGAGCCAGAAGCAGTCCGGCTTTTGGGATTTTTACAGTTGAGAGGATAATTTGCAGTATGAGACGCTGGAAAAAAAATCGGTTGGTTAATAGAAGGTTTTAGTTACTCGCAGCGGAGAAAATAATTATTGCGCTGTTGTCCTTGTTTCAATGATATTCCTATTTTCAATCCAGGATAAAATCATCTACCTTGGTTTCTTCGTCGGATAGGACGCTCGTGTAAAAATCGAGGAGCATCTTGAAAAGAACGCACTTCAGTGCGAGATCCATGTCGTAGTTGGTTTTCAAACCGTCACGGATGACCTCCAGTATCCAATGTCTGTGAGCTTTGTGCTCGGTCTCCGAACTGTGAAAGAGTTGCAACAGTTCCGGTATCGCGTTCAATTCCATGGCTGGTTTTGCCATGAGAAAAGCTTGAAGGGGTGAATAGAGAACATTCATAGGCTGCGTCGTGACGAGAGAAGCTCTGGCCAAGAATGTCGAGACTAGACAACTTAGTCGTACCTCCTTCAGCGGAGTATTCAAATCCGACACACCATTTCGAAGCGCATCGATGAAACGAACCCAGAGTTGTTTCTCTTTTGAACTGCAATGATTTGAGAAATAACAATCAAATGGAATAAGAGATATAAATTCACTGAAATAGCGAATTCGGAGATAAATTTATAAAAATCAGCAACAATTCACTCACTTTGTAGCTTCCAAGTGAAAATAAAATCGCGATATTGCCGTATAAGCGGCGAGACGCGTTTCCGAGCAACTGCTGCCGCACGCTGCGAGGGCAAGGGCCAGAGCTCCACTTTGCGTGACTTTGTGACAAGCCACGACGTTGTTGTCGGACAAGAGATAAGTTAGAAGAGGCAAGTAGAACGATGGATCATAAACTTGTTGAGCCTCGCAGAGTCCCAAAGGCTGCAATAAAAATAATTCGTATGAGACTATATTCGGTAGACTCCTGGTAATATGATTTTCCTTTACCTTCAAATCTCGATGAACTGGAAAATGTTTGATCGTTTCCACTATCATCTCGTTACTGAAGAGATCGATGACTTGAGATGTCGAAGGTTGTCTCCAAAGCGCTGTGTCTGCTTCGCCCTTTACACTGTAATGCGTAGCAGCAGCTTCGCCCCACAAATAAGGCCTGTACTCGTTGAATTTTATTTTGTTGGCTTCGTAGTGTTGAAGAATCTGAAAACAGTCGACATTATCAATATTATGAAAATATTCGAACATTCGAAGTATCTTCTGGTACTGACAAGTCTCTAATTCTTACCAGTAAAATAAACTGATCACTCTCGCTTAAAGTGGCATTATAGGCTGCCAGATACAGTGGAATTTGTGATGATGCCATCGTAGAATGATTTTTACGAACTAGGACCCACAGCAATTCTAACAAATCCCCTGAAACACGTAAACGAGATAATATCTTAATACATAAATCATCATTCGCTCATCGTTATGACTGGTGAATTTCATAAAGTATCTTTTTTGTATATCGACTAAAAGTACTAACTCTTTAGGCTTTGGGAGCTCAGCATGAGATTAACAAACTCAGAATGCGAAGTCGTCATCTCGAAAAGAGTTTTCACATACTCGTTTTCACTAGCGTCCTTATAAGCAACGTCGCAGACATTCACAAGCGTTCTGAGCAATGGAACGTGTTTTTTACCCTCCTTGGACGTTTTTAAACCGAGCTTCAGTGAAAATCTCGTGAATTGTGGCCACGAGTAATTTTTATTCAAATCTTCGAAAACAAAATTGTTGTCTCTCGATTTAAGAAGCTCTATCGTGTCACAGAGACTTCCACAAAGCGTCTCCAGCTTCTCCTCGTTCTTTGCATCTTTCTTCAACGCTGACATTGTTATTCGTACAAGAACTTGAACGAGTTTCATCAGAGGTTCATCCGAAGTCTCGAGCTTCGAGCTTTTGTTGAATAAAGTTTCCAAAAGTTGGACATAACCAAGATCCACGTTGTCCAATTTATCTCCATTCGACAGTACAGTCTCACAGGCCTTTGTGCAATCTTCCTTGTCTGTAGTGAATAAAACACCAAAAATTATCACACTTGATTAATAACAAAAAAAAATATAGAAAACACAATACTGACCAAAACAGGAGTCGATGAGAAATCTTGTCGCTTTCACATTTCTTCCTACCCAATTTGTATCGTTTCCTGGATCAGCGAAATATCCCATAACCTCTTTTTTGTAGTGATTGTGTACTTTCTTCAAAAATTCCGGATTCCAATTGTGACCCAAATTACTCGCTAAGATGGGCAAAATCAAATCGGTCTGTGCAAGAGTTTTTGAATTGCCCATTACGAATTTAACGAAGAGTGGGACATACTGATCGTTTCTGCCAACGAGGAAAGTCAGTAGTTTTGTCGTGGAACTTGTTGCCAGTTTTAGTAGAGAGTTAAATGCATCTGCAAAGAAAACAAAAAGATAATGACAATGTAAGTTTTTTTTTGCACACAGGTAATTGATTGAAATATTGGAAAGCAGACTCACGCCCATCAACACCAGCAATACTGTGAGGATAATTTTCCAGATAGTTCAGTAAATTTGTCTCCCACGAGTCCATCACAAGTTTACGATGAATCTTCAACTGGGTCAAGTATGAAACAATTTTTCTAACCAAAGTTGTATCCAGAGTGGAAATCTCTGAGTCGCTCTTCTCACGTATCAGCAATTCCATAAGTTTTGGAACAAGATCACCCCAGACAGACAGTGAATTTTTATCCGTTAGAAAATTTTCCTTGGATAATTCCATGACGGTTTTCAACATGTCGATTATATCTTGCGTCGTTGGTCGAAGAAAATCGAGAAAGTTTGTCACCGCTAAAGAATTCTTCAGTTTATTTCCATTTTTGCACTTTTTTGCGGCTGATCTCAATTGTGAAATCATTTTGCTCTTGAATGGCAAGAATAACTCGGGCAATGCACCTTCGTCATTTAAATCAACGACAACTTGACAAATATCGACGAGTCCTGTTGTGACGATTTTGTGAATGATATTCTTCAATTTGCATATTGGAGAAAAGTATTGGAGAATGGCTGGATGTGTGAAAATTATTTGTGAACATTCCTCGACGAATTTTGATTTTTCACTCAAGTCTTTAGCTATGTGCAAAAGAGCAATTATGTATAATTTATATCCATCGAATTGTTCTTGTGTCAACTCTGACCTCTGCATAAATTGCGTCAGGTAGAAAACACTTATCCTTAATAACATGACGACTTCGTACTCCACGAGGCCATGAGAGAAAACATATTTTTGTCCATTGTGTTCAAACTGGATTGTTCTTTTGCCCTCGAAGATTTTGTCGATTCCTAACGTTTCGTTGCTCAAACAAATTTTACTGAATTTGCAGATTATGCTCTTGGAGGAAAATGGCTTTTTTATGCATGCCGGAGTTTCCCCGCATAGCCAACTCATCAAATACTTGTTCGCTGCCAAATTCTGAACGCTCTTGGCGAGATGAATCAGAGTTCCTGGACTAACTTGGCAGTGCAGCGTTAATATCATGACGTATGACAAATATTTGTCTAGAGTTTCGTTCAAGTTTTTCTTAATATTTTCCAGTGCGCTACACAGAAGCGGGGATATCGAAGTGGTCGGTGCGAGATTTGCTATTCGTGACTCCGCATCACCCGAATCTTTCTCGCATAATTCATTGAAAATATCTTCCAAGCGTCCTGCAGAAATAGTTTGTTCCCCTGCGACTTCCTCCGCCTCGAGGATAAGTCCCAAGTATTTATCGGTCTTCTTAATCGCATTTTGTACAACCTTTACAAACCAATTAGCCACTTTAATTCTCTCAGTCTCTTCGTCCAAACTGACAAAGCCGTTGATCCAAATATCAATTTGCTCGGTGCAACCTTCGAACATTCCGGAAGTCGTCAAAAGCATCTTGATCGTTTTTCGGGAGTCCGTCCCAGTTTCATCGAGCACAGAGATGAGAAACGAGAGCGTTTCTCCAAAAAGTGGTTTGCTAGGTGCGAAAGCCGTGAGGTCGACGGAAAGAAGAAACCGCAGAGCTTTGACCTTCATGCGGCAGATTTCTGTTTGTTCGACTTCCGGCAGATCGTTCAGATTCGTAAGTAGATCAGCGGGTTTAAAATCCGACGAAGCTTCGATGTCCAAACGTTCCGAGCACACTTCGCGATAGATTTCAAGGAGATCGAGAATTGCTGTAAAGTGCTCGTGTCTTTGTGGTAAATCTTCTACAATATCTTCTTGGCTCGGTGAATCATCCGTCTTCGTTTCCGGTTGAAGGGCGAGAGTCCATACTTTGAAGATCGATTCTAGGCTTGGTGCGTTTTTGGAAATGTATTCAGTCATCGCTTGCTTGAAAGCGACGAAATCCACTTCGTGACAATTGTTCGCAACGATCGTCGTGAACGCTTTGACTTGTGTAAACATTTTTGTCAACAGAATTACCGCTTCGTGTCGTATTATTCTGTTGTCGTCGTTCAGTGCACGCACTATCGTGTTTTTCAATACAGCTGTGGGTATCGTGAGAGCCACGACAGCGCTTATCAATCGAGAGCCTGAAAGTTCCGACAAGCAAGGTTTCAGGCAAGCATCTGCGTCTAGAGACTCGACGATCTTTCCCACGAATCGCATAGCCAATATCCACTTTTTTGAGGCCCTGGGTTCGAGAAATGGTTCGGTGTAAGTTAATTGTGATCTTACAAGATCTGGACAAGCCACGAGGACTCTCACAACGAGATCTAGAGGTCTAGGATGTTCCCAAGGTCGATCGAGACTTTGCAGTACGGTATTCACCAATTGATTGTACTTGCGTCCCGAGGTTCCTAAAGTACGATCGTGGAAGATCACACCATGGCGATTTGATGTTAGGAGAGTTATGAGAAAATTGTGGACCGCCTCTACCGCAACCTGGAAATGAGAAGTTGAAGTTTAATGAACGTTTTTTTAAATCTTATACTAATTTTTGTGATACGATTTATGGATGTTATTTGTGTTTGTTTTCTTTATGCTTTTTATTCCGATTACCTCTTTCTCTTCCGGATGAACGACATCTTTACTCGTATCTCGTTTCTTGCCCTTCGGTCCTGGCCAATTTTTTGGTCCCTTCCAATTGTACAGAGAAACTAGACTCTGTAGCACAGGAGTTGAAAAAACGTACAATTTTGAAGTTTTGCTTATAGCTTGATTCTCGAGTACATAAGTCTTGACTGTGTCGAGCACAAGATTAACAGTCGCGTGCGAATCGTAAACCAGTTCAGGAAATATGCAAGAAAGCATTCCTCGTTTGTCGAGCAACGCTCTGATAATTGTCGGATTGCCCTCGATGAGAAAAGCCAGTACAAAATGAATGAAACACGTTCGTACACTCTGCGAATCCGTCGGTTTTGTATGTTCCGACAGAGTATCGAGAACTTGGGAGTGAAAAGAGAGATGACCGAGCAATTCGCGTGGTAAACTTCCACCTAACGAGACCATAGAGGCGAGCAAACGTAAGACAATTTTGCGATGTTTTGCATTACTCTGAGCTGAGAGCATGCTATGAACGAAGGACAAGTGAGAATTTATAAAGTGCCGACATGCCTCCTCGGCGTTTGATTGATACTGAGGAAACTCCGATAAAATTCTGTAAAAAATTTAACATTATTTTTAAAACTGCGTGTTTTTTTAACGAACTAGTATTCTTGTCGGCAAATATACTCACTTCATTATCACCACATGCATCGCAGTAAATACTGTGCAGGCGTTGTTAATGTTCTTTTTATCAGACGTGTCCAACAGTCTGAGAATCTCTAAAACACTTCCACCAGCCTGTAAATACTCGGAAGCAAGATCTCTCTGTTCATTTTCCTTGCAGATGGTCACAAATTTTCTCAAAGCATCCAGACCCTCTCGCGAATTGAAACTCTTTCTGAACGACTTTCCAGACAATTTACTCGCCTCTTTATTCGATATTTTGGAACCTTCTGGAAGGTCATTATCACTTTCCTTCGCCTCATCTGAAATTCATTTTGTTTGTGTTTTTGACTTATTAGCAAAACGGTAATATACACTGAAAAAGTTATAGAGAATTAATTAGTCATTGAACCTTCATTGTCAAGATGATTTGGATTGTTGTAATCAGTGGCAGCGCCATTCTGTAATATTTTACTTTCTCCGCTCACATCGTCATTGATCTTTGCCTTTTTTTCGCCAGCTAAATTTTCCGTGGTCTCGTTCACTTTACGCTTTTTCTTCTTTTCTTTCTTTTCCTTCTTATGGCCATTGCTCTGTGGCTGTTCTTGAGAATTATCCTTAGGTATTTCCTGAGCTTCGTCTTCGGGAACCAAATTTGTCTCTGCAGTGTTGTCGCTTCTCGATTTTTTCTTTTTAACAGGAGTAGTTAACGTGGGATCGCCGTTTTTCCTTTTCTTTTTCATTTGTTTAATATCACACTTCATGTCTATGTATCTTTGTTGTTGCTTTTAATAAAAAAACGCATGTATACGTGTCGATAACCTACAATACAAACGAACGCACGTGGACATCAAAGCGCATCATATGCGACTTAATGCGACTGATAAAAACTATCGCGCGCAGGATACGTGCGCAGCCGGTGTCGTGAAACCGGATAGTGGCGCTATCTTTGTGGTGTTTTCAGTAATCATGTCATGGCGGGACGAATCAAAAGGTATCATACTCTATTTTCTCTGTAGCTATAGAAAACAAAATAGAGAAAAGAAACAGACGATAATAATGAGAATTCCTATGCTAAAGATTAACTGAGATGTGATGCTTTCAGTTTTCTAACATAGGTAGCGTATTAAAGATTATTTCGAGTAAAAAGTCGTCGATTCTTTGTAGGATTGGTTTCGCTTCGTAAACGTTGTTCGTGGCGCTCTCATCGCTTGCGCCTCTTCAACGCGCATCACGTTTCATTTCTCAGTCATCACTCAGCTGTGTCGGTAGAAAGAGGCTATTTACATTTTGACGGGTTCTCTTGGTTGTGTTTGCAAGCACGTGAGTTTATTGCGATATAATATGCAATTAAAAATGACAAATTCATTCAACGCAAAGCTCGCGAAGCAGTTGATACAAGAGGAGGATCGTTTCATATCGGATCTGTTCGCAAAAATGCCATTGCCCATGTCAGAAATCGGTGAGAATGCGTCCAGCCGTACATAACCTAAAACGAACGAGGACTTTGTAAACCTGATTTTTTCTTTCGCTAACTATTTTCAGACGAATACAACGAGGAATCAGATGGTGACGAACATCCCACGAAAAAAGGTATTCTTTATATTTCCGCCAATACTTCTTTTATCAAGTTTTTCTTTTTGTTGGAATAATTTTGAAACATTTCGACAATTTCGTTTGTTTAGCAAAAATGTTTCCGACCAGCGGCAAGGCTAAACGGGCGCAAACGTTCGAAGAGCTTCACCAGAAACTAGACGAGCTTAAAGGCCAGAAGAAACTCGATCACAAACAAAAGCTCATAAAGAAAGGTCTGAAAAATAGGATAAAAAAGAAATCAAAACGAGAAGAGCGTCTTGCGCAGAAAAAAATGGCCAGAACTGAGCAAAACGCCGCTGGTGCGGTACGAGTGAAAACTGAAGAAGGAGCGGAGGTGCCCAAGATTCCCAGAGCGAAGCCTGTTTTCAACTCTCAAGGAAATATGGTTTTCAGTAAATTTGACTTTTCTGAGATCGGCACTAAGAAAAAACCACCCAAAACCGAGAAGGATCCAAAAAAGGCTCTTCAGTTGTTGCAGCAGAAGAAGGAAAAATTGAAAGAGCTTCAAGACGCCGGTGAGATCGAAAAGGCGCAGGAGATGAAAGAAAAAGAGGCATGGAAAACCGTACTTGCCAAAGCGAGTGGCGAAAAAGTAATTACGGCATTATATGAAAACATATATTTGTTTTTTTTTTCTAAACCTTACCTTCTTAATCCTCGCTATTATTTTTCAGGTCAAAGACGACCCCGAATTGTTGAAGCGGAGTATAAAACGAAACGAGCAATACAAGACGAAGAGTGCCAAGAAATGGGAATCGAGGATAGACGGAGTACAAAAGGAAAAGCAGGAGAAACAGCAGAAACGACAAGAGAATATTCTCAAACGCAAGAAGGATAAGAAGACGAATAAGTTGAAAAGGGCCGCGAAAAGGGGTCGTGTAATAGCCGGATTTTAGTACATGTGAGTGTGTTTATTGTTGACCATTTAACCCAGAAAGAGACAATCAGCGAATTACGTGAAAGTGGAAGGATTCGAGCCTCCTGAAAATATGTTCGGCTTGACCGAAATGTTTAATTTTCTTGTTACCTGATTATCGGTGAGAACATTTTCCATTTGGGCCTTGCTGCTTCCAGTTCGTCCGTTCGACGAAAACAAAGCTCAAACGAACATTGACAGAGATTTATACGTCTCACGCGAGTGTGAGTTAGACTTAAGACTAAGAGTTATTGTACGAGAGGAGATAAAACAATTTTGAAGCTTTCGTTGAAAACTTCGGTCCATTAGTTGGAAAAAAAACCAAACGAACACTAGTTTTTTCGTTCCCTGTTGCCATTTCACGTTACCGACATCCATACTTTATTCCTTTATACATAATATAATATCTATATATATATAGATTTGTATATAACTATCTCTCTTCTTTTGTACACTATATTAACAATCTTATAAGTATTTACAACGACGTTCTCGAAGTTTCGGCAGCTGTAGGGTCGTCGATGATCCGACGTTAGTGATAGTTGTTTTAAAAGTTTATTTCTGTTTTGATCGTCGAGATTTGTCTACGTTAAGCTCTTTGTGCCAAGAATGTTCGCAGCTAAATTCGTACAAAATTTTCTCATCGATTTAAGTACGACAAACTGTTTTTTATATTTTTATCTTCCTAGATCTCCCTCGATTTTGTGCGATGGACTAAAGTTATCGGGCAAGATAGCGGAAGGTCTTTGGTGCGATTTTTTTCGTTTTCTCCCCTTGTTGGAGAAATACGAACTATTAGTGAAAACACTCCTTCGGATTCAGTCGGATCGTTCCTGGCGACTGATCGCTTTCGTCGTCGATCAAAGGAGGACGTAAAAATAAATTATTTCTCCCACTTTACGGATTCTGTTTCTCTACACGCAGGATCGAGATCTTTGTTCGAGCGTGACCCTCGACTCGTCTCGGTCTTTCCACGTGAATCATGAGAAAAAGTTATCTCCATTCATCGTGCACGAGACTCGAGGAATTTTAGGACGATATCACGGCGACGACGGTACGATGCTACGTCGGCCTTTCTCGGGTCAGTAGATTATCGGCAAATCGAGGACGAAGGCTCCTATGAAGCTTCCACCCTCGACCTCCTGCTAGGTATCTCCCAAGATACCGGTTGGAGTGTTCGCGTGAGTCAGCGTCGTCCAGAGCGGACTGTGATCAACGGGCGGCGGTACCACCAAGATCTTCGAACCTCTCGGTGACCTGTGACCACAAAAAAACAAAGGACATTATGATATAGCTATTTTATTTATACGCTGCATCGTCGTCATTAATTCTACCAAATGCTAGAGACATTTCTGGGTAAAATTCAGCAGAATGTCTGAAAGAAACAAAGGACATTATGATATAGCTATTTTATTTATACGTTGCATCGTCGTCATTAATTCTGTCTTAAGGGAGCTTTCCAGTGTGAAATTTTCAAAAAATCAATTTTTTTTCGTCGGACTGAACAATCCATTGAGCACGATCTTTTCGAAGAAGCAGAAGGGATATTGTGTTGACCTGGCATCGCTGATTGACCGTAAGTAAACGAGTTACCTAAAATTTCCTCACTTGAAACTTTGAACGCGTTTTTCTCGAAACAGCATTTTTCAAAACGGTGTCCAATTTGGAGGGCGGAGTTTTAAAGCTATCGAGTTGAATTTTTTACACAATATTCTTAACGTTATTGTTTATCGTGCTATGGAAGCTTTTTTTTTTTGACATCTTCCTATTTTTTTGTAAAAAAAACTGCCAAAAAAAAATGCTAAAATCGATACTTTTTGTGCAAACCGGCGCCATTTTTGCAGAAAAAAAAAAAGCCTCCATAGCACGAAAGCCAATTATATACCGATCAATAATCTTTTTGTGTTTTTTGTTTCAGATCAAAATTGTGACCCCCAACGTGGACACCACATCCAAGTGCATTTTCTGCAACAATTGTTTCATCATTTTTATAGATATTAATTAATAAATAAATCGATCTTTAAAAAATTGTTTTGTATTCTTCAATACCCAATTAATATACAAAAAAAAAAACCAGACCGATTAGATTATTTTTTCTTTAAAAAAAAAAATCGCGAAAAACAGCGATTTTTCGGGCTGTCACACTGGAAGGCTCCCTTAAAAAAGTACCCTTGCAGGGATATCTATTTTTTCAAAATGAGTTTACTTCAATTTACATTAATGTATGTGAAATAACGGATCTTTAATTGAGCACACAAACCATTAAGTGAACTTAGAAAAAATCGTGATAAAAAGCTTATTTTTCTGAGCCACAGTGTTGTCCTGGCTTAAGAAATATCTCTAAGTACGTTTTCACTCAAAACTAGATTTTTTGTTACAATAAATGTTTGCAAACGCAATCAGCGAATTGATTACATTTCAAAAAAGGGTAAGTGTTGGCATTCTCTGTCTTTGACATGAAAATATCAATCTTCCTAATTCTACGCCCTGATGACACTCAACGTTTTTCAAACATTGTACAAACCTTGATGGCACCGGGGCTAAATGCTAGTCTGGACTACTGATTTCAAGCGCTGTACTCTGTTCTGGATCCGAGCGTTCCTCGACGACAGTGTCCAATTCCAGGGATGGCAAAGCTCTGGATGACTTGTCGCTTCGCAGTGAAACAGCTCTCGTGGATCGTTCGATGCCTGCTACAAAACAACGAAACGCCATTTCAACGAATGACAACATCGTCGATTATACATGTGTTTGGACGGAAGAAGGAAGAAACCGTGCTGTAACAGCCCCAAGCACTTTCTGGCGATTCCCAAAGGAGTCGAAAACTTTCCAGTTTTCATAAAACATGCAACACTTTCGTAGGAACGACGAGAAACAAGTTCAACCTCGATGCTTCGTTGAGTGGACGAGCAGGTGAGTACGAAAACCGATATGCACTTTTATTTTTATATGTGAAACTTTTGACTGGAGTTTTGTTCTTGACGAATTTTTTTTTTTTTCAGGTTTGTTTTATTTGTCATTCATCATTGTAGACGAGACACGTACATTTATCGCTGTGAACGCGCAAACGGATTCAAAACGAGTGCAACGAGTGCGTTATCGCGATGGAACGTTCGTGTCAGAAACAGAATAAAAATTTGAACAGCAGACAGGAAAAACTCCAGGGAATGTTATGGATCTGTTTTTACATCTTTATAGATATATTTCGTTATCTCTCTGTCTGTCAGTCTTTGTTAATGCCCAGGAGAAAGAAAAGCGCCATTGACGTAAACGGATACAGGTCGGATATCGATTGAGGAATATTTAACGATTTTTAACTCGAGCACTACACAAAATCAGACAGCTCAATTTAGTTTAATTTTGATGGAACGCTGTACAGCAGTGCAATTGTTGGAAAGGTAAATGAATGAAGAATTAGAATTTACAATGTTTATAAATTTAATTACAAACTATTAAATGCGTTATGTGATTTATGATATGATTCTACAAAAAGATTTATTCCTTTGATTCCAGATATATTTATCCATCCTCGGGTCTGTGAACGAGAAAAAAAAACGTGATCGCTTCAAAACGAATGTAACTCGTTTCTGGGTCGCTTTGGACTCCCAGACGTTTCTCTCCGTCATATCGATAAAAGTGCAGGAATCGTGGTAACGAGAAAAAAGTTCACCGAGCTGGAGAAACAACGGTAAAAGCAAAAAAAAAAAATCGTGAAGAGGTCGAGAGAAGAATATCGGCGAAATGTATCCATCGAGAGTCTGGGGAAAAAGCAATGAGAGGAAAAAGGAAAACAAAGTGCGTTGTAGCGTGGCTACGCTCGGAAGTCCCGGATGGCAAACCGTAGAGCTGTATTTCGACCCACTGATTGATCGTTCGTCATCTCGTTTATATCGCGCGTGGAACATGCGATTTCACGTCTATTTCTGTCGACTTTGATTGCAAAACTCACCCACACGATGCACCGGACTAAAACGCACGAGGCTCAGCGCTCCGTGATCGAGATCACAGTTTCTTCTTCTAGCTCGTTCCCGCGCCAATTTCGCTCTTCTCCTCAGGCAGCATATAACGAGCAGCGCTAACAACGGAAATCCCAAAATGCACGATACTATAGGTACTATGATGCTCTCGGGGGATACTGAAAAACAGACGATACAAAAAAAATCAGTTTATTTCGTAAACGAGCTAGAACAAGAGGATGTAGAATACTAATGCGATACAACGGTTCCTGGTTTTTCACAATTGCTTGCTTGAAAAGTGAAAAAAAAAGAATTTTTTCATTTTTGCTTCTGTTGACTAGGAAATTTTTGTAAATCGAGCATAAGGATATTTGTTTTATGTTGTACACGAGTTTTATAGAACGGGCACCACCCTTATGAAGTCTGTTTAGAATTGCTCTGTCAAAAAATGAAAAAAAATGAATTTTTTCGTTTTTGCTTCTCTTAACTAGGATAGTTTTATAAATCAAGAATAAGGATATTTCCTGTATGTTGTACAGAAGTTCTATGGAATCAGGACCACCCTTATGACGTCTGTTTACAATTGGCCCATGAAGAAATAAATAGAAAACTTAATATTTAAAGTTTTTGCCTCTCTTAACTAGAAATTTTCCAAAAATGAAGACTAAACACGTTATTGCCGTGTTGTATGAAACATTTCCAACTCGGCAACGAAGTTTGCTTGATCGCTATAAACTTTTGACTCCCTTGAGGTACAGAAGGCTGAAAGTGCAAATTTACATGCTGAACTGTACAAATATTCAAATTTTGTTTTCATTCAAAATAAGTGCATAGAGTGTTCACAAAATTGACAATTTCCCATAGAACATGGAAATATCCTCAATCTTTCACAACATTCCTGTGAAAAAGTGCAAAATATTGGATTTTTAAGCCATTTCCTTCGTTTAACGAAGAGCTTGTTACAAACCAAGAATAACGATGTTACGTTATACGTGCATATAGTACCGGTATTAAAATGATATTCGTTGGCAATATTGATCCCACGCTGTGAAATAAAGCCTATCTCCACTGGTGTAATATATATATATGAAGAATGAAAGACAGAGAGAGAGAGAGGGAGAAAGACTTTTATGATTCAATGGGCTTTCAAGATTTATGAAATTCTTCATGCTGCATAGGATATCGTCCTATATGGCAGCCAAGGAGAAGGCTGTATAGTGAAAAATTGAGTGCAGGCCAAACGTCTTTGGTAGGAGTAGTAGGATGCCCTGATGCTGATCTGAATAACTTTAATAAAGGCCCGTGGGACACATCCTTCTCGCTCTTAAAACCCCAGGCTCTTCCTCCTCGCTTCGTCCGGGTCATACTTTTCCACGTCTCCACCACTCGTCCACTGTATTTCACTCGTCCATTTATTTATCGATAAACTATCATCCTCGAAGATTCATGTCGTCCCTTATCTTACAAAATACGTTGAAAATTTCGATTATAACGAGAAAATTAGATTTTGAAAATGACAAATTTTAAATTCACATTGTCAGCTCCAGGCTGTTTCTGTTATACGCCGTGACCTCCGTCGTTCTGACTGTAACAGCTTTGTAAGACAGATGATGAATAATTGTAAAAAATGTATTTTTCATGAACGAGTAAATCTTGTTAGATTTGATACGAATAGAGTGAAAATTTAATTATTCTTGCCAACCTCTTATTTCAAGCTTTATTCAATGTTGATGGCGGAGGAAGAGTCAAGTTTTCATTTAATTTTGCTTCAATACAGAAGTGGTGCTCGTGTTTATGAATCAACGTTTGCCATGTATTTATAAATCTCCTGTTTCTCTCTTTCACGTATTCTCATTGCCTTAAAGCACGTCAAATATACAGCTCGATAGCAATATTAAAGCGAACAAAAAAAAACTAGCTAAAAAATCAACAAGAAAAATCATAATATTGACTTTTTTTCAATGTTACAATTCGACATTTCCTACGACATTATTGTCATTGATTAATTATGTAATAAATTACAATTAGGTATTATTTTTAACTGATTATATTTATTTACAATTAGTCTCAAATATATTATCTCAATTTTTGTGATTTCAATATTTTTTGTCAATTCATCTGCAGATTATGAAAATTATTTACTAATAACGTCCTGTACATTATTACGATAGAGTATTATTGTCAAAGACATGTATATTATCAATGATTAGTTATATTCTCAAATACAATTAATTATTATTTTTCCTTCGATTATACTTATTTAAAATTAATCTCATATTTTCTATCTCAATTTTCATAAATTTCAATAATTTTTCCCAATTTATTTCTCGATTATGAAAATTAATTACTAATTACTAATATCACTCTGTAATTGATATTATAATAAACCAACCTCTCGACACTATTATAGATCCGCAAAAAAAAAAAAAAATGTAAATAGCAATCTTTTTTCAAACCTGTCGGGCCAAAAGTCGAATTTCATTTTCGCGAATCTCGCTGTCGCTTCTCATAAAGCTTGAACTCTCCGTTAGTTCGCGAGGGGCAAAATGCTGGATCGAAGCTCGACGAAGCGAGCCAAGTTTTTGTACAAACGAAAACAAAAAAAAAAGATTGGAAATCGTTGATCACCGACGATTTTCTGGGTTCGGGGCCAAAGTACCTGTACACACACACACACACACACACACACACACACACATACACACACACACACACACACACACATTTATATATGTGTGTATAAAAAAAAACGATTGCTTTTAGATCGGAAAGCCAGTTAACGCTCGATTTTTCGGGCAGTTTTGGAACGTTTTTCAAACCCCCATTTCGTCTGTCTCTACCCGTCACGTCGTAGCTGTAGTAACGCCAATTTAAACGGCATTGTCGCTCGGTTGAATGGAGAACGAAATTGCAAATTACGCGGTGGTTGCTTCTGATTCTCCAGGTCGAAGATAGAGGGCGCAAGAGCCAGAGAGAGGGATGACCAAGTTTTAGTGACAAACGGGGTGTAATTAGCCACGTAATCGTAAACCGAGGGCTTATATATGTGTAATAGTCCTATATTTATTTATTTCTATATATATAATATATATAATTTAAACATAACATATTGTATTATATACTATTTATATATAATATATTACATTATATAATATATTATTATATTAATATAATATATTATATAATATATTATTATATTAATATAATATATTATATTATATATTATTATATAATAAGAATAATAATAATATAATATAATATTTATATATAATATATAACATTACATATTATTATAGTTATAATAATAATATCAATATAATAATATAATATAATATATAATTCAATATAATAATATAATAGAATAATATTAGTATGATATGATAATAATAATAATATAATATAATATATAATATATTGTATTATATATAAATTTATATATATATATACTAGCCGTGCCCGCAGCTCCCTTTGAGAAAGATAATCTTACATTTTTTACCTTTTTACACATGCTAATTAGTTAACTTAAAGACTTGATGTTAAGAGAAAAAAATAATTATTGTGTTCATAAGTTCTATTTAAAGTAGAAATATGTAATTTCATGGGCGTCTGTTGTAACAATATTTCTATACATCAAGTTAAATGATATGTTTCTTATTATCCAAGAGTCGACGGGATTTTATGGACAATTTATACATACACTTTTATCACGTCAGCGATTCAGTTTCTAAAAATATTTGTTAAAATACCTAAACTAAATATTGGTAATTATTTCTTTTAATTTTTGACTCGACTATTGTTTAATTTTCTCGATAGTTGTTTTCATTTTCAAGATCTTAGAATTTTATTAGCACCTATATCTTCGGATGATAAATTAATGTGTTTTATATCGAAGAATGTTGTTTACACAGTTGGATAGCCTGGCGTGCAAAATATAAAGAACGCGTAGATCGTCTATCACAGATATCAAGATCAAATACAATATTACCGTAAAGCGGAATCCACGTTTCGCTTTTATCGATATTATTATTAATTGTAACACATCACTTGGCTGAAAGCAAATACGATATTTAATAGCAATTGATAGTTTCCGATCGAAATTCTTCGATACGAAAGCATCTATTAAAGTTTGTCCTTGTTCATTTCTGGTGGTTTATCCGGTCAACGTATTAACAAATAATGATGAAAAACAACGTATTAACAAATATTGGTGAACAAAATCAGAACATAGTTATCAGTATCTACAAAGTCATCTCTGAAAATTTCAAGACTTGACGATACCTTGTTCACGAGAAATAAATAAAAACATATTTCCTAAATTAACACGTGCCTTTATGAATTTCAGTGTTTTTTTTTCATCTATAAACGTTAAATTCACAATCATTGACAAACAGTTTTTGACGAAAATTGTAGAATTAATAAAAAAAATAACATATCTAAGAAACATTACCAGAGTTTCACAAAATCGATTGAGTACTCGTGAGATTCATAATAAAATAATTTGTCTCGAATAATGCTAATTTCTGTGAGATTAAGCTTAACAGTAATTTGATCATGATAACGTCGCAACCGCGCGCTTTGTGACATAACAAACTACGTCTTCTAAGAAACTAATCTCAAAAATAAAATATTAGTATTTGAAAACATTGTGTGAGAAACGTTTTTTTTTTTAATATCTGATAAAAGCCTTGAACAATAAAATGTACGATTGTGTGCAATCAAAACGCATATTTTTTATGAAGCTTCCCAAGGAAGTGTACAGTTGTAGTAAAGCATTCAAAAGAGTTACCGATAGAACTATTTTTCTATAACATTGCAGCTTTCCTGCGATCAATCTTAAACGCGCGACAGCACGAGTGACAAATCGTTGTACGTGTTATTTGATCGCGACCGTATCAAACATACCAAGCTGACAACACTAATCACACAAATTTTTATCTTCACTTCCTTGGTATCGGATAAATTTCTTTAATTTGAATAAACTTTCGTTTTCAATTACATCATCCAGTTGACGAATTATCTTTAAAAGTTAACATTAAATTAATACAGTTGGTTAAATCCGAATTAGAGGAAAACTTGCGTGAAATTTATCGAACGTGTGAACGTTTGGTGGAACGAGCGAAACCTGGTATAAATATCGCCAGCGTACCGAATGCGAGTACAAACGAACGAAGAGTCTCCTGCAGAACCATGAGTCGCACTTTCATAATCTTCCTCGCCGTCGCACTCGTTGCGTTCGTCGCTTCTGCAAGCGGTGGTAAGTTATATCGATTTATACAATAAAAATGATTTTGTTTCTGTAATTTGACAGAAAGTTTATGGAAGAACGTGAGTCTCACTTGCCGATTTTTCATAATAAAAATATCTAATTGATTATAAGATCGAAGTAGATTGTAAATCTTATTTAAATGAAATGAGAGACAATTATTATCGTTTCCCATTGAATATCACACTCGGTGTTAATGAATTGTATGCAAATTTGTGTTTCTTTTTCCAGAGACCTGCAAGACACTATACGGTACCACTGGAAGATGCGTATCAATATATGCTTGCCCGGAACAGAGCGCTCTTTTCGGTGAAACGCACATTGATTCACCTGAGGTCAAGAAATACCTAAAGGCTATACAGTGTGGCTGGGACAATAACACGCCTAAGATATGTTGCACCGATGAAGGAATAATCGCCGATCGATTCTAGTAATCGATCAATGAGGGATCCAAAAAGCTAAATCCAAACAAGGCTCATGCTTCGAATTTGACAATGAAATTGTATCAATGATATAAGTAAATGACCAATTATGTAAATTCAAACTCATAATTTATTGTAACACTGAGAAATGATTTGTAAACTATACTAATATATATGATGCATCTTAAAACAGTGATTTATTATGAATTAATTCCATAATTTTATTTTTATTCACCCGGACAAATAAAATCATTTCGGATTTTGTACGACTGAGCCAAAATTGTACAGGTAAACTAGAATTTTCCTAATTTTCCCCGTTGCGATACAGAAAATCGAAGCGTCAAGTCCCCTCGTTATGCTCGTTATGAATGACGTTTGGACAAAAACGCATTCAAAATTTAATCGTCCCGTGTGAAGTCTGATGTAACTTGCTAAAATGCTTTTTCTAAGAAGAGCTACAGTCACCGGAATAATTTGAAATTCGGGACGAAAATTGAAAAGCATGTTTGTGAAAGTGCATATTTTTTTTTATAATGAAAATAAAACAATTTTCACGAAATTTTACATTGGCATCGTTCCTTAACCTTTAACTGGCACTAGGGGTAAAAAATACCCCAGTGTTTTTTTGAGCTCGAATAAAACGTACTAAATTCAATAAAATGGATCGAGTGTCACCATGTACCATCAGTTGATATCATTGACTAGAGAACAAGTGAGATAGTACTGTGTGACAAGTGTCGGTGTGCGTTAATCAGACGTTCTAAGTAGACCTCCTGAAAACGTGGGGTATTTTTTACCCGCTGTGCCGTTAGTGTATAAAAAAGTTGTTTTTTTTTCACAAAGTTTGGACGATTGTTATTAGTGATTTTTCGACAATTTCAATTGTAAGTACATCATGCGAAGTGAAATAAATTTTGTTTCCATTATTTCATATGTTTCTACTTATCAGATGGCATACAATCTTCCGCCACGCTTGCTCCGTGACGAGATGTTGGGAACTTTATATGACGAAGCCGACATTGGCAGGGAAGAGAGTGATGCTGAAGAGAATAGCGGTTCAGATTTGGAACACGAGCTTGATACGGATTATTCAGATACCGATGAGGAAGATGAATTGGGAGAGGAAGCTGTGAATGCGTCAAATGTGTTGACTACGAGTAAAAATTTCAGCGCTTTCCGCCATTTTTACATTCATTTACGGTGAAATAATTATTTTCCCCTATTTTTATAATAATTTTTGTGATTTTCAATTAAAAAAATGGTTTTGGATATTGAATAATGCGTTGATTCATTTGACCCTAAATTCACACTTTCATTTTGTAAAATAAATATGTTTTTTGGAAGCATCGATATCGCACTAATTTTTTCCTCAAAGTGTACTAACTTGAGAGTACAACTGTGAATTTTTAGCTCAAAATATTAAAAATTAAGGAAGTTGTGATTTTTTAAGTGAAAAAACTCTTTTTTTAAGTTTTTTTTTTTAACTAACTTAAATGGAACAAATCACTACAAAACCGATTATACTTTAAAAAACATACTTGAAACTATATCGGATTAAATTTTCATGCAAATACATATATGTATATGCACGCAACTCACATCATGAAATTAAATGCACTGAGATTGCATCCGGTTTTTTTCATTTTTGTATCCCTCCCTCGTCGCTGTTTCGATCTTTTTATACGGCAAAAACTTTTGCGCTCGCTTCATTTTTCACCCCACTCACGTATCGCGCTACGCCACTTTTGTACATAACCATCCGCATATTTCCTTTCTCTTTCGCCTACCTGTGAAAACTGTACGTTCGCCATTGCCCGTTGGCTAGGTCGGTTATTTTTGCGCGGTTAACAATGAGAGAAGGGATCGGGCGAGGTTGGAAAGAAATACCGCGAGCTGCAAATTTGTGCAGTACTTTTAAATTTCATTATTTCTTGGCGGTTTTTGACGATATTTAGTTTCTGTTTTTACTTTTCGTGGTTTAACGTATTAGTTTAAAAATTTGTGAGGTTTTTTTTTGTTAACTGAGGAAATATTTTTATTCTAATATCGCGAGTATTATTATACTCCCACGTGGACAATATTTTTAATAATAATAATACAATGAAAAATTGTTTTTTTTTCCATACTTTATACATTTTAATAATAATCATCATAATTCAATTAATATTTGTATAATTAATTCAAATAAATTTAATAAATTAAAATAATTAACACTTTACAATAATATTATTACCAAATATTTCCATCGCGTACAAATGTTATGAAAAAAAAAAAATTCTTTTTTCATTCAACAAGAATCTTGTTCACATAAAAAACAATGTAAAAAAAACAGAGTCGGGAAAGTTTTTCTCGAGATAAAATTGGGTCCGAAAGGACTTCGTAATTTACACCCCGCGAGGATGTCGCGAGACCAAGCGATTTGATTTTTTTTTTTTCAACGCCCCGTGCGAGTGTACGATGTTCTCGACGATATTGGGCCAATGGTAAGAAGCAAGAGCTAATTATATTATTTCTCGTGCCAGAGGCAATTGCCCCGTTGAAAAGTACTGTAGCTTCAAGCTTGCGAGCAAGCTCGACATATTCCTCTTTACCACCCACCCACCCACCCACCCTCTCTCTGTCTCTCACGTACAAGTCTGGCAGTCGTTCATACACCCCGAGTCCGCAATTTGCCGGAGCAAGGCTAAGTGGTGCGGGCTTTTGAGGATTTCTGAAGTCTCTAACTAGACACTCCATATGGAAACCCTTCTTCAAAAACCTCCCTCTCCCTTCTCCTTCCATCCCTTTTTCTTTTTCTCTTTCTTTAAACAAATCCCTCTTCTCCCCGATCCCTTCCTCCCTTACGTCTTTTATATGCAAAGGATATCGTTCTATCGCGAATGCAGTTGGGCATACGCGTATGAATGTATAAAGATGCTTTTTAAGTATTCGCACACGTCGAGTAAGAATAATTCACGCCGTCAATTTCTCCCTTTTATTCATACGAACTATACGCCGTAAGAGTTCAAATATCGCTGCTCGTGAAATTTTATGCCCGTGTAAAATAATGTTATCGTCGTTAAATTATTAAATTCTCGACGCGCTGCTAGCGTAATGCAATAATCCTTTTTATCGGATTTCTTACTTTTTCTTATCATTTTTATTATTTTATCGAATGTTTGATTTTTTATTTTTATTTTTTTTTAGTAATTTTAAAGTTTATAATATTTAGATACAAATGAGAATAACTAAATGTTTTTATTATAATGTGATTAATAGAATTAAAAGGGATTTTTTTTTAGTTTTAGTATCGTAGCACAGGTTAGAGGGGAGATCAGCCCTTTGGCCACTCGAATGTCGCAGAATCAAGTCTCGAGGTTTAAATTTTTGTCCAGCGTTGATTATCTCCTCCCTAATTTCTGCTCGTATCACGGATTTTGCGTTCGTTCTTTTCTCATCTTACTCTCGTACAGTCGATGCGAATTTATGGGCATTGCGTGGATAGAAAAAAAACAATCACCGTTCAACCAATCTGGAGATATGTTCTGCTCCCTCTTTGATTTGTTTTTTTTTTCGTAGCTCATCTTCTTTAACCAACTTTCGATCCTCATCGATTTTCTTTGGTCAAAAAGCGCAGAGGTAGAGCGAAATCCGCTACCTCGAGGCTTTTGTATACGCTTGTGCTTTGCTTCATTATTATTTTTTCATTCTACGTATATTTATGTATCCGTGTGTGTGTATGGGCGAGTGTGTGTGTATTATATACCGGAGAATAGTAAATGAGAAAAACGCGCCGTACATATCTGAAAAATTTCTTAGGGGTGTTTTTAACCCCCTTTCTCACTGCTTTGCTCCTTTCCATCTCTCTCCATCGCTCTCGTCACTTCATTATTCATTTTTTCATTTTCTGATATACAGGGTGTTGGTAAACTATGCACAAACATAAAATATTCAGATAGCTGGCGTCGATACGAATACGAATGTTTTTTTTAAATTGTTCTACGATGAAAATTGGCCGAGATATTAGTTGTCAAAGTTTACAAAATTTGAAACATAACCTAACAAATATGATGAAACGCCCATTCGATAAATGCCGGGGTCGCGGGTTCGAGTCCCACTCGGAACATTTTTTTTTTTCACAGATTATTATTTTTGTTTGTAGTTCTTGATGAAATGTCTATTAACAAACGAACGACGAGTCGACCCAGTAAGTTGAAAATAATTTTGTTTTATCACTCAACCGCCAGGGGGCTAGAGGACGTCCTTTAAACTTTGCCAATTAATATCTCGGTCAATTTTCATCGCAAAACAATTTCAAAAAAACCGTTTTGTTTGTATTGGCGCCATCTACCTGGTCATTTTTTCGTGTCTTCGTAATTACCTAACACCCTGTATAGACACTGGAGAAATAAAGCAACCTCACCGGTGGGATACACGAATATCGTAGGCCTCTTGGAGTGCGGAATTGTCGGCATCGTCGGTCGACCAGCCCTGACCTCGACCGACATTCTTCTCTTCCGTTCTCTCTCCCTCTTCCTCGTTCGTCCCTTCCTTATCACTCTGCAACATAACATACACATTTGTCCCATGAATATTTTACAACCCGCATAATTTTACAAACTAATTTTGACAACGCAATTTCATTATTTTAACAAATTTTTAATCTTCCCTCGATGATATCAATTTTCGACAAATTTATCTTATCGATGAAACGATAATAATTTACTATTTGGTGACGACGCGAGTCAGATTTGAATTTTGCTTTGTGCATAACGGAATAATACGATTTTATCGTATAACGACTTCCTCACGAATTACCTAACTTCGTCGTCGTCTTTTCACGTAAATCGCGCCAAGGATGAGCTTCCGGCGTGCTTCCGCTGTCTCACTGGACCACGGTGCGAAATTGCTTTAGAAATGTTATTCCCACGCAACTACCCCAAAGTGTTATATATATAGCACTCTCGTTGTTGCATTTCCATACATATACATATATACGTTTGTACGGAGAGTCGTGGAGGCTTGACTTTCAGACGGATTTAATGCAAACTTTACGCTCGAGGATTCGGTAACTCGCTCGCCATGTTTCGTACGAGCAAGCACGCCCAGTTTCGAATTTTTGGTAGAGACGTGTTGCGAGTTACTACATAAAAACGCGAAGAGTTATAACGCGGATTCGCGTTAAGATAAGACAAGGGACGTGTATGAATCAAACAACGGAACAGGAAAAAAGGGGTCAGTGAAAAAAGTCACGACGTGGTCAGCCAAGAAGTAAATCATCCGAGGGCGCTCGTGTCCGTGCTTATACGTCGAGATTTTATCGCTAGTGGTCGAATAAACGCCGAAAAATGATTTCCGTTAGTGCACGAGGATAAGAACTGTCAAATATCAAAATCGTATCCAATAAATATTCAAAAATAACTGTAACAAAAATTCACATTTTTTTGTATTGGTTTTTTGAAATTTGATCACGCACGTTGTAAATATTTCAGTTGGCAATAATAACAAAATATATTTTTAATAGAAAAAACAATATTTTGATTAATTTTTAAACGATGGTAATTTATCAATGCTTGTTAATTCGTTATAAAGTTATATCCTTAAGGTAGACTTATTGGTAGAGAGAGGATTGCAATTTTATTCCTGTTTTTTCTCACACGAGCGTTTAAGTTCATTAAGAAAAGTTGTTGCAAATCGACTAAAGAACAATATACTGAAAATTCAAATTGATCCTACGTAAAGTTTATTTGTTATGTAATAAACAAAATCATGAATTTTGTTTTCCACAAGATTTGTTATAAAAACTACAATAGGACTATCTTTAGGTAGTCCTATCAATGATAGTCCTCCCTTAAGGTCGTTGGGTGGGGGATTAAAATTGTATTCCTGTTTTTTCTCACATTCCAAGTGAACCGAGCGTTTAAGTTCATTAAGAAAAGTTGTTGCAAATCGACTAAAGAACAACATAAGTACTCAAAATTCAAGTTAATCCTACGTAAAGTTTATTTGTTATGTAATAAACAAAATCATGAATTTTGTTTCCACAAGATTTGTTATAAAAACTAATCGAAGCTTCTTTGATGTCACAAAAAAGTGCGCAAAATTTCAACAGGTTTCATCGACCTAATAATGAAGCTACTCATTGTATAATATTGCGATATTTAACTGACGATTTTCTAGAATAAATATCGTGATTTTTGACTCGATAAATCCCCCTGTAATTTTACACACATGTGCATACGACATCAAAGAGCGTTTCTGCAAATTTTCAGTGAAATATCTGACGGAAACGCTGCAACGATACGACTACCTTAAGTGCTTGCATTAATATATATTCGTATTACAGTCAGTACGTCATTAATTACGAGAATATTCAAGTTAATATACGACGAACATACAATTACCCATACGGACACGTAAACGTAGTTATGTAACTATGTATAACTATAAGTTATGTAGGGCGGACAAGGAGAAGCACGCACTCCCTTCCCAGGTTCGAGAATCTCTCTCATCATGCTAAGTGCACCGACATATATGTATATATATACTATATATATATCTTTTCCACGATAGAAAAGCACCTAGGGGTGGAAGGAGAGAAGTCAAACGTTCACGGATCGACCATACACACAAATAACTACGTAATTTTACATATCGCGATAATTAATTCTTCCCTTCCAATTTCGCCTTTCTTCAATTTATTTTCAATATTTCTAATCGTTCTTACGAAAAGCTCCATCCCCCTAAAAATTTCCACACTATTATATCCCAGCTCCAATTTTAAACCCCGTCATGCTGACGAAAATCTCCAGGAAAATTCAATTTTACGTTCTCGTTTCTCGGGCGTTTCGAATTTCCACCATTTCGTTCTCTCTCTGCTCTTCAACAAAAATACGCGTGTAGATATATCTGTAGAAAGAGTTAGTGAGAGAGGGCGAGAGAGAGAGAGAGGGAGATATATTTTATCTCATTTTATCGTGACGTAGTTCGTACCTACTCGCGTATACTATTTCTCATACAATTTTCCAGTTTCCCCTTTTCGTCTCGCTAGGCGAAACATAGAGAGGGAGGGAAATATATATAGAGAGTGAGAGCGAGAGAGAGAGAGAGAGAGAGAGAGAGGCCGGGCCCACAATATTGCTGCTGTAAATTATCGAGGGAGTTTACATGACCCGACGTGGAGGATGAAATGGCACATTCGTAACCACCCCATGATGCCTCGAGGGCCCCGCATAACACGGTACAATTTCCAACGAAAGCGAATCTGCTTTCCGCGAAGCTTTATGCCTACGCTATAGGTAAATACATCTATAGATAGGTAGACTGGAAGGTGGAGTACATATAGGTATGTATATTTACATATGTGTGTTTATTCACCCTTCGGAAACGCTTGAAAATTGCGGAAAATTTATTTCAAAAACGAAATTAGGATTTGAAAGATAAAGTTAAAAATAGTAATAATCATTATTTCTTCTTCTAAGGACGAATTCATTTTAGGATTTTGTTAAAAGAAATATTAAGAATTTAGGGATAAAATTATTCAGATACATTTTTCATTTTATTGATAGGGAAAGAAAGGAAAGATAATGTTTTCAATGCTTCTTTCGATCTTTTTTTTGTTTTGTTTATGAGATGAATGAAAATTTAATATTTCAAATCGAGCACGTTGAATACTATTTTTATTCACTTTTCGCAAATGCCTGAAAATTCTGGAAAATGTGTTTCAAAAAGAAAATTATGATTGGAATCAAAAACTAAAAAAATAGCAATGATCATTGTCATTTTTTCTAAACACGAAATATTTTTATAATCTTGTCAAAATAAGAATTAAGAATTTATCTATAAGTTGATAAAATTATTCATTTTTAGATTTTTTGCACAGTTTAAACGCTTGAAAATTCTGGAAATTATATTTAAAAAATCAAACTAAGATTTATCACAAAAACTAAAAAATAGCAATAATATCATTGTCACTTCTTCTAAACACGAATTAATTTTATAATGTTGTCAAAAAATTTATCAAAAAAATTTGTCAAAAAATTTATCAAAAAAATTTGTCAAAAAATTTGTCAAAAAATTTGTCAAAAAATTTGTCAAAAAATTTGTCAAAAAATTTGTCAAAAAATTTGTCAAAAAATTTGTCAAAAAATTTGTCAAAAAATTTGTCAAAAAATTTGTCAAAAAATTTGTCAAAAAATTTGTCAAAAAATTTGTCAAAAAATTTGTCAAAAAATTTGTCAAAAAATTTGTCAAAAAATTTGTCAAAAAATTTGTCAAAAAATTTGTCAAAAAATTTGTCAAAAAATTTGTCAAAAAATTTGTCAAAAAATTTGTCAAAAAATTTGTCAAAAAATTTGTCAAAAAATTTGTCAAAAAATTTGTCAAAAAATTTGTCAAAAAATTTGTCAAAAAATTTGTCAAAAAATTTGTCAAAAAATTTGTCAAAAAATTTGTCAAAAAATTTGTCAAAAAATTTGTCAAAAAATTTGTCGAAAAAATTTGTCAAAAAAATTTGCCAAGAAAATTTGTCAACAAAACGTGTCAAAAAAATTTGTCAAAAAATTTGTCAAAAAATTTGTCAAAAAATTTGTCAAAAAATTTGTCAAAAAATTTGGCAAAAAATTTGTCAAAAAAATTTGTCAAAAAATTTGTCAAAAAATTTGTCAAAAAATTTGTCAAAAAATTTGGCAAAAAATTTGTCAAAAAATTTGTCACAAAATTTGTCAAAAAATTTGTCGAAAAAATTTGTCAAAAAAATTTGCCAAGAAAATTTGTCAACAAAACGTGTCAAATAAATTTGTCAAAAAAATTTGTCAAATTTGTTAAAAAATTTGTCAAAAAATTTGTCAAAAAATTTGTCAAAAAATTTATCAAAAAATTTGTCAAAAAATTTGTCAAAAAATTTGTCAAAAAATTTGTCAAAAAATTTGTCAAAAAATTTGTCACAAAATTTGTCAAAAAATATGTCAAAAAATTTGTCAAAAAATTTGTCAAAAAATTTGTCAAAAAATTTGTCAAAAAATTTGTCAAAAAATTTGTCGAAAAAATTTGTCAAAAAAATTTGTCAAAAAAATTGTCACAAAATTTGTCACAAAATTTGTCGAAAAAATTTGACAAAAAAATTTGCCAAGAAAATTTGTCAACAAAACGTGTAAAAAAAATTTGTCAAAAAATTTGTCAAAAAATTTGTCAAAAAATTTGTCAAAAAATTTGTCAAAAAATTTGTCAAAAAATTTGTCAAAAAATTTGTCAAAAAATTGGTCAAAAAATTTGTCAAAAAATTTGTCAAAAAATTTGTCAAAAAATTTGTCAAAAAATTTGTCGAAAAAATTTGTCAAAAAAATTGGTCAAAAAAATTTGCCAGGAAAATTGGTCAACAAAACGTGTCAAAAAAATTTGTCAAAAAAATTTGTCAAAAAATTTGTCAAAAAATTTGTCAAAAAATTTGTCAAAAAATTTGTCAAAAAATTTGTCAACAAAACGTGTCAAAAAAATTTGTCAAAAAATTTGTCGAAAAAATTTGTCAAAAAAATTTGTGGCACAAAAATTTGCCAAGAAAATTTGTCAACAAAACGTGTCAAAAAAATTTGTCTAAAAATTTGTCAAAAAATTTATCAAAAAATTTGTCAAAAAAATTGTCGAACATTTGTCAAAAAATTTGTCAAAAAATTTGTCAAAAACTTTGTCAAAAAATTTGTCAACAAAACGTGTCAAAAAAATTTGTCAAATTTGGCAAAAAATTTGGCAAAAAATTTGTCGAAAAAATTTGTCAAAAAATTTGTCAAAAAATTTGTCAAAAAATTTGTCAAAAAATTTATCAAAAAATTTATCAAAAAATTTGTCAAAAAATTTGGCAAAAAATTTGTCAAAAAAATTTGTCAAAAAATTTGTCAACAAATTTGTCAAAAAATTTGGCAAAAAATTTGTCAAAAAATTTGTCACAAAATTTGTCAAAAAATTTGTCGAAAAAATTTGTCAAAAAAATTTGCCAAGAAAATTTGTCAACAAAACGTGTCAAATAAATTTGTCAAAAAAATTTGTCAAATTTGTTAAAAAATTTGTCAAAAAATTTGTCAAAAAATTTGTCAAAAAATTTGTCAAAAAATTTATCAAAAAATTTGTCAAAAAATTTGTCAAAAAATTTGTCAAAAAATTTGTCAAAAAATTTGTCACAAAATTTGTCAAAAAATTTGTCAAAAAATTTGTCAAAAAATTTGTCAAAAAATTTGTCACAAAATTTGTCGAAAAAATTTGTCAAAAAAATTTGCCAAGAAAATTTGTCAACAAAACGTGTAAAAAAAATTTGTCAAAAAATTTGTCAAAAAATTTGTCAAAAAATTTGTCGAAAAAATTTGTCAAAAAAATTTGTCAAAAAATTTGTCAAAAAATTTGTCAAAAAATTTGTCGAAAAAATTTGTCAAAAAAATTTGCCAAGAAAATTTGTCAACAAAACGTGTCAAAAAAATTTGTCAAAAAATTTGTCACAAAATTGTCAAAAAATTTGTCGAAAAAATTTGTCAAAAAAATTTGCCAAGAAAATTTGTCAACAAAACGTGTCAAAAAATTTGTCAAAAAATTTGTCAAAAAATTTGTCAAAAAATTTGTCAAAAAATTTGTCAAAAAATTTGTCACAAAATTTGTCAAAAAATTTGTCAAAAAATTTATCAAAAAATTTGTCAAAAAATTTGTCGAATAAATTTGCCAAGAAAATTTGTCAACAAAACGTGTCAAAAAAATTTGTCAAAAAAATTTGTCAAAAAATTTGTCAAAAAATTTGTCAAAAAATTTGTCAAAAAATTTGTCAAAAAATTTGTCAAAAAATTTGTCAAAAAATTTGTCGAAAAAATTTGTCAAAAAAATTTGTCAAAAAAATTTGCCAAGAAAATTTGTCAACAAAACGTGTCAAAAAAATTTGTCAAAAAAATTTGTCACAAAATTTGTCACAAAATTTGTCGAAAAAATTTGACAAAAAAATTTGCCAAGAAAATTTGTCAACAAAACGTGTAAAAAAAATTTGTCAAAAAATTTGTCAAAAAATTTGTCAAAAAATTTGTCAAAAAATTTGTCAAAAAATTTGTCAAAAAATTTGTCAAAAAATTGGTCAAAAAATTTGTCAAAAAATTTGTCAAAAAATTTGTCAAAAAATTTGTCAAAAAATTTGTCGAAAAAATTTGTCAAAAAAATTGGTCAAAAAAATTTGCCAGGAAAATTGGTCAACAAAACGTGTCAAAAAAATTTGTCAAAAAAATTTGTCAAAAAATTTGTCAAAAAATTTGTCAAAAAATTTGTCAAAAAATTTGTCAAAAAATTTGTCAACAAAACGTGTCAAAAAAATTTGTCAAAAAATTTGTCGAAAAAATTTGTCAAAAAAATTTGTGGCACAAAAATTTGCCAAGAAAATTTGTCAACAAAACGTGTCAAAAAAATTTGTCTAAAAATTTGTCAAAAAATTTATCAAAAAATTTGTCAAAAAAATTGTCGAACATTTGTCAAAAAATTTGTCAAAAAATTTGTCAAAAAATTTGTCAACAAAACGTGTCAAAAAAATTTGTCAAATTTGCCAAAAAATTTGGCAAAAAATTTGTCGAAAAAATTTGTCAAAAAATTTGTCAAAAAATTTGTCAAAAAATTTGTCAAAAAATTTATCAAAAAATTTATCAAAAAATTTGTCAAAAAATTTGGCAAAAAATTTGTCAAAAAAATTTGTCAAAAAATTTGTCAAAAAATTTGTCAAAAAATTTGGCAAAAAATTTGTCAAAAAATTTGTCACAAAATTTGTCAAAAAATTTGTCGAAAAAATTTGTCAAAAAAATTTGCCAAGAAAATTTGTCAACAAAACGTGTCAAATAAATTTGTCAAAAAAATTTGTCAAATTTGTTAAAAAATTTGTCAAAAAATTTGTCAAAAAATTTGTCAAAAAATTTGTCAAAAAATTTGTCAAAAAATTTATCAAAAAATTTGTCAAAAAATTTGTCAAAAAATTTGTCAAAAAATTTGTCAAAAAATTTGTCACAAAATTTGTCAAAAAATTTGTCAAAAAATTTGTCAAAAAATTTGTCAAAAAATTTGTCACAAAATTTGTCGAAAAAATTTGTCAAAAAAATTTGCCAAGAAAATTTGTCAACAAAACGTGTAAAAAAAATTTGTCAAAAAATTTGTCAAAAAATTTGTCAAAAAATTTGTCGAAAAAATTTGTCAAAAAAATTTGTCAAAAAATTTGTCAAAAAATTTGTCAAAAAATTTGTCAAAAAATTTGTCGAAAAAATTTGTCAAAAAAATTTGCCAAGAAAATTTGTCAACAAAACGTGTCAAAAAAATTTGTCAAAAAATTTGTCACAAAATTGTCAAAAAATTTGTCGAAAAAATTTGTCAAAAAAATTTGCCAAGAAAATTTGTCAACAAAACGTGTCAAAAAATTTGTCAAAAAATTTGTCAAAAAATTTGTCAAAAAATTTGTCAAAAAATTTGTCAAAAAATTTGTCACAAAATTTGTCAAAAAATTTGTCAAAAAATTTATCAAAAAATTTGTCAAAAAATTTGTCGAATAAATTTGCCAAGAAAATTTGTCAACAAAACGTGTCAAAAAAATTTGTCAAAAAAATTTGTCAAAAAATTTGTCAAAAAATTTGTCAAAAAATTTGTCAAAAAATTTGTCAAAAAATTTGTCAAAAAATTTGTCAAAAAATTTGTCAAAAAATTTGTCGAAAAAATTTGTCAAAAAAATTTGTCAAAAAAATTTGCCAAGAAAATTTGTCAACAAAACGTGTCAAAAAAATTTGTCAAAAAAATTTGTCAAAAAATTTGTCAAAAAATTTGTCAAAAAATTTGTCAAAAAATTTGTCAAAAAATTTGTCAACAAAACGTGTCAAAAAAATTTGTCAAAAAATTTGTCGAAAAAATTTGTCAAAAAAATTTGTGGCACAAAAATTTGCCAAGAAAATTTGTCAACAAAACGTGTCAAAAAAATTTGTCTAAAAATTTGTCAAAAAATTTATCAAAAAATTTGTCAAAAAAATTGTCGAACATTTGTCAAAAAATTTGTCAAAAAATTTGTCAAAAACTTTGTCCAAAAATTTGTCAACAAAACGTGTCAAAAAAATTTGTCAAATTTGCCAAAAAATTTGGCAAAAAATTTGTCGAAAAAATTTGTCAAAAAATTTGTCAAAAAATTTGTCAAAAAATTTGTCAAAAAATTTATCAAAAAATTTATCAAAAAATTTGTCAAAAAATTTGGCAAAAAATTTGTCAAAAAAATTTGACAAAAAATTTGTCAAAAAATTTGTCAAAAAATTTGGCAAAAAATTTGTCAAAAAATTTGTCACAAAATTTGTCAAAAAATTTGTCGAAAAAATTTGTCAAAAAAATTTGCCAAGAAAATTTGTCAACAAAACGTGTCAAATAAATTTGTCAAAAAAATTTGTCAAAAAATTTGTCAAAAAATTTGTCAAAAAATTTGTCAAAAAATTTGTCAAAAAATTTGTCAAAAAATTTATCAAAAAATTTGTCAAAAAATTTGTCAAAAAATTTGTCAAAAAATTTGTCAAAAAATTTGTCACAAAATTTGTCAAAAAATTTGTCAAAAAATTTGTCAAAAAATTTGTCAAAAAATTTGTCACAAAATTTGTCGAAAAAATTTGTCAAAAAAATTTGCCAAGAAAATTTGTCAACAAAACGTGTCAAAAAATTTGTCAAAAAATTTGTCAAAAAATTTGTCAAAAAATTTGTCAAAAAATTTGTCAAAAAATTTGTCACAAAATTTGTCAAAAAATTTGTCAAAAAATTTATCAAAAAATTTGTAAAAAAATTTTTCGAATAAATTTGCCAAGAAAATTTGTCAACAAAACGTGTCAAAAAAATTTGTCAAAAAAATTTGTCAAAAAATTTGTCAAAAAATTTGTCAAAAAATTTGTCAAAAAATTTGTCAAAAAATTTGTCAAAAAATTTGTCAAAAAATTTGTCGAAAAAATTTGTCAAAAAAATTTGTCAAAAAAATTTGCCAAGAAAATTTGTCAACAAAACGTGTCAAAAAAATTTGTCAAAAAAATTTGTCAAAAAATTTGTCAAAAAATTTGTCAAAAAATTTGTCAAAAAATTTGTCAACAAAACGTGTCAAAAAAATTTGTCAAAAAATTTGTCGAAAAAATTTGTCAAAAAAATTTGGGGCACAAAAATTTGCCAAGAAAATTTGTCAACAAAACGTGTCAAAAAAATTTGTCTAAAAATTTGTCAAAAAATTTATCAAAAAATTTGTCAAAAAAATTGTCGAACATTTGTCAAAAAATTTGTCAAAAAATTTGTCAAAAACTTTGTCAAAAAATTTGTCAAGAAAACGTGTCAAAAAAATTTGTCAAATTTGCCAAAAAATTTGGCAAAAAATTTGTCGAAAAAATTTGTCAAAAAATTTGTCAAAAAATTTGTCAAAAAATTTGTCAAAAAATTTATCAAAAAATTTATCAAAAAATTTGTCAAAAAATTTGGCAAAAAATTTGTCAAAAAAATTTGTCAAAAAATTTGTCAAAAAATTTGTCAAAAAATTTGGCAAAAAATTTGTCAAAAAATTTGTCACAAAATTTGTCAAAAAATTTGTCGAAAAAATTTGTCAAAAAAATTTGCCAAGAAAATTTGTCAACAAAACGTGTCAAATAAATTTGTCAAAAAAATTTGTCAAATTTGTTAAAAAATTTGTCAAAAAATTTGTCAAAAAATTTGTCAAAAAATTTGTCAAAAAATTTATCAAAAAATTTGTCAAAAAATTTGTCAAAAAATTTGTCAAAAAATTTGTCAAAAAATTTGTCACAAAATTTGTCAAAAAATTTGTCAAAAAATTTGTCAAAAAATTTGTCAAAAAATTTGTCACAAAATTTGTCGAAAAAATTTGTCAAAAAAATTTGCCAAGAAAATTTGTCAACAAAACGTGTAAAAAAAATTTGTCAAAAAATTTGTCAAAAAATTTGTCAAAAAATTTGTCAAAAAAATTTGTCAAAAAAATTTGTCAAAAAATTTGTCAAAAAATTTGTCAAAAAATTTGTCGAAAAAATTTGTCAAAAAAATTTGCCAAGAAAATTTGTCAACAAAACGTGTCAAAAAAATTTGTCAAAAAATTTGTCACAAAATTGTCAAAAAATTTGTCGAAAAAATTTGTCAAAAAAATTTGCCAAGAAAATTTGTCAACAAAACGTGTCAAAAAATTTGTCAAAAAATTTGTCAAAAAATTTGTCAAAAAATTTGTCAAAAAATTTGTCACAAAATTTGTCAAAAAATTTGTCAAAAAATTTATCAAAAAATTTGTCAAAAAATTTGTTGAATAAATTTGCCAAGAAAATTTGTCAACAAAACGTGTCAAAAAAATTTGTCAAAAAAATTTGTCAAAAAAATTTGTCAAAAAATTTGTCAAAAAATTTGTCAAAAAATTTGTCAAAAAATTTGTCAAAAAATTTGTCGAAAAAATTTGTCAAAAAAATTTGCCAAGAAAATTTGTCAACAAAACGTGTAAAAAAAATTTGTCAAAAAATTTGTCAAAAAATTTGTCAAAAAATTTGTCCAAAAATTTGTCAAAAAATTTATCAAAAAATTTGTCAAAAAATTTGTCAAAAAATTTGTCAAAAAATATGTCAAAAAATTTGTCGAAAAAATTTGTCAAAAAAATTTGTCAAAAAAATTTGCCAAGAAAATTTGTCAACAAAACGTGTCAAAAAATTTGTCAAAAAATTTGTCAAAAAATTTGTCCAAAAATTTGTCAAAAAATTTATCAAAAAATTTGTCAAAAAATTTGTCAAAAAATTTGTCAAAAATTTGTCGAAAAAATTTGTCAAAAAAATTTGCCAAGGAAATTTGTCAACAAAACGTGTCAAATAAATTTGTCAAAAAAATTTGTCAAATTTGCCAAAAAATTTGTCAAAAAATTTGTCGAAAAAATTTGTCAAAAAAATTTGCCAATAAAATTTGTCAAAAAATTTGTCAAAAAATTTGTCGAAAAAATTTGCCAAGAAAATTTGTCAACAAAACGTGTCAAAAAAATTTGTCAAAAAATTTGTCAAAAAATTTGTCAAAACATTTGTCAAAAAATTTGTCAAAAAATTTGTCAAAAAATTTGTCGAAAAAATTTGTCAAAAAAATTTGTCAAAAAAATTGTCAAAAAATTTGTCACAAAATTTGTCGAAAAAATTTGTCAAAAAAATTTGCCAAGAAAATTTGTCAACAAAACGTGTAAAAAAAATTTGTCAAAAAATTTGTCAAAAAATTTGTCAAAAAATTTGTCAAAAAATTTGTCAAAAAATTTGTCAAAAAATTGGTCAAAAAATTTGTCAAAAAATTTGTCAAAAAATTTGTCAAAAAATTTGTCAAAAAATTTGTCAAAAAATTTGTCAAAAAAATTTGTCAAAAAAATTTGCCAAGAAAATTTGTCAACAAAACGTGTCAAAAAAATTTGTCAAAAAAATTTGTCAAAAAATTTGTCAAAAAATTTGTCAAAAAATTTGTCAAAAAATTTGTCAAAAAATTTGTCAACAAAACGTGTCAAAAAAATTTGTCAAAAAATTTGTCGAAAAAATTTGTCAAAAAAATTTGTGGCACAAAAATTTGCCAAGAAAATTTGTCAACAAAACGTGTCAAAAAAATTTGTCTAAAAATTTGTCAAAAAATTTATCAAAAAATTTGTCAAAAAAATTGTCGAACATTTGTCAAAAAATTTGTCCAAAAATTTGTCAAAAAATTTATCAAAAAATTTGTCAAAAAATTTGTCAAAAAATTTGGCAAAAAATATGTCAAAAAATTTGTCGAAAAAATTTGTCAAAAAAATTTGTCAAAAAAATTTGCCAAGAAAATTTGTCAACAAAACGTGTCAAAAAAATTTGTCAAAAAAATTTGTCAAAAAATTTGTCAAAAAATTTGTCAAAAAAATTTGCCAAGAAAATTTGTCAACAAAACGTGTCAAAAAAATTTGTCAAAAAAATTTGTCAAAAAATTTGGCAAAAAATTTGTCAAAAATTTGTCGAAAAAATTTGTCAAAAAATTTGTCAAAAAATTTGTCAAAAAATTTGTCACAAAATTTGTCGAAAAAATTTGTCAAAAAAATTTGCCAAGAAAATTTGTCAACAAAACGTGTAAAAAAAATTTGTCAAAAAATTTGTCAAAAAATTTGTCACAAAATTTGTCAAAAAATTTGTCGAAAAAATTTGTCAAAAAAATTTGCCAAGAAAATTTGTCAACAAAACGTGTCAAATAAATTTGTCAAAAAAATTTGTCAAATTTGCCAAAAAATTTGTCAAAAAATTTGTCGAAAAAATTTGTCAAAAAAATTTGCCAATAAAATTTGTCAAAAAATTTGTCAAAAAATTTGTCAAAAAATTTGTCGAATAAATTTGCCAAGAAAATTTGTCAACAAAACGTGTCAAAAAAATTTGTCAAAAAAATTTGTCAAAAAAATTTGTCAAAAAATTTGTCAAAAAATTTGTCAAAAAATTTGTCAAAAAATTTGTCAAAAAAATTTGTCAAAAATTTGTCGAAAAAATTTGTCAAAAAAATTTGCCAAGGAAATTTGTCAACAAAACGTGTCAAAAAAATTTGTCAAAAAATTTGTAAAAAAATTTGTCAAAAAATTGGTCAAAAAATTTGTCAAAAAAATTTGCCAAGAAAATTTGTCACAAAATTGTCAAAAAATTTGTCGAAAAAATTTGTCAAAAAAATTTGCCAAGAAAATTTGTCAACAAAACGTGTCAAAAAAATTTGTCAAAAAAATTTGTCAAAAAAATTTGTCAAAAAAATTTGTCAAAAAAATTTGTCAAAAAAATTTGTCAAAAAAATTTGTCAAAAAAATTGTCAAAAAATTTGTCAAAAAATTTGTCAAAAAATTTGTCGAAAAAATTTGTCAAAAAAATTTGTCCAAAAAATTTGCCAAGAAAATTTGTCAACAAAACGTGTCAAAAAAATTTGTCAAAAAATTTGTCAAAAAATTTGTCGAAAAAATTTGGCAAACAAATTTGTCAACAAAACGTGTCAAAAAAATTTGTCAAAAAAATTTGTCAAATTTGTCAAAAAATTTGTCAAAAAAATTTGTCAAATTTGTCAAAAAATTTGTCAAAAAATTTGTCAAAAAATATGTCAAAAAATTTGTCGAAAAAATTTGTCAAAAAAATTTGTCAAAACAATTTGCCAAGAAAATTTGTCAACAAAACGTGTCAAAAAAATTTGTCAAAAAAATTTGTCAAAAAAATTTGTCAAAAAATTTGTCAAAAAATTTGTCAAAAAATTTGTCAAAAAATTTGTCAAAAAATTTGTCAAAAGATTTGTCAAAAAATTTGTCAAAAAAATTTGTCAAAGAAATTTGTCAAAAAATTTTTCAAAAAATTTGTCAAAAAATTTGTCAACAAAACGTGTCAAAAAAATTTGTCAAAAAATTTGTCAAAAAATTTGTCAAAAAATTTGTCGAAAAAATTTGGCAAAAAAATTTGTCAACAAAACGTGTCAAAAAAATTTGTCAAAAAAATTTGTCAAATTTGTCAAAAAATTTGTCAAAAAATTTGTCAAAAAATTTGTCGAAAAAATTTGTCAAAAAAATTTGCCAAGAAAATTTGTCGAAAAAATTTGTCAAAAAAATTTGTCAAAAAATTTGTCAAAAAATTTGTCAAAAAATTTGTCAAAAAATTTGTCAAAAAATTTGTCAAAAAATTTGTCACAAAATTTGTCAAAAAATTTGTCAACAAAATTTGTCAACAAAACGTGTCAAAAAAATTTGTCAAATTTGTCAAAAAATTTGTCAAAAAATTTGTCAAAAAATTTGTCAAAAAAATTTGTCAAATTTGTCAAAAAATTTGTCAAAAAAATTTGTCAAATTTGTCAGAAAATTTGTCAAAAAATTTGTCGAAAAAATTTGTCAAAAAAATTTGCCAAGAAAATTTGTCAACAAAACGTGTCAAAAAAATTTGTCAAAAAATTTGTCAAAAAATTTGTCGAAAAAATTTGTCAAAAAAATTTGTCAAAAAAATTTGCCAAGAAAATTTGTCAACAAAACGTGTCAAAAAAATTTGTCAAAAAAATTTGTCAAAAAATTTGTCAAAAAATTTGTCAAAAAATTTGTCAAAAAATTTGTCAAATAATTTGTCAAAAAAATTTGTCAAAAAAATTTGCCAAGAAAATTTGTCAACAAAACGTGTCAAAAAAATTTGTCAAAAAATTTGTCAAAAAATTTGTCAAAAAATTTATCAAAAAATTTGTCAAAAAATTTGTCAAAAAATTTGTCAAAAAATTTGTCAAAAAATTTGTCAAAAAATTTGTCAAAAAATTTGTCAAAAAATTTTCAAAAAATTTTCAAAAAATTTGTCAAAAAATTTGTCAAAAAATTTGTCAAAAAATTTGTCAAAAAATTTATCAAAAAATTTGTCAAAAAATTTGTCAAAAATTTGTCAAAAAATTTGTCAAAAAATTTGTCAAAAAATTTGTCAAAAAATTTGTCAAAAAATTTGTCGAAAAAATTTGTCAAAAAAATTTGTCAAAAAAATTTGCCAAGAAAATTTGTCAAATTTGTCAAAAAATTTGTCAAAAAATTTGTCAAAAATTGTCAACAAAATTTGTCAACAAAATTTGTCAACAAAACTTGCCAAGAAAATTTGTCAAAAAAATTTGTCGAAAAACTTTGTCGAAAAAATTTGTCAAAAAAAAATGTCAAAAAAATTTGTCAACAAAATTTGTCCACACAATTTGTCAACAAAATTTGTCAACACAATTTGTCAAAATAAGAATTAAGAATTCATGAATAAGTCGATAAAATTGTTGATTTTTAGATTTTTTGCCACAATATAAATACTACTTTCATTCTACGGCTAGAAAGAGAAGACAGAAAATATTTTCAATGCTCGTTTCAATCTCCGTTCTTTTTCTCCTTCGTGTATTCGCGGTAATGTACATTTCCAGGAAGGGAACATAAAAATTGTATCGTAAGCACGCGCTACGCGACGAATGAAAATTTAATATTTGAAATCTAGCACGTTGAATACAACTGGGGAAAGGAGCAACGAGAAACGAGGGAATAGTAGGTCGCGTTTCCTAATTCGCTAGAAGGGCAGAAGGGAAGAGGAGGAAATTCCTCGAAAACCCTCGAGTCGGAATTCTCGCACGATAATGAGAGGTGGGAAACCATATTAAACATCTCTCCTCCTACCCCTCTTCGTCTCGTTTCTCCATCACCCTTGATTTATCTACGCCTCGTACACCCCCAAAGGCTCGTTTCGGTAGTTTATGCGTTTCTATATCTCCATACACCTCGAATCGTAATTCTCCGTTAGTCGAAATGGAGTTTAGCGTTCGATTGTAATAACGCAACCAAGCTACAGGTGTCGCCCATGTTCTTCTATTGGCAACGGTTCAATTTTCGTTCTATGTTCAAATTTTTCGAAAATAATGATCAAACGATAATTTTCATTTATATTTGCATTTTTATTAATTCTTAATGTACATCTGGGGTAAAAACCACCCCAGCTGTTTTTTGATCTACGATACCTTCTAGAAATTTTGAGAAAATGGGACATGTTATGTTATTTGTAACTAATTTGAATCTTCTAGTAGAGATGCTCGTCGGTTTTATTTGAAAGGACCCGTCACTCTAATTTTGGCAGACGCTTTAAGGACACAGTGCAAAAATCTAGGATGCCTTCAACCCCGTGTGACTGTAGTTAGAAAAAAAAAAATTTTGGAGCACGGTTTTTTTGTTCTTCATTTTGTGATAATTTTTAATGGTAAGTAATAAAAAAAATAATTGGAATTTTTTTTTAAACTGCACGCTAAATTAATAAATTGAAAAGATGGCTTATAATCTGCGTTTTGTTTTTTGCGAGAATTTGCTTTTTTTCATTATCAATAACGAATTTTCCTAAAAAATCTTGTACGTCATAAAAACACTTTTTTTTTTTTATAATCTTGGAATTTTTTTGAAAATTTAGGTAAGCAAAATGATATTTTCAGGATTGTGCTGCGATATTTAGTTCGCAATTGGAGCGAGATTGGTGTAGTAGAGTATCAAAACGTGGCGGAATTGATAAGACGAATATCTCTCACGTATTCGAGAATTTGAAGCATTTGGTAATTTAGCTCGTGATTGAGACACGATAGGGCACGATTCAAGGTATGAGAATTGCTCTCGCATCCTAGTACCCGTATCATCGTTTGTAGTTTGCATTCGAAATCCATATCCCATTCGTACGATCCAACTGACCGTTTTGATTAATCGATTTCCCCGAGATTCGTACAAAACCGGTTGGTTTCACGAGGCAGTTTCCGGACGTAAATATCCGTTCCTTGGTAATTTCGAGAATTACTAGTTCTATATACGTAACATCCCTACATATCCATTTATATAATAAATACAAACATATATAAATTTCCGCTTGGCCAACAATTAGGTAATTGGATTTCCGATAGATGGAAACGTATGTCCATTAGCTGAAAGAAAACGTATTTACTTTTTGGCTAGCTAGATATTATTCCACAGCTGTGTCGATAAAGGGAACCCCTAATGCACGGGATAATATTGTCCAACCGAAGCTGACCACAGAACGCATCAAAGGGCAAAGCCGAAACGTCAAGAGCGCGCGCGAGAGAGAGAGAGAGAGAGGGAGAACAAGCGCCATGCAAGGACGTCAACAGGCTGTATTTCCCATAAACAAGCCTTTGCAGTGTCTCTTCGATCGTGATGTAAAGCTTGTACCGTCCACCGCCAGGCGTACCGTAGTGCGTCGTTGCAAAGGTAACTAGTGGCGCCACAGAGGGAGCCACATCCGACCGTACTTCCAGTCAGCGCGCTCGTACGAGATGGAGAAATCAAACGACGTTCTGGGAAAGCTGTCTCTCTCCCTTTCTCTCTACTGATTAGAAGTGACCCAATTCCCTGACGAGAGACAAAATCCAATTTGTCTTATCAACCAGGGACCCAAACCAAACGATTCGAGTCTTCTAACGTCGTGTTAAACCTTTCTAAATTACGCGCCTACACACACACACACCTCCGCACATGCAAGTTTGTTAAAGCAACGATAAAAGCTCACAACACGCGACCTCCCGGTTGCCACAAAAGTCAAGGGAGCCTTGAAGATGCATAACTGTATATAAATGAGCGTAGATTTTCCGGCTTTCGGTCACGGACAACAAAACCGGTAATTATTCTCTTCGCGTTGAATTTAACGGTTGGATTTGAAAAGCTTGGAAGGGAGGCCGCGGGGGAGGGGGGGGGGAAGGGGTTAAAGAGAATATTTGCTTATGCGTGTGTGTTGCAAACGTGTTAGTGGCAGCGATAGGCGCAAAGGAGTTTCAAGTTCACTGGCGTGACTCTATATCTAGCGGTGGAACGATGCACCAATTACAATTGCGACCTTCGCTTTTACTCGAATCCGCAACCTTCCTTTGTTCCGCACACTCTTCATCGTCGATACAACGATTCCAGGAGGTTCTATTATGAGCTACGTGGATGGATTGTGAATAATGATTAGTCTTAGTAGGTCAATCGTTGGGATTTATATAAAATAATACTCGTATTCTTGTCACTGCTTTTGTTACAAATTGAAATATAAATGAAAAATCTCGGTAAAGTTAAGAATTTGTTTAACTTTATTTGAATGTGAATTAATCGTATGTTATATTTTTAATTCGAAGATAATACTGCGTTTGAATTTCATTGAAATAATTGAAATAATAATTAAAAAAATTAAAATAAAAGATTTATTTTTGAAAATTGATGGACGATGATTTTTCAAAAAAGTTCAGGGTGCAGTTTCAGTATGGAATTTTTGTGTAGAGGATGAGTAGTCTCTTGTTTCTTTCCAACGTGAATTTCTCCCTGGAGAGATTTACGTTCGCGATACGAGAACATCGCGATGAGATAACTTCTGGTCCACCGGGAGGGTCGGTCCAATCTCTCGTCGATATTTCGTTATCGCGTGACGGCCTCGTGTCAGATACGTCAGCCCTGAGAGAAAGAGGCAGAGAGGAGCGAGGGAGGAAATTCGAAGTAAAACGTCCGCAACAGTCGCTCGATATTCCGCTATTTAAACGACTAACATAAAGAGCGTATACAGAGAAATGTTCTATTTCAAGCTAATTGACACAAACTTAATTATCTTAAAATTGCACGTAACGGCTCAGAAAAAAAGTTACCACGTCACGTCAAGTCGAATTTAATTTATTTATTTATAATCAATATTAACTCAATTATTCGTCGATTAATAGAAACTCCATTATTATCTTTGGCAACGTATTATCTCTGTTATCATTAATTATTCGTAGGGACCAATTTTCGAGTATATTTGCGTACATTGGACAACATTTTTTCATAACATACTTGTGAGCCCAGGCACGTAACGATTAAGAATCAATTCTACGTCAAGTCGAATTTAATTTATTTATTTATAATCAATATTAACTCAATTATTCGTCGATTAAGGAGCGAGGTCTAGTTGGAAAGGTAAAAAAAGGCTTTTCTTCCGATTTTTTTTTTTGGCCAAACGATAAAATAATTGATAACAAAAGTTCTTCCGTATAAAAGATATATATTTAGTGTAAACATTATAATTTTTTGAAAGAAATATATTTAGAAATAAGCCGTTAAATATCAACGGCCGAAGACGCTGTAAAAAAAACAGATTTTGCGTTGATCACTCCCGTGCTGCCACGGATTATTTGAAACCAACAAAACAGGAGGGAGGGATCTTTAGTTAATGATATAATGCTCCGGTTGAACGAAGGGTTTTGAAAAATTTCCATTTTTCACAAAATGGCGGACGTTGAAAGTCAAAAATGTTGTTTTGACCAAAATTTCACTTACATTTTTGACTATAAAAAAAAAAAATAATTTTCCAAAAAAAAAATCCTTTGTTCATCCGGAGGACAACTATATATAGAAGAAGTGATATAAATTTCAACCCGATCGGTAAAGCCGTTCTCGAGTTACAGTGATCACCGACTTCGAAAACATCGTTTCGAGAAAAACGAGTTTAAAGTTTTACCTACTTACTTTGTATGGCTCTAACACAGCTTCCTTCAAAGCTATGTATTTCGGCGAATAATGGTTCGATTTTTAAATGCAATTAGTCGGAAAATACTCGTAAGATATTGTACTTTTAGAAAATGAAAAAAATCGATTTTTTGGAAATTTTCAACTAGACCTCCTCCGTTAATAGAACCTCGATTATTATATTTGGCAACATTCGTAGGGGCCAATTTTTGAGTATATTTGCATACATTGGACAAAATTTTTTCATAATCCACTTATGAGGCCAGGCACGTCACGATTAAGAATCAATTCTACGTCACGTCGAATTTAATTAATTAATTTACAATCAATATTAACTCAATTATTCGTCGATTAATAGAACCTCCATTATTATCTTTGGCAAAATTCGTAGGAGCCAATTTTCGAGTATATTTGCGTACATTAGACAAAATTATTTCATAATCCACTTATGAGGCCAGGCACGTCACGATTAAGAATCAATTCTACGTCAAGTCGAATTTAATTAATTAATTTATAATCAATATTAACTCAATTATTCGTCGATTAATAGAACCTTGATTATTATCTTTGGCAAAATTCGTAGGAGCCAATTTTCGATTATATTTGCGTACATTGGACAAAATTGTTTCATAATCCACTTATGAGGCCAGGCACGTCACGATTAAGAATCAATTCTACGTCAAGTCGAATTTAATTAATTAATTTATAATCAATATTAACTCAATTATTCGTCGATTAATAGACCCTTGATTATTATCTTTGGCAAAATTCGTAGGAGCCAATTTTCGAGTATATTTGCGTACATTGGACAAAATTTTTTCATAACCCACTTGTGAGACCAGGCACGTAATGACTAAAAGTAGAGGGAGGTTGAATTCGAGGCTGAGTAGAAAAATTCTTTAGGGTGGAGTTCCAGATTATAAATATGTACCACGTGCACCCGACAACCCCTTTTGTTCAGAAGGCACGTTTGCTCTGGTCACAAAATACGAATAGAAAATATATATGTGGTTGGAGAGAGAAAAAGGAAGAGAGAGAGAGAGAGAGAGAGAGAAAGGGAGAGGGAGAAAAAGGCCTGCTCAGGGCTATGCACTCTGGCTTTAATTTCTCTCTCGTAAATATAGGGTACGCGAAGAGAGGGAAAAAATCTCAGCAGTAACCAGCCCAGGGAGTTCGTCGTATCCTCGTTATATAACGCACTTCCGGTAAAGACCGAACGAACAATCGTTCACGATTATAATCTCATTTTTCTCCAGTTCCTCGTCATCAACGAGTTAATTACTGGCGACGTAGTAATAATCTCTCGTTGGGAATTTTCGTATTGTTTCCCGTTTAACGATCCGTTGAAATTTATAATTGAAACCGCAAAGCACTGTTCGATCGTTATCAAAACTTTTCGTTGGGTATTGTAATTGAACAACGAGCGAGCAAAATTCGATCATCTTCTTACTCAGGAGCAGAGGGGGAACGATTAATCTTGCTAATGGTTAACTTATACACCGGCAAAACTTTGGACGTGATTATACAGGATGAGCGAAAGTGGAAGTGGAGAGGAGAGGGGTGGAACAGGAGGAGGCGATTAATCCTCCCACGATTTTGACTCGCAGATTGCCACCTGCGGTGAGTTATAAGATCGTTTAGAGAGAACAAGGAGTTTGGAGAATCTTTGCCGCCTACGATAGCTTTCTTATCTTCTCATCGGAGTTTGTGGTATGTGAACGTTGAAAAAAAACGAATCGAAAGAATTTTACGCGCCAATTTTGATTGAATTTTGAGACAGGTTAGTGGGGGTGTAATGAGAAATTTAACTCAAATCATCGATCCTCATTCGTTTTTTGTATGTAAGTCCTCATTTCTTAATTTTATAGGAGTTTAACTGTACATCGGTCCCAATTTATCTTTACTGTAAGCTGCACGCTGGTTCCAATTTTATTTCGTTAATGGACGTTCCACTGTACAAAACGCCATTTTTTTTCACTTAATGGAATTTCAACTGTATAAAAACCCCAATTTTTTCTTTGATAGAATTTCAACTGTACAAAAGGCCCAATTGTATTTATTTACATTCATTGCGAGTTAAATTGTACGTAAGATCCAATTTTTTTTATTTTATAAAAATTCAACTGTACATCGGTCCCAATTTATCTTTACTGTAAGATGTAAATCCGCCAGTCCCAATTTTGTTTCGTTAATAGACGTTCCACTGTACCAAACATCAATTTTTTTCACTTAATGAAAGTTCAACTGTACAAAAGCCCAATTTTATTTATTTTGATTTATTGCGAGTTAAACTGTATGTCAGACCCAATTCCTTAATTTTATAGAAATGTTACTGTACATCGGCCCCAATTTATCTTTACTGTAAGCTGCGCGCCAGTCCCAATTTTATTTCGTTAATGGACGTTCCACTGTACAAAATGCCAATTTTTTCACGTAATGGAATTTCAACTCTACCAAAGGCCCAATTTTTCTCCATAAAGGAGTTTCAACTGTACAAAAGTCTCAATTCTATTTACCTAATCGAAGTTGAACTGCACATAAGTCCTATTTTTTAAACTCAACGAAACTTTAACTATACATCGGTCTCTAATTGTGTTTAATTTAACGGAAATTCAACTGTACATCAGGCCCATTCTTAATTTAACGAAACTTCGACCGTGAACCAACCTAATTTCCCGTTAACATCGCTTTTCACCTGCCGGATATTTACAAATCCTTACTTATTTACCGTTTTGCGAAATTTCTGGTTTTCCTGAAACGTAAATATTTGAGGAACGTTATGAGTCGTTTGAAAATCCTCAACATTGTAAACATTTGCCGACTCCGATGTCGAGGACTTTGCCAGTAGGTATTCTATCAGGTAAATTAGGACGCTGGAAATGAACGAAACCGAAGATCAAAGAGGGAAGAGACCGGAGGTAAAAGTTGCAGAGTCGTGCCAGGAAGGGTCAAAGAACGCGAAACGAAAAACCTTGAATGTTGCCGAGCCCTTAATTCGCCTCGTATCGTTCATCAAGCCACCCTTTCACTCACCAGCTTTTCCCTCGTTCCCTTGTTCGTTTCGCACGTTCGCTCTTTCATTTCGTCCCTCCCTCCCCCTCTCTCTCTCCCTCTCCCTTTCTATTTATCTGCTTGTCTGCATTTTAGCACACTTTGGTCGACCTCACTCGAATCCTTTGGTCCCTCTCTCTCGTCTCACTCTCTCTCTCTCTCTCTCTCTCTCTGTGACTCTCGGTTGTAACAAACACAGCGAGCAATTAACGCTATTTTCTATAGTCGTGTAATACACGTTTTCCCTGTACATCAAACCCTCGCAGATTTTTCCAAATCCTTTTCGCCCTTGGGCAACCTTCGCCAATTGCTCTCACTCCCTTCTTCGAATCGTTCGTTATACAGATCTTGTACGCCCTCTATTCACAATTTCCTATCTATGGAGAGAGAGAGAGAGATGGATGCAAAATTTAATCGAGGATTACTCGTGGGAAATATATTACGGACGAATCATCCTCTCGGGAATTTCGTTTCATCCGCGAGAATTCAATTGGCTTCAATAATTCGAAGGGTAAAGAAAAGTTAGCTCGATATAATGAACCGAAGTCTATTCTCGTTAATTTTTCTTTAATGGAAGATTTTGTAACGTTAATTTTTGTTTAATGGAAGATTTTATAGCGTTAATTTTTGTTTGATTAATAATTAAAATTGATTATTCTGTTTATTATTATCATCCTCGAAACAAAAAAAAAATGAAAATTTCATTTTTGTAACGTTATCGGTATGTCGTGTTGTATAAAAAAAAAGAGAAGAAGAAAGGGAAAGTATCGAACGTGTCTGAGAATTTTATTCTCCGCAGCGCCATCTGGACGCATCTGGACCACGAGCGACGTGCCGATTTACCGATTTCCCTCTTGCGAGAGAATTAAATTTCCTGTCCGTCCGTCATCGACCGTTCTTTCGACGACGCGACATCGATATTCGCGTAAACATAAAGTAATATTTTCTCGAACGTGGCAGTGGGTTTATAATAGAATCGTTGAAAGAAAGGAAAAATCCGCGTGGCATTAATTCATCGTCGGTTTTCCAATTTCTCGTTGAGAATCGCAGAAAGAGAGAAAAATGGTAGGAAAGGACGAGATCGAGAGAAAACGATCTTGGAAATTAGGTTTTAGCTCGTCTCGCACGTTCTATATCGTACCTTCTCGTACTTTTTCGCGAAACTACGGCAACGCGCCAGACTTTCTCTACGTTTTCCTCCGTTTTACTGATTTTACTCTTGGAACAAAGTTCGTGATAAAGCTCCACGATGGGGAAGAGTTAATCATTCAGGCCGCCATCCGCAGTGCCCATTGCTTCATATATAGATATATATGTGGATGTCACAATATATATATATATATATATGTGCATGTTTGTATGTACGTATAGTTCCGGAATAATTAATGGCAATCGGGGCCAGTTGGACAGCTTGCCCGAGACCAATCGCCATAGTTCTCTATACAAGTGCCACGGCTCGAAAATGAATCTATATATATATATATTGTTTCTCGCACTCTCACCTTCGGAACAATGGTGCGTCACGACCAAATTTACAAAAATTCAATGTTTAAAGAATTGTTAAATCTATAATTATCGAGAAAATAACAAAAATTGATAAAAAAATCGAGTTTAGCAATTTTGGGTGTTTTTGAAACTTTGGGGCAAAGGTGCATCACGACCAAAATTAACAAAATTCGATGTTAAAAGAATTATGAAATCTATAATTATCGAGAAAATAACAAAAATTGATCAAAAATCGAGTTTATCAATTTTGGGTGTTTTTGAAACTTTGGGGCAAAGGTGCATCACGACCAAAATTAACAAAATTCGATGTTAAAAGAATTGCGAAATCTATAATTATCAATAAAATATCAAAAATTGATCAAAAATCGAATTTATGAATTTTAGGTGCTTTTTTAACTTCGGTCCAACGGTGCATCACGACCAAAAGTTAAAAAATTTCATTGTTATAAGAATTGCAAAATCTATAATTATCGACAAAATGACAAAAATTCATCAAAAAATGAATTTATGAATTTCAGGTGCTTTCTTAACTTTGGTGCAACGGTGCATCACGACCAAAATTTAAAAAATTTCATTGTTAAAAGAATTGCGAAATATATAATTATCGACAAAATAATAAAAATTGATCAAAAATCGAATTTATCAATTTTAGATGCTTTTTTAACTTCGATGCAACAGTCGCATCACGACCAAAATTAAAAAATTCAATATTAAAAGAATTGTGTAATCTATAATTATCGATAAAATAACAAAAATTGATCAAAAATCGAATTTATGAATTTTAGGTGCCTTTTTAACTTCGGTGCAACGGTGGAACGACCAAAATTAAAAAAATTTCATTGTTAAAAGAATTGCGAAATCTATAATTATCGACAAAATGACAAAAATTCATCAAAAATTGAATTTATGAATTTCAGGTGCTTTCTTAACTTCGGTGCAACGGTGCATCATGACCAAAATTTAAAAAATTCAATGTTAAAAGAATTGTGAAATATATAATTAACGACAAAATAATAAAAATTGATCAAAAATCGAATTTATCAATTTTAGATGCTTTTTTAACTTCGATGCAACGGTCGCATCACGACCAAAATTAAAAAATTCAATATTAAAAGAATTGTGTAATCTATAATTATCGATAAAATAACAAAAATTGATCAAAAATCGAATTTATCAATTTTAGGTGTTTTTTAACTTCGATACGAATTACACATAAAGGTGAAAATGAAATTAATTAATGGAAGAGAGTGTTAATTCGAGAAGCAATAATTGATAAAAATAAAAAATTTTTAAAATTGAACGTTTTTGATACGAAGTTGGCTTTTATGACAAAGTAGATTTCGTGTTAAACGCGTGGCTGAAAGTAACGGAGGATTTGCAAGCTCGGCTATATACCCGTATGGAAAAGTGATTTAACCACGGGTAATGGCTTTTCCGTAATCACGTTTACAAGCCCTCGTAAACTTTCCGCCGAAGATATATACGTGCGAGCTCTCTTGCTACGAAATATAAACTCCGGTCGATTGCAAAATACACATATATATATATATATATATAATGTATGTGTATCTATGGTACGCGTCTACCTCTGTTTCCCACTTGACCTTCGAGCTCTCCGAAGAACGCGAATTATTCACGAAGATTGGTCTGCTTGTATTCTCGCATCAATTTTGAAAAAGAAAGATCTTGGAAATAATTTTCACCGCACAATTTCTCGATAAATCGTAAGTATTTGTTCGATATTATATCCACCATCAAATTTCGACGATAACAATTATCGAATGTTGAATTTGCCGCAGCATTCACTCCCCGATGGGAAAGAAAATAATATAAAATTTTCGTTTTTTTTTGTTATCCGAATAGTTTTTTCATTTTGCTTCCTCGTAGCAACCTTTATCGCTCCAACTTTCATCGATAACCACGTATCGTTCCGACGATACAAACATTCGCGAAATATCGAGTTTTTTTTATCGAAAGAATAAAAAAAATTTCATATTTTTGTCGAAACTTTTGCGAATATCCAACTCCTGCGAGTTAAAAGTTTCTGAACCGATGCACCAGGTGACAAGGGTAGACAATAATCGGTTGATAACAAAAAATCGATGCAACGTTTGAAATTTTTTACATTTTTCAAAATAAAATTTGCTTCGGACAATACAGCACGGACCGTCACGTAACGGCACCGGCACGTACCGGCACCGACGCGATAATTCTACCCGCATGTTCAGATTTAACTCGCAGGCAACCATCATAGACCGGTAAAACATTTGCAAGACTGTCCAGCCGGAACGCTACGTTTAATTACCGGAAATCCATACTACAAAATTTTGCCGTTCCGGTGCCGGTACGTGCCGTTCCCCTTAAATAACGTTCCGTGCCATACAGTCCGGAGCAAACCTATTAAAAAAAAAGTCGTAGGAAAAACCGTGGAGATTGGTTCATAATAGAGCTCGAAAAAAGAACCGTGCAATTAACGGCAGTGCGCGTACACCCGGGTGCGTGGAAGATCAAATAACCGAGTGAACCTTCTCACCCCACGTGTTTTTTTGTTCGCCGTGTCGGGTGTATTCGCAAAAAAAGCAGCGTCAACCACTGGCGAATATCACACCCGGGTGAGTGCACAGCTAACTACTTAAACTCGGTTCTCGCTCAATCGAGCACAGCCCGAGAGCACTAAGTGTCACACGGTTACTTTCGCACTGCCGATGTTGCTTCTTCCCTTTTCCGAGTGAAACGCTGCTGCTGAGTGTGACGGAAAACGTTACTTCGCCGATTTGTCTTGGTTCGAGGAGTAAAAAAAAACAGAAAAACGAAAAAATTAAACCAAAATTGAACTGGAAAGAGAAAGTTCGAATTTTTTGTGTACAAAAAAAAGACGCAAGGGATGTTTTATCGTCGAAATTTGTAAAAAAAAAAATGCAGATTCCAATTTTGTTTATGGTTTTTTTTTATTCTCGTTCGACACGAATTTTCTCGTTTGTCATGCGAATATCCTGAAATACGAGAGAGACTTTTTCGAGAGTCGCGAGAGCTTTGAAATATCCGCACAAATATTTGAACGCGTTTCACATCTGTGCATATTGGGCGTGTGCGAAAGCCCGCATATCGTGGATTTTTTTTTAATGTACGAGTTCTATATACGTTCGACCACATCGAAATTGTCGGTATTCTCCAATTTCCTAATTGTTTATTTATTTACTTATTCCCGGCTGTATTATGATTTTTTACGATTTTTTTGGTCTTGACGTTTTTTTTGAATATTTAAAAAATATTTGTTATTTATTTTTTTAATAATTTTTCAAATATCTCTATTTGCCTAGTCGTATTTATATCGATAAATTTCACCACATTTTTGGTCTTGATGTTTTTAAAATTGATTTTTTGAGAATATTTTTTATTTATTTTTTTCACAATTTTTCAACTATCTCTATTTATCGAATCGCATTTATATTCTTAATTCGCCAAAAAATAGAAACACAGGCTATCGAATAGTCAGACCTCGTATGAAAATAAAAAATTGAATAATATCGAATAATCGCGACGGATTTTCCGTCTCGTGTGACGTTAAAATAAATCACGTGACACGAGGCGGGAACAAAAAGATATCCGAGAGTTCTCTCTTGGGACAAAAGTTTGGCCGGAAAGAAAAATAAATTTTAAGACGCGAACCGAGACGCGAGTGCTGAAATAATTTACAGTCACTGTTTCGCAGCGGTCCTGGGATTCTTGAACTGACGTATATAGATATACACATATACGAGTAGTTGTTCGGTCCGCTTTTGCAGTCGTGGTCAACATGAGAATTTATGTGGTTTTACTGGATGGGCTGAGGGAGCGTCCATTACGACGAGGGGTTATAGAGCTGAGTGTACCAGGGTGAGAAGGAGAGAGAGAGAGAGAGACAGACAGAGAACACTAGAGGCAAACTCCTGAAACCTTTATGGCATAGTCTGGTGAACCAGCAATTCTCTCTATCTCGTGGTATTCTGCCTGGATTTATATTTGTATATACGAAACAAAATTGTTGATAAATTTTCAAAGAAAAATGGTTGATAATTTTGGCGACGATAACATTTCTTTCGTTTTATTATATTTGATTAATTAATTATTTTATTTTAGGAACATCGTGGTGTTAATTATCCAGATTATTTCTCTATGACCCACATATGGGTCACAGGGAGAAGGAGAGAGAGGGGGGGGGGGTATGTACGTGGATAGTGCTATGAGAAAGGGATTGGAGTGATTCATGTAAACGAGGCAAGGAAGACCGGAGAATTATATGGCTGATGAAGGGACACCACAGGTAGAAGGACTTAGCGTAAGTTGAAACCGCTAACCCATGATCCTCGAACCACGTCCTCGTATTATATTTCGTAGGTATTAGCACATTCTCCTTCCTATAAATATGTAAAAAACAAAAAAACTTCGATAATTTACTTTACTAATTAATCACGAAAATAATAAAAATTATCCATTGAAAAAATGATTACAATAATTTCAGGAAATAAATTTATTTCAATATTTTTAAGACGTTAGAAATATTTTGTTTGATGTAGAAGTTATATGAAATAATATACCTACTTGTATATACGATATGAAACGTTATACTCGTTATATCAGCTTTCATATTAGTTACAGAGAGTCTTCAGAAAAGAAGTCAAGTTTATTCGGTATAGAAAGTGCATACTTACTTATTGAAAGTTTCACGGAGACTTTGAAACAAAGTGAGCGCTTTTGGGCGTGATTTCATGTATGTGTGTGTGTTGGTAAGCGAGAGAGAGAGAGAGAGAGAGAGAGAGAGAGAGAGAGAGAGAAAACCCAATAATCCGGTATTATCGGGTCCTCTTTGGGCACGTACCACACGTGCTTACCATTAATCCCCCCTCTCTCATACTCGAGAAATTACCAATAGTATATATGTGTATATGTCAATGTATACACGTATACCTAAACGCATCGCGAGTTCTTGAACCACATACATAGAAGCTCGAGTTTGGTACATGCGCCGCATTACACGCGGCTTATACGCAAAACCACCAGGAGAACTATATATATATGTATACACACGTAGTCATACGCATAGGTTTAGGGGCTCCAGCCTCGTAGGCCTGCACAATTTTCGATCCGACTGTATATTGTGAAATGGCCATAAATGAACTGACTAAATTGATCGCTGGAAAGAAAAAACCATTTTTTAGCGATCGAGAGAAGGATTTGCATAATAGGACGAAGCAGAAATGCATTTTTTGGCGTTTTTTTTAATGATTTTTGAATATTTTTCGATTTTGCAAATACAATTTTTGTAAAATTTCTGTGTTCTGTGTGACTAAATTGATCGCTGAAAAGAGAAAACCATTTTGTATCGATCGAGAGAAGGATTTGCATAATAGAACGAAGCAAAAATGCATTTTTGGCGTTTTTTTTTACGATTTTTGAATATTTCTCGCTTTTGCAAATACAATTTTTGTAAAATTTCTGTGTTCTGTGTGACTAAATTGTCGCTGAAAAGAGAAGACCACTTTGTATCGATCGAGAGAAGCATTTGAATCATAAAACGAAACAAAAATGCATTTTTTTGGGTTTTTTTTTACGATTTTTGAATACTTTTCGATTTTGCAAATACAATTTTTGTAAAATTTCTGTGATTTGAGCTAGCGAGTGTCTATGGGCGTGATAAATCAAATTCCGCAGATTGTGGGAACGAAAAATCTAGGTTTTTATTTTAGAAATTCGAAAAAAGTGACAAATTTAATTAACAAGATTTCATATTTTTTTTTTATTTTATCCTTATATAGACGGCGTGGATAAAATTCGTTGTGTTGCCTGGATGATAAGCGTAACTCTCTATTTAAAAAATTTGACAGAAGTAACAAAATTTAATTAAAAAATTTTAATAGATTTTTTTTGTTTTCATGAGACCGAATCGTCGTTAAGAAAACTTAATTGTTCCAATAGAGAGTTAATAGATTCCCCCATGATCACTCGTTATTTGAAATATAAATTTTTATTACAAATCCGAAAATTTGAATAAATGATAATATCGAAGGGAACATATATAAGCAAGAAATCAAGAAAGTTTTCATTGAAACGTCGACATCGCGTTTAATGTCATATTTGCTAAATCATTTTATTCAGGATGAAAATCCCGCGAGAATGGGGTGGAATATTCACGACGAATTTCAAGTTTTACTTGCCACCACGACGAGGGAACGCTCGAAGAGTCGCGAACTGACCTTTTTGAACTTTATTCTCGCCCCGTCGCGAACCTCTTTCGGTCTCGCTATAAACGTCACACAATAACGGCGAATCCTGGTTTTTGCTCGAGTACCGGAAAAACCACCGAGAAGCCAGATATGCAGTGGGAGAAAAGAAGATGTTAAGAATTCAAAACGAAGATGTGGGGCTTGCAATATGGCGGGTGAACTGTCGCGAACGGAGGAACGAACGAGGATGAACGAAGGATGGAAACCTTTCGGATTTCATGTTCTATATCACAATTACGTTCTTCCGGAAGCTTTCGTGTTCTCACGTCCATTCTCGATCTCTCAACGGCCAAAGTTTTTTTCTCTCTGTGTCTCGATTAACGTTGAAACGATTTTCCCCGGAAATTTCTCATTCGTATCTATCTCGCGGAAGAAAAAAAAGGAAGCCTGCGGCGAGAGAACGAAAATACGCGTCTCGACGAAGCAAGGTTCACCGGAGAAAATTGCAATTTTCCGTATGATTCGGGAGACTGTAGACAAACAAGTTTTTTTCCTCTTCAAATTTTTGATATTAATTAACCTTCATTTTCAGTAGGTAATTAAAACTCGTTGATTTCATTTCATCGATTTTTATTTTTGTTTTATTAATTTTCAATTAATTACAGTCAACTTTTAATAATTGAATGTTTCCCGTGACTATCTCAGCTTGTCGTTCAAAAAATTGTCTTCAATCGACCCCAAAATTCCCCTATTCTTAGACCTTTTTTTCACCACAGCAAAAATTTCCACTTTATGAAAGAAAAAAAGAAAACAGATTTGACGTTTCCTCGTTTTTCTTTCGGAAGATGAAGTTTTTTCTCGCACGTCTATGTGGGGTTGCAAACCGGGGTAAAAAAAGCTTTCATTTTCATGCTTGCATAGCTTCTCTCCCTCACTATATTTCTGTGAAATTCGCAGCGGATGCGTGATACTCCAATATATACAGGGTGAATTTCATAAGATGTAACAGGCTTTATTCTAAGGTAGACGGGACCATTACAAACAAAAGTTGCAAATATACATTATCGATATTTTTAATAGTTTACGAGATATACACATTTTTAAATTTGGTCCAATCAGAGTGCGCTAAGAAGCGTTGGAGCCACCCACTCCCGTCCTAGCCGTAGAGATATCACAGTGCTTGGGGTTGCCAAATTCAGAGCAGTCAATTTTTTGATTAATTTATCACGCAGTCATTTTTATTTCTCAGGCATTGACTGCTCTGAATTTTGCAATCAAAAATGTAACGCTCTACCCTGTCCACCTCTATGGTTAGGATGGGGAGTGGGCGGCACCAACGCTTCTCGGTGCGCTCCGATTGGACCATCTTTAAAAATTGATATCTCGTAAACTATTAAAAATATCCCTAATGTATATTTGCAACTTTTGTTTGTAATGATCCCACCTACCTTAAAATGAAGTTTGAGACACCTTACGAAACTCACCCTGTATATATCAATTTTTATTTCCACCGGTTTCCATTGCGTCTCTCGTTCATACACTCGACAGCTTTTGAACCGTATCAGAAGAGTCGGACGCAGCAAGGGCTCAACGTACACTCGCCAACCCTCGTTTTCTCGTGTCTCTGATTCGACGATACGAGATACGTGCGAGCGAGGAGAGGAGGAGGGAGGAATGAGTACGCGAACTAGATGAGCGGAATACTCACTCTCGCGATGAGCTTGCAAGTACTAGCTCTCCCCCGGTTTCTATTTCACGTTGCCACGCGTGAAACACTGGAACACAGGAAAAAGGTCGAAGAACAGTGAGGCGACTAAAAAAAAATGAGGGGAGTTACGCGGAGATCGAGTGAATGAATGGAAAAAAAGAGAAAAAAAATTCTTGTCTTTTTTTATGCAGCGACGAAACAAAAAACGTGCAATAACTGTCCCGTGTTTGGTGAATTATATTGCAACGGAATGACGCATTCTCGCCTGGTTAAGGGACGAAATTTGTTCATCGTGAGTCAGTCGCGAGAGTTATGAGGATTTTTTGCTTACAGTAATTGCAACGTGAGCATGTAAAATGCGACGGTTGACGATGTGGGAATGTCGATGGGTGAACAGTTTTTTTGATTTATTGCCAGCAAGGAGAAGGTGGGGTTTGTTTCCATTTGAAAATTAACAATTTTTTATCATATTAAAAAATTTACCATTTTTAATCAAATTAGGAAATTTACAATTTTTAATAAAATTACGAAATTAACAATTTTTTATCAAATTAAAAAATTTACCATTTTTAATCAAATTAGGAAATTTACAATTTTTAATAAAATTACGAAATTTACAATTTTTAATCAAATTACGAAATTTACAATTTTTAATCAAATTACAAAATTTACAATTTTTAATCAAATGAGGAAATTTATAATTTGTAATCAAATTACGGAATTTACAATTTGTAATAAAAATACGAAATTTACAATTTTTAATCAAATTACAAAATTTACAATCTTTAATCAAATTACGAAATTTATAATTTTTAATCAAATTAGGAAATTTACAATTTCTAATGAAATTAGGAAATTTACAATTTTTAATCAAATTACGAAATTTACAATTTTCAATCAAATTACAAAATTTACAATTTTCAATCAAATTACAAAATTTACAATTTTCAATCAAATTTCAAAATCGTCAATTTCCAATCAAATCATCAATATCCAAATCCTAACTGAAATTTCATAAAACTCTACATGAAATCCATTTTTCCAAAATTTCAGTCACTGAATCACTTTTTCAGAATTGCCCCGATCCTCCTTCCACCTGGACTCGAAACATCATACTGTCCGCGTCGATCGTTTCATTGCGCACCGACAAAGCCTCAAAATTCGTGAAAACGAGTTGGCGAGCGATATTTCGAATCCGCGTTTATCTGCATCGACCAGGTAAAGCCTATAAGTCCAAACTTGAGTTCGCCTTGGTGCCCAACGTTTGTTACTGACGAAATAATTTTCCAATGCGCGATACAGGCTGTGCATTTTTATTTTTCCCACGTAGTGACACGTGGAGTACGATCGTCGAAGACAGATAAGAGCCCGAGAGTGCGACGAGAAGAAAAGAGAGAAAGAGAGATCTGTCTACCTGTTGTATAACACCGAGGAGGAGCACGTTGATACGCCGATGTCGTTTACTATCTTCGTTTCTCTCTCTCTCTCTCCTTTTCCATCCCTACATTCGCAAGGACCAAATCGAACTGGGACAACCACGAGAGTTCTATGAATCGGAAACGGAAATTCCTTGCATACTTCACCCCCTCCCCTCCCTTCACCCTTCCGTAGGTGAGAACGTATTGCAGATGCTCGAGACAACACGAATATTGTCCTCTCTCTTCTCTCTTCTCCCATCCTCAACCCTTGTTCCCATACAAATGGCGCAAATGTCCACCCTCCGTTACATCGGATCTACGAGTATCGTTTTCCAACCCGATACAACCGAGGAAACTTTGCCAATGATGATAAACAATGGCGTCGAGGAATGATTTATCACGAGAAAGCAATAGCGAATTATTCTTGTTTTTTTTTTTTTTTTTTGGAGATTTGTTACAGGAGAGAAGTGAGATTGAAGGGAGGAATATGAATTTCATTTTCGAGAGTCGAGAATCGAAAAGTTTTGGACTTTGGAGGAAGTTTTCGTTCGTCCGTTACATTTGCGATGATGAAAATGTCGGCACTGGAGGGACGAGGATTTCTCACGATGGTGTTGGAGAAGTTTTAGGATCGAGTCGATAAGTCGTAATTAACCAATTAACCTTGTTCTTCGTCCCTGCTCGAGCTCTTGTCACTTAACTAACGCTCCTTCCTTCGTCGTATAATTTCGCAGTATTTCTTTAGGTCCTTACTGCTCTACGAAAGCTTTACTTTTCTTGTTTTAAATTTATCATTCTTCATTGAGCTTGAAAGATTTACGATGATAATTGAATTTTTCTAGTCGATTGTCGTCCTGGAAAATTGGCGATACTCATTCTCTCGGAGGATTAATTGGGTCAACTTTGGCTGAATATTGAAAAATTGATATTTTCGAAATTTTCATATTTTTGACAAAAATAGAAATTTTCATATTTTCGAAAATATCGAAGTTTTGATATTTTTGAAAATATCAAAATTTTGATAATTTTGAAGATATCAAAATTTTCATATTTTCAAAAATATCGTAATTTTCATATTTTCAAAAATATCGAAATTTTCATATTTTCGAAAATATCGAAGTATTGATATTTTTGAAAATATCGAAATTTTGATAATTTTGAAGATATCAAAATTTTCATATTTTCAAAAATATCTAAATTTTCATATTTTCAAAAATATCGAAATTTTCATATTTTCGAAAATATCAAAGTTTTGATATTTTCAAAAATATCGAAACTTTGATATTTTGATATTTTTGAAAATATCGAAATTATTGATATTCTCCAGAATACCAAAATTACTCTAATTGATGTTAAATCAATTTTCTTTAAGTCCCTTACCTACAAATTTTGTATTTCTACGAAAAAAAAAAAAAAAAAAAAAACAGAAAACAATGAAGCTTTTATCGAAGAAAGAAAAATCAATAGCGACGTAAAGCCGTAGTATTCTCCGGTTCATAAATTTATCTCACGAGTAATTAATTTTTTTCGCCCTCGAGAGCGAAACGAGGGATATCCCTCGCTTTTTTCCCTCCCCTCGATAATGAATTATCGCGTTCTCTAGCCTTTACCTGACGACGCGCGAAGGCTTTTTTTTTCTCGTCTCGGCGGGTGAGAAAGTTTTCATACCGAAGAACAAAAAGCATGTTCTTCGAGGTTGGCGCAGGTTGAACTTTGTCTTTATTTTTGTTCCCATCGTCGTTGTTTGTTTCTTATTGTTTCGCGAACAAAAGATCGGCAGCGTGATTAGCTTTTTTTTCCCAAAGAAGCCCCCCCCCCCCCCCCCCATTGTCTTGTACCCATGTCCCACAAGTTTTTAGTCTACGCCAATCGACTCACGAAGCAAACCGAAGCCGTTGTCAAGTAAATACAAATTTTCCATTTTTTCCCTCTTTCCAGATTTTCATCAACTTCATCGTTCTCGACCTTCCACTCCGTTCGAAACTTTCGGCAAAACGTGGAAAAATCCTCAACGCTATCGATAAAAACAATTCCATCGACGACGCATTGTTCGTAAAGAAATTTTTCTTTTAATAAAATTATATCCTCGCTTAACGTGACATTTTTATCGTCGAACATTACTTTGAATTATATTCTCAAAGTGGATGAAAAATATTTTGTAATCCAATTATTTTAACTCCCATTTTCTTGCTTAATTGCATTATTAAATTTATAAAATAGCGATATTCTAGTGGGAAGAAAATAAACCCGGAAGTGAAAAATGTTGGTTCTCGAGTCGTTTCAGGAGAATAATAATTTACTTTATGTCACGAGAGAGAGAGGGAAAGAGCTTTTTTTAATTCTCGTCTCAAGCAACCGAGGAAAATATCTTCGTCTTGCTCGTCTCTCATTTTCTTTATCTCAACATTGGCGGGAGATTTGAATAGACGCGCCGAGGTGTTGAAAAGCGATTTGGCGCTGGGAGCGAGCCAGTGAGAGGACCACCGAACTTTTAGCCGAAAATCGAAGCCAAGAATTGTCGTTGATAGGAAGAAGGCGAAGTTGTCGTATGAAAGTGCGCGCTACAGAGAAAGAACTCTCGCTTCTTATTATTCTCGATAGGCATTCATCCGTTCGAGTTTCTTCTTCTTCGCGCTTAACAATATATTTATATCTATCGTTTTTGTCGATATTTATTTTCTCGCGGGATACATTCTTCAGGGTGATTTTTCGTCGTCGAGCCTCTTCCTTTTCCTCCCTAATAAACGATGCGCCTCGAGAGATTCGTGATTTATTTTCTTCACGCGTGCAACGAAAGGAAAATACTCAAAACTTCTTTCACAGAGCGGAGACACCCGGGTGATTCGTAGGAATAATAATAAAAAAAACTTCTTTGCTCTTTGGCTTTTCACAATTTTTTTAGTTTCAGTTCAAATTGAAAAAGGAACGAACTTTCGCGATTTTTTTCAGTTTTCGACCAGAAAATTAAAAAACATATAAGTCGATGCGTTTAAAATATCGAAATTCGATTTTTGTCCAAAATTATTTCAAAGAATAGTTGCAAAATCGAACATTTTCGAAGAAATATAAACAACTTTTTTACTCCTCGGATTTTCACTATTTTTTTAGTTTCAATTAAAATTGAAAAAGAAACGAACTTTCGTGATTTTTTCAGTTTTTGCCCAGGAAATTTAAGAATATATAGGTGGATGGGTTTAAAATATCGAAATTCGATTTTTATTCAAAATTATTTCAAAGAATAGTTGCAAAATCGAAAATTTTCGATAAAATATTTAAAAAAAACCTCTTTGTTCCTCGGCTTTTCACAATTTATCCAGTGTAACATTAAAAAAGTAATGAATTTTCGCGATTTTTCATTTTTCACCCAGGAATTTCAAAAATTTACTTCTATCAAAGCGTCCAAAATATCGAAATTTGATTCCTGATCAAAGCTACTTCATAGCACGATCACAAAATCGAAAACTTTCCGTGAAACGCGAATATCAAATTCGCACTCCTCCGTTGTCATTAATTATCCAAGCTTTCACGAGTTTCACAATTTCCTGTCGGCCGGTCTAGTTTATCGAGAGAAACGGAGCAATAATGCGAGGATTCGAGGGTTGCGGTTCGACCATGCGGCCATTCGTTCGCGCTTCCCAAATCCTAGTACATTAAACGGTCTATCCTCCTTGAATCTTTCGCGGTCGATCGTTGAAAACATTAGCGAGAGCGAGAGTGAGACAGAGAACGAAGAAGAGGAAGAGAGAATGCACCGCGCGGAAATATTACAACCACGAATGGCTGGTTCTCTCGTTATTTCCGTCGAAAACTTTATCGTAGGGGGATGAAAAGTTCTTCATCGTCATATGTCTCTCGCCTTGCGGTCAGTTGGCTCGGTATCGTCAAACGAGTGTAAAATTACTCAATGAAAATACGACCATGAACTTTTCCAAGTTTGTCGGTATTTAATGTTTTTTTCCTGTTTTTTTTTCACAATTTATTTTCTTTTTTCTCGCTCAAGCACCATACGGATACGTGGCACGTATTTACCGCACCCCTCTTGGGTGTTCTCCACGCTCGAAGGAGACAGAAGTTACTAACGATTATGACCCGACGAGGTGCCCACGGGGATACGACCTTGGTCGAAAAAAAAAACATCATTTTTTTTTTATCACCCTCAAACTTTTCCAGCCCTATACATACATTTTCGTTGTTCGCGTTGCTAATTCCTCAGTTGTTCTTAATAGCCTCTTCTTCTTCTTCTTCTTCTTCTTTTTATTCTTTGTTTATGTAAAATCTCATTTTCGCAAAATTCTTGCGAAAAGATTTATCTTTGGAAAATCGAGAAATTTCGCAACCCCCTCGGGTGTTCGCTTTAAGGAGGTGCGATATATCGCAGAGTCAGAAAATGCATTTTAAAAATTTTTTTTCTGAAAGTACATGTCTTTTTTGAGATGTGGTTCAAATTTCATGAAATTCTGAGCAGTGGAAGTATGTTAAATTATTTTTTTAAGTCAGCGTTTCAATTCATTAGAAATTCAAACTTTTTCAGAAAATCGTGTTTCCTGAAAAGTTATGTTTTTTTCACCTGCAATGTACCTTTTCTCGAAATCTACTCATCGTATCGGCATATTTTCTTTTGACGTAACCAGTACATCCAAACGAGGGATGTGGCGAGCCATTTTCTTGAAAAAACGATTCATATCAGAGAAAAATATATTTGAAGGTAAAAAAACGTGGTAAAAAATTTTAACAAAATTTCAAAACGATGTCAAAAAATTCTGAAATTAAATATCGAAAAAATGGCTCGATACGTTGTTTATAACACTTTAATATACACGCACAACAAAAATGGTCAAAATCGGACTTACGTTTGCTGAGAAAAGATACATTGAAAATAGTCAATTTTCGAACCAACGTTTTTCGACTTTCAACTCTTCCCAAAAAATTTTCTATTTCGAATATCCTCAAAAACCCTACACGAAATTAACAATAAAGTCTTTCTGAACAAAACTAAAAAAAATCATCGAAAATTTTTAAATAGTTTTGAAGAAATCTCAATTTGAAGTAAAAAAGAGAAATAGATTTTAATATTTTCAAAAATATGCAAATAATCGTAATTTAGCGTCTCGTCGAGGATTTTTGAAAAATATATTTTCTTTCATCCCCTCTTTAATTTGTAATTGACAGCACTTCTCTCTCACTCTTTAAATATAAAATGAAATTGCGCTAGTAATAAAAGAAGAAAAAATAATTACAAAGTTCTACTTTTCTCTCTCCTTTTCCTTTTTCTTTTTTTTTTTTATGTCTTTCATTACATCGGCCGACATGTTCAATCCTTTCCCAGATTCGTAAACTTTTTCGGTCGGAGACCACTCGACGTTCATGAATATTTGATATATTTCATTTCGAATTTCCCACGATGCGATAGTCTCTGCGGTTGCCGGAAGTTGGCAAGGAAAGGCCCGCACGACGACGAGGGCAACGGGAACGAAAACGAAACTGGAACGTTGCGTCGGGAGAGAGTTTTCCTTTTTCCGTCGCGAGAGCATTTTATGCGATTCGTGCTCAAAGGGTGGTCGGTGGAAAATAAAAAAAAGATGGGTATACGTTGCGAGCAAAGCAAATGCGAAATGTGAGAGAGAAATAATACGTCGTCTACGGGATATCGTAGAATGACAAAGAGAGACGAAAAAAGGTTCGAAAAATCAACTTTTGAGGAGAACACTTTTCTCTCTCTCTCTCTATCTCTCTCTTCCTCTCTCTCTCTCTATCTCTCTCTCTGTTTCTCGAGAGGGAAAGAGAGCTTTGCCAGTTTAAATATTGCTCTTTCACAGCCGATATTGCGGAAAATGCAAGCAAACGGTTCCTGGATACGAAAGGAGAAAGGACGTCAAGGAAAAACGTTTTTATCGAAAATTATTCGCTTTTATTGCAACTTTTTTCACTCGTCGAGGATTGAGAATTGTGATCGAACGAAAAAATAAGAAGAAAAGTCATTATTTATTAAAAAAAAGTTTTTTTTCATCGCTCTCTGATAAAGTCGATCAAATTAAATATAATAATGGAACTTGTTTCGCATCACTCTCAAAATTTCCGAATTTTCCTCCAAAAAAAACATTTTTTAAATAATTGAAAATTTTAGACGAATAAAGATTTAAAAAAACGGTTTTTTTTTAAATAAAAAACTTACACTTTTCATCGTTATCGAATAAATTCGATCAAGTCAAACATAATAACAGAACTTGTCTCGCATTGATCTTAAAATTCCTAACTTTTGGCTAAGAAAACATTTCAAAATACTCGAACAAAAAGAAGAAAATTCATTATCTATAAAAAAAAGTGTTTCTTTTCATCGTCATATAATAAAGTCGATCAAATCAAACATAATAACAGAACTTGTCTCGCATTGATCTTAAATTTTCCGAATTTTCCTCAAAAAAAAAAACATTTTTTAAATAATTGAAAATTTTAGACGAATAAAGATTTAAAAAAAACAGTATTTTTATGAAAAACTTACACTTTTCATCGTTATCGAATAAATTCGATCAGGTCAAACATAATAACAGAACTTGTCTCGCATTGATCTTAAAATTCCTAACTTTTGGCTAAGAAAGCATTTCAAAATACTCGAACAAAAAGAAGAAAATTCATTATCTATAAAAAAAAAAGTGTTTTTTTTCATCGTCATCTAATAAAGTCGATCAAATCGAACATAATAACAGAACTTGCCTCGCATTGATGTTAAAATTTCTAACTTTTGGCTAAGAAAACATTTCAAAATACTCGAAAAAAAAGAAGAAAATTAATTATCTATAAAAATAAAGTGTTTTTTTTCAACGTCATCTAATAAAGTCGAACAAATGAAATATAATAATAGAACTTGTTTCGCATTACTCTTAAATTTTCCGAATTTTCCTCAAAAAAAAAAAACATTTTTTAAATAATTGAAAATTTTAGACGAATAAAGATTTTTAAAAAACGTGTTTTTTAAATGAAAAACTTACACTTTTCATCGTTATCTAATAAAGTCGATCAAGTCAAACATAATAACAGAACTTGTCTCGCATTGATCTTAAAACTGCTGACTTTGGCTAACAAAAAATTTCAAATTACTCGAAATGTTCATTATAAAATTTGAGCATATGCGTCACTTGACCCAGCTCTATATTTCTGTACTGGACAGGAAACCAACGGAGACCGACGGAGAGCGAGAGGAAGAGAGCGAGGCTGGTCTATACACACTCGAGTCATTTTTTTTGTTCTCGCTAGTGAAAGGGTTCTTTCAAGGTAGAGACGAAGAGAAAAAGAAAGAAAAAAAGCAAAGAACACAAGCGACAGCCCTCGTTGAAGAAGGAGAATTCTCGAAGAGTTCGAGAAAACGCGAGAGCTACTGCGAAGCAAGAAAATTCTCCGCGTTCCTTTACAGCAATCGATCATTAAAAAAAAGGTCGCTCATAACGTTTCGACGAATAAACTTCTCCCTCGTTACCGTAATTATTCTACGCTTGGCAAACTTTATTTTGGCGTACGAAATAAATGTGAGAAAATAAAAAAAAGAAACTTTTTCTTTTTTTTTTTACAGATTCTTCGTTCACTCATCGGTTTACAGATTGGAGTTTTGCAACGTGTGTCGCTCGTTTCCCAGACCGTAGAAAATTGGGGCAAACTTTTCCTTCGCCGAACGTTCTCCAGAAACCACACGCAGTGAGGAAAATAGAGAGAGAGAGAGAGAGAGAGAGAGAGAGAGAGAGAGAGACCCTTAATGCTCGACGATTAATCCAAAAGTTCTTTCCTCGAACTAAATACCCTTCTCGTGAGCTTCGCCTTCTCTCCCTTTCCTTCTTAGCTACATCCACCTCTTACCCTCGAGCTGTTCCACTCCCGTCGACAATCCCCAGAATTACGGTATAATTCTCAATACGAATATTTCAGATCGTATCCATTTCTGGCAAGCAACGTGGCGCCTTGAAAAGACGATTTATGTTCTCCAGTATCGCTTTATTTTCCTTCTTTGAAAATTGAAAATTCTTGGCGAACAGGAAATGAAAAAAAGCATTTTTATTTGTTATAAAATTGCCATTTTTCATCGTTATTGAATAAATTCGTTTCAATAAAATGTAATAATAAAAAATTGTCTTGCATCGATCTTAATCCTCCGTTGACACATATGGGTTTGTGCTATTTAGCTCGTTTTTATAAATCGTTAGGTCTCGATCGGTTTCCATTAAATAACAATAATAAATATTAATTTTTATCGATCAACAATACACGTTTTCTTTAGATAGATCTCAAACTATTTTCCAGACTTTGTTCAGATTTTTTAAACAATTCAAAGTATGATAAAAAAAAATGTGGGAGAGCGTGGACCCATGTGTGGCTAGGGAGGTGCGCAAATTACAAGGTGAATAGGGAGGGTTAAAATTTGCAACTTTTTGTAAAAAAAAAATGTCACACATTTTGCAAAAAAAGAATCACGTTATAGTCATAGGAGTTTTTAAATTGTTATAAATAATGAAATAATGCATTGAGCGATATGAAAAAAATAGTGAGATATAATTTGAACCTTGTTTAATACAAGGATATTGGTTAGAAATGAAAAATTAAATTTTAAATATGCAACAAAAATTATGCAAAAAAACTCGTGAAAAATGACGTTTTTTTTTACAAAAATTGTTGTAACTCTTGTAATTATTGACAAAAGAAATGGTTTTATAATCTGGAAACAATGTATTTTAAAATAGACATAGCGGTTTCTGTGATCTTTTCAAAACGTGTATTTATTTCATCCAACGATTCAAAATCGACCTTCTCAGTACTAAAGTCGAAGATCCAAACTATCGTTAGATGGCGTCAAAAAACCCAATTGATGAATTTTAGTGAGCAGTATTCCAGGTCAAAAAAGGGTCTAGGGTCCCATGGACCCACTGTGATTATTAAGGGTTAAAAGTCAATTTCTGTTTCAGTAAAGATTTATTTCCCACGAGGAAAAAACCGAGGGTTTGGTCACTCGAGAAATCAGAGAACCATTTTATCTGAAATTAGGCTAGAAATCACTAAAAATCGCTGGAAATGGCTGAAGTCGAATGATTATTCCTGATTTCCTCATGATTTCCCCAAATGTATAGGAAATCATTGGAAATCATGAGATTTCGGTAATCGCTGGGCATTACTCACCCCCTCTCCAAGCGAGCAAGCACTTATCAAAGTTTTTCTATCGACAATCCAGAAATCACTAATTTCTGAAATTCTGGAATCACTGGAAATCATTGGAATCAGCAGAAATCATGTGAAATCGCTTATTGATTCAGAAATCATGGAAATCTTAGTGGAAATGGCAAGAAATCTATTCCTTTTGGAAATCGTTGTGTCACCGAATCTGCGAGTGACGAACCCCTTGGAAAAACAACAGGAAAAACAACGAAAATATATTTAACCGCGACAACCCTTTGCTATAAAACAGGGGGCGATTGCGTTTCATAAATTGAACATTTTTCACAGAATGCTACGATTTATCAAGTTTTGAATTCGATCCTATCTACGATACTCGTCTCGTATTCTCGACCTTCTTACAGTTCCGTGTCATATTTTCCCAACTTTAACATCTACAAAATTTTTTAAACTTCGCTCTCCTCTTCATTCGCGTCTTCGCTACTCCCTTTCGCCCTTATATCTTTCGTCGTTTCGACTAAACTCGTGCGAAACTCAATTGAAAAATGTCTCTCGCGAAATATATTGTCAACCTCCTCGTTCATCCCTCTCTCTCTGTCTCTCTCTCGGAGTTTCCCACTCTCTCAATCTCTCTCTCTCTCTCTCTCTCTCTCTCTCTCTCTCTCCTCCCTCCTCGAGGATTTCCACGATCCAAGTTTCATAATGGAAACTCGTCCCGCTATTCGTCCAACCGAGTGTTTTTCTCAACGTTCTCAAACTTTCCAAATTTCAAATTTCTCGACACTTTCGATATTGCTCCGTTCGATACATTCGAAATTTCATGATTAAAAAAATTAGAAAAAAAAAACAAATCAATAAACAGAATCAAATATTCCAAGATGTTTTCTTCGCTCTAGTTCTTCCTCCCTCTACCAACAACGTCATAAGAGATGCACTTTCATTATTCTTAAAAAACCATGTCACGTTTCGTCTCGTATTTCATTACTCTATTTCCATAAAAATAAGAGAAAAAAAAGGGGGCAGACGTCGAGGGGTGGGGGGTGGGCTTAACCGGTTTGTAGTGCCAAGCGAGTGCGAGTTCGCCGAGGGTTCAAAACGTGTGTTGAAAGTATTATGTCTTAGGGAATAGAGGAAGGGTAAAAAACTGGAAGAAGGGACGTTTAAATTCACCGGATGGTGTCGTGGGGTTGCGCGCGGGGGGTTGAAGGAGGAGGGGGCTCGAGGGATGGAGGGGTAGGGATCTTGCCTCGTCGACTCGCACACAATATATCTCTGGACATGGAAGCCTCGAGCTCCTCTTCACGCGAATGTTGTCGGGACGAGTACGAGAGGTGGCTGGTCGGGTGGGGGGTGGGGGGAGGGACAGCACTTCAGAAATGCACTTAACTGCACGTGGCTATAGTTCATATTACACACAGACACACATACACATGCAGCCACACGTATATGTAATATTTATGTATACGAGGGAAAGTGAGAAAAAACGCCAGGAACGATACGAATAAGGTTCACGAACGTTTAATGGACACGTGTCTGGAGACGAGTCTCTTGCGCGATCTAAAGTTCGTGCGCTTTTTGTTGCATGGCTCTGGTATGTTTTCTCACCTTTTGTTTTATTTTTACGCGTTATCAAACATCGTAAGTGTGAACATTTTTTTTAAGCTTGTATTGTTTTTTGGCTATGGAAGGGGGTTGGGGGAGCGGCGGTGAGGGGGGCGGGGGGGGGTCAATGACAATTTTACGTCGAACGTAGCAACGAGATATTCGTGAAAGAAATTTAAAGAGGGAGAAAACACGACGTATGGGGAAATCTAGAGTGGAAAATTTTCGATTTTTTCACATTATTGTGTTTTCCTTTTCGTTACGTTCGAAACGAATTTCTACTTTTTTTTTTTATAAATATAAGAAAAAGAATTTGTTCGTTCCATTTTCTAAGCGTTTTGTACAACGGGACAAGAGCGCCCCAGTTGGGAATTTCTTGATTGTCGGTGGTTGAAAAGAAAGCGAGAGTGAAGAAAGTCGTAAAGTTAAGTCGTACGGTTGGGAATGAGCAGGAGAGAAAGAGAGAGCGAGAATAAAACGGGTCGACTGCGTGACGAGAGAGGAAAGTGAGTGAACGAAAGGGGAGAGAAAGAAAAAGAGTGACGCGAACGAGAGGATGAGGAGGGAGGGGCGAATATATGGAAAAAAAACTCCAGGAACGAGAGTCGACGGCTTAAAAGATTTTTCCTTTCTCTTTTTTTTCATCCCCCTCTTCTTCATCCATGCGAGCGTCTAACCCCTATTCTTTCTCTTTGCTCCATCTATAATCGGTTCCCTCCTTCTGGCACGACGAAGAATATTCAGGGAGCGAACGAAACCCTTCGGATATTTGTCAAGAGGGTCTGCAAAATTAATGAAATATATATTCACACCCCTACCTTCAAGGGTGGTTCGCGTTGTCGAAGGGTAACGAGAATTCTATGTTAATTAATATTTTTTTCAAATGAACGAAAAATTTTGCCAGCTGACGAGAAATTAGTTTCTTATAATTTTGTCGTTTTTTGCAAAAAAGCAAATTGACGTTTGAATAAAATATTCGCACCCCTACCTGCAAGGGTGGTCCGCTTTGTCGAAGGGTAACGAGAATTCTATGTTAATTAATATTTTTGTTAAGATGAACGGAAGATTTTGGCAGCCGACGAGAAATTAATTTCTTGTAATTTTGTAGTTTTTGTAAAAAAGGAAATTGATGTTTGAATAAAATATTCGCACCCCTACCTACAAGGGTGGCCCGCGTTCTCAAAGGGTAACGAGAATTCTATGTTAATTAACATTTTTTTTTAAGATGAACGAAAAATTTGTCTAGCTGACGAGAAATCTTATAATTTTGTCATTTTTGAAAAAAAAAAAAAACAAAATGGCGTTTCAAAAAATGTTGATAAACGTGTTATGTTCGTCGGATTATTATTAATCATATCGACGATGGATGGAATTTGACAAGGGCGTGCTTTTTTTCTTTTAGTTATCGGATCGTGAAAAATATTAAACTGCTTGGCACCTTTCCCGCGAGACAGCAGCACTCTCGCGAATGAAAGGTGTGGAGCATGAGCTTGTCGCGAGAGCTTTACCACCGGCTTTCAAGGTTTTTTTTTTTTTTTTTTTTTTTTTTCGTGAATGTTCTCGTCGAACGATTGGTTTTCTGTAACGACCAAGACAGTTTTTTTTTTTTTTTTATTGAGGAGCGTCGTCGAGACCCAATTCGACTTACCTTACCTATCTACTTTATAAAGATATCCGGCTACGTGGCTATTCGTGCAGAAAAATCGTTGAACTGACTCCCGCATTCAGCCAATGAAACGAAACTCGACATTGAGATATTTATCGATTGAGAAAAATGAGCGATAATTAAAAAAAAAAAATATTTTTTTTTATTTTAAATTTATTAAAAATCGAAAAACCTTACTTATTTCTTAATTTTCCAAATTCGTATCACTCATTTAACGAATTTTCCCAAAGTGTCAAGTGCGAATGTTAAAAAATTTATTAAATGCTCAAAATTGACGATTGAATTAAATTAGTTCATTAACCCTTTCGTCCCTGTCGAGAAGAAGAGGTGAAAAAATGAACGCCATTTTTTTTTTTTTTTTAATATTACTCTCGTTCTTTAAAACAATGGAATTAAAGCGTCCTCGAGCTTTGTTCTGTCGGTCGAAGGCCGTACCGTGCCCTTTAAATCCATTCGAGAAATATACTCGACGATTTATGGAGTAATAAAAGTTGATGGTAGCAAGCCGATAAAACTGATGATACAGATTACGTCGAAGCTTTTCCACACCCGGCAACAGGAACAACGCGAGAAAGTGAAAAAAAAAGAAAGAAAAGGGGTTAAGTTTCTGGCTCTCGGCTGCAGGGGTTGAAAATAGGGGGAGGGGGTGGTGGTTGGAGGTGGAGGGGAGAAGTAGTGACGGCTGGAATCCGGAGGAGAGCTTGCTAAACCACGCGGACGATCCGACGATCCGATCCATCGGATGAAAGCGCTCGTTTGCTCGAGTGGCTTGGATATCTGTATACATCTCTTTGTGTATATGTTGTATGTGTGTTTGTATGAAATCTTTCGCGGCAACCTTTATCTAAACCCTGTCGATATTTGCACCAATGCTTATAGTTGGCCTTCGATACGAATCAGTCCTTCTTCGTCTTTAATGCGGTTCAATTTCAATTTTATCGATGACATCGTGATTGACACAAATTAATTGCTTAAAGGTTGAAAATTACATATTCATGTCTTTGGATTTAAAAATTTGTGATAGGAAGGAAATCAAAAGTTTTTTTTTTTAGCTAGTTTGTGGTGCAGTGATTAATTTTTGTACGAAATGTTTAGTCAAAGAGATATTTTTACGGCTGAAAATTATAAATTTATGTCTCTCGATTTAAAAATCTGGGATAAGAAGAAAATCAAAAGTTATTTATTGTTTAGTTAATTGTTGGTAGTGTAATTCATTTTTGTACGAAATGTTTAAGCAAAGAGATATTTTTACGGTTTAAAATTACAAATTTATGTTTCTCGATTAAAAATCTGAGATATGAAGGAAATCAACAATTTTTTTTTAGTTAATTTTTAGTAGTGTAATTAATTTACGGTTGACAATTACAAATTTATGTTTTTCGATTAAATAATCTGAGATACGAAGAAAATCAAAAGTTATTTTTGTGGTAAACTTTTGGTAGTGTAATTAATTTTTGTACGAACTTTTTAATGAAAGAGATATTTTTACGGCTGAAAATTATAAATTTATGTCTCTCGATTAAAAAATCTGAGATACGAAGAAAATCAAAAGTTATTTTTTTTAGTTAATTTGTGGTGCAGTAATTAATTTTTGTAAGTAATTTTTAGTCAAAGAGATATTTTTACGGCTGAAAATTATAAACTTATGTCTCTCGATTAAAAATCTGAGATATGAAGGAAATCAACCATTTTTTTTTAGTTAATGTTTAGTAGTGTAATTAATTTTTGCACAAAATTTTTAATGAAAGAGATATTTTTACGGTTGACAATTACAAATTTATGTCTGTCGATTTAAAAATCTGAGATACGAAAAAAATCAAAAGTTATTTATTTTTTAGTTCATTTGTGGTAATTAGTTAAAATTTAATATGTGATAATTAGTTTAATTTATTAAAATTAATTATAGCCATTAATTTTTGTACGAAATATTTAATCAAACAGATATTTTTGCGGTTGAAAATTACAGATTTATGTCTCTCGATTACAAAATCTGAGATACGAAGAAAATCAAAAGTTATTTATTGTTTAGTTAATTTTACATGCATTAATTAATTTTTGTACGAAATGTTTAGTCAAAGAGATATTTATATATAGGAATTTTTAATTAATTCGAGATAAAATAAAAATAGAAGTGTAAAATCTTTCATTATTTTTGAGAAGAAAGGATCCTTCGTGGCTCGTGCGAAAAAAAATTGACGCAGATCTGTGAGGTGTGCGTGACTATCGTCTCTTCTACCTGACGCTTTGATTCGATTTACGAAGCGGACGTGTGAGCGTAGGATAGCGAGATAGGCTGTGTTACGAAGAGAGTTAACGTTGGAAACCGAATCGTTGAACATGACGCACGTCCCTTGACGCGAGAGCATGGAAAATACGTTGGGTTATAGAGGGTTGCGCATAACGAGGTCGATCGTGAGGATCTCAGATTCACGACGATATCGTCGATTCGGCTACGTTACACATGGATCGGTGAATATATCGCGAGGGGAGAATGTACTTTGCTTCAACAGGAAGAAAAAGAAAATATTGTCAGAGAGGGAAAGAGAGAAAGAGGGAGAAAGAGAGACAGAGAGAGAGAGAGGTCAGGTGTCATTCGTTCTCGATTCCCGTGTAGCCTCGAGCTAAAGAATAAAAAGTAGGGTCGACAGTCAGAAATGAGTCGACATCAGCAAGGAATAAATCGACGATTCCACCCTCGAGCTTTACCATCGATCGAATGGGATCAATTTATCGTTTTGAATCACCTTTAACATTTTTTTCCATCTTCTGTACGATCGTATACATATATGGGGATGCGGATTTATAAAGTGATAGTGAAAGATATATTTTGTATATTTGATACGTGCCAAGTATAGAAAAAAGTGTGTTATTTAATTTGAGGAATTAAAAAAGAGAAACTTTAATTAATTATGTCGAATTGATAATTGAATAACAATAATAATGTCATTATCATTGTTCTAATTAAAATTTAAGTTAAGTTTAATAATAATAATAAACATTGTTATTCGTTAAACAAAATATATTTGTATTTATTTGAATTTAATAATCGATTTTATTATTGTTAAATATTGTTATATTGTATTTTCTAAATTTTTATGTTATGTAAATATACAAGATATATATTATTGATTAATCTCCGAGATATAATTTGATTTTTATAGAATTGTATAAAGGGGAATGAGCCGAAGATGTGAAAAGGTTGACGAACGTCTGACCACTCGCCGACTTGTACTACTGGGCGTTCGATAATTCATCACTCGTTCTCATACCGTCTCCAAAGTCTTCTTTTATCTTACCCAATATTACTCACCCACTATATTTCGATCAATTCAACGTCGTCTTGCACGAAGAAAAAATATTCTCACGGTTTGCGAGTATTATTCCCTTGAACGGACAGTCTCGGTCGATCGTGAGTTTCTCTCTACGATGAAAGTTCACAGTCCATCATTCACTCGGTCGCGAGAGGGGTTTTCTTCATCGTCAACGTCAAGTCCTTTAATTCGTCCTACGTACACGCCAATCGAGCATCCCAGAAAAACAATAAAAAGTTAATTGCCCTCGCCGTTTCACCGGCCAATCAGCGTCGGATTTAACGAATCAGTAGAAAATGCTAAAACTGGTCAGACAAAACCTGAATCTCGCACAGTCGACGCTCGCGAACGTTTTTCCGGGCTTATAACAACTTCACACACTCCATATATACGGACAAATTTATAAAATTCCAATTATCCATCGAATCTCCCTTCATTTTTATTCAATTCCTTTCTCTTTTCGGGGGAAATCTTGTAAATCCTTTGGCAAGGATCGATCCGACGAACTAGGTCTGCCGTGCGCCGTTTATTTTTATCCTCGGCCTCGATCGTATCAGGACAGAATCTTTCTATGTCACTGCCACGCCGTAGATCGTATATTTATCTCATTACAGATGCGATATAAATCTAAAAATCAAAACGACTTTCAACCCGACGTTTTTACACGAGCACACGTACGAAAATATAGTTAAGTTCCCGGTGGAAAATTCGATGGTGCGAGTACGAATTCTTGATTTTTTCACTTATAGATAAATACATATGTATGTACATATATATATATATGCATAAATAGATAGATACATATATGAATACGTGCACACTCAGTTTAGCACGAGACTAGCGATCCTTGCTGGCCGGAAGCCAATATCGTGACCGAACTTTCCTTACCCCCGGCACGGGTCTCAAGACTCAATATATATATATATATGTGTATATATATAGATAAATCTATACATGTATATAATCGAAAGATTACTGTTCGTTCGACCTTAATTACTCGAAATTAATTATAGACGTCTCGTTTCCGTCTTTCCGGTTCGTTCGAACTCGAATCGACTTTTCTCACAAACTTCCCCAAACTCTGATAATAGTTTTCTATTAAATTTTAATTCACCCCCTCTCTCTTTCTCTCTTTCGAATAATTCGCTATTATTCGACAGTTAACTTTCCGTCTTCGATCCTCATTCTTTTTATCCAAACTTTGTTTCACGTTAAAAATTGTTTCTTAGCATGAAATTATCGTGATATTTTGTTTTTCTGTTTTTAATTTTCAATTTTTGTTTTTTGTTACCGTCGATCGTCGAGTCGCCTCGTGCGCGCGCCTCGACGGACGAGATTCGGTATAAAGCTTCGTCGTACAGCTCGCGGCGTCTCACGGCCGACTGAATCGCGCGAGAAGCTTCGTACGGACCAGGTATATAGCATTGAGCTATATATGTACGTTTTCGCGCATACATATATATATATATATATGTTGGTTCGTCTGCTCCCGTTCTCTCGTTTCGTCCATGCAATGCTTCCCACTCGGACGATGCGCAAGCGCGTCAGCCTTTCTCTGTCTCTGTCGCTCCGGTATCAACGACTCAGCTTTTCGCGTACGAACCCCTTCGGTTCACGAAGGATTTTATATACGTGTGCGCGTTGCCGGGAACAGTGCCTAATGGTAAGGGTAGGAGCAGCGGCCAACGCGGCGGTATGATATCGCGTGGAATGCCGCGCGGTTGCACACAATCCCGTGAGTTGGTGTATCATCTTCTTCACCCCCCCTTTTACTGTATAACTGTCTGTCGGTTCCTCCCTCTCTCTCTCTCACTCTCTCTCTCTCTCTCTCTCTCTCTCTCTCTCTCTCTCTCCTTCTCTCTCTCTCTCTCTCTCACACACACACACACGCGCGCACACACACACACACACACACACACACACACACACACACTCTTTTACTTTCTCCCTATGTCTCGTGTGCATGTGTCTCTCTCTCTCTCTCTTTCTCTCTCTGTCCCCACTTCACCAACGTACCTTACATTTTATACAGTTACAGGCTGAGCAATAACGGACGGAAATCAGGAATGCACTATCCACGGGTAAGGCTTCGTTATGAAACCCTCAGAAATATTTCAACGAGTTATGCTTCGACGTTATTTAATCAACGATGATTTTATCATGGTAGTATGCCACGATGAGTTGTGAATATGTATTCGATTCAGTAGTTAACTAGCTGATCTAATTTGTCAGTCGTTATAATTGATCGTACGGAATCAAACGTTTTTCGAGAGCAGAAAAATCATTAACACGATAATTATTAATTGAAGTAAATTGATCGAATTTATAATAAGATTATAATTATCACAATATTTATAATTATTATTATTTGTACCATGTTTATAACGGAAAAAAAAAACTCATTTTGTCGAATGTTTATTACAATTTATTTTATTACAATC
>OZ023259.1:19960746-19987018 GCA_964007305.1 Netelia melanura | reverse complement strand
GTCTGTCTCTCTTTCCTACAATCCTCTAACCATCAAAATCTACCACCCTAACGTTATACACATATAGAATATTCTCATGAATTTCGAGTTACATCCAAACACACCTGATACAATTCTCATCGTTATTCTCTTCGTGGGCTTCCGTCGAATATTTTAATTATTTATTCGTTTGTCTCGTCGCGACGAATTTTCAATGCAAATTGAATAAGTTTCTTTCATCCCGTGGATTTATTCCGTGGGACGAGCTTTTAATTAAACGTCATCGTGCCTTCTAGGCAATAACGGCCTGAACGGCAAATGGGCAAAAAAATGCTTTTGTCGAACGAAAATAAATTGTTTTTTTTTTGTTTTTTAAGGAAAAGGACGAGATTTTTGATCAAATTAAAATATACGCGATCGCTTTGTATATTACAATCTTTTGTGAGATTAATCTGGTTAAAAACGTCGTTTTCTGAAGCTTTTCTTCTTCTTTTTTTAAAATCTGAGTCCCGATGAACGCCGTTGTGCCATCGCTAATTAAATATCGTCGAGCTCGTGAAAATACGCACTGACGAGGGAAAGGTGAGTAAGTTCACTTAAGGTGATATTTTCATTCTCGTTATTTTTGGCTATATCGTGCTTAAAATTTAACCAATTTTGATTTTCATTAATTTAATTATTGCAATTATCGTTATCGTTACCAGGCTGAGATCGAATAATTAATTTAATTACAAATATGTACCAAAACCATTTTTATCATTTGCCTAAATTTATAAATTTATCGATTTTGTTTACATTGTTTATAAATTTGATATGAATCATCGAAAATTGAAGACCTGAGTTATTTTCAGGATCGATGAAAGTCGAAAAGCTGCTTCTATTTTGATACGTATTAATTTCTATGATTGTTATTAATTTAATTATTGCAATTATTGTTATCGTTACGAATCTGAGATCGAATAATTAAATTAATTATAAATACGTGCCAAAACAATTTTTATCATTCACCTAAATTTACAAATTTATCAATTCTATTTAAATATTTACAAATTTGATCGAATCATCGAAAATTGAAGACCTGAGTTATTTTCAGGGTTGATCAACGTCGAAAAGCTGCTTCTATTTTGATACGTATTAATTTCTATTATTGTTATTAATTTAATTATTGCAATTATTGTTATCGTTACGAATCTGAGATCGAATAATTAAATTAATTATAAATACGTGCCAAAACAATTTTTATCATTTACCTAAATTTACAAATTTATCAATTCTATTTAAATATTTACAAATTTGATCGAATCATCGAAAATTGAAGACCTGAGTTATTTTCAGGATCGATCAATGTCGAAAAGCTGCTTCTATTTTGATACGTATTAATTTCTATTATTGTTATTAATTTAATTATTGCAATTATTGTTATCGTTACAAGTCTGAGATCGAATAATTAAATTAATTACAAATACGTGCCAAAACAATTTTTATCATTCACCTAAATTTACAAATTTATCAATTCTATTTAAATATTTACAAATTTGATCGAATCATCGAAAATTGAAGACCTGAGTTATTTTCAGGATCGATGAAAGTCGAAAAGCTGCTTCTATTTTGATACGTATTAATTTCTATGATTGTTATTAATTTAATTATTGCAATTATTGTTATCGTTACGAATCTGAGATCGAATAATTAAATTAATTACAAATACGTGCCAAAACAATTTTTATCATTTACCTAAATTTACAAATTTATCAATTCTATTTAAATATTTACAAATTTGATCGAATCATCGAAAATTGAAGACCTGAGTTATTTTCAGGATCGATCAATGTCGAAAAGCTGCTTCTATTTTGATACGTATTAATTTCTATTATTGTTATTAATTTAATTATTGCAATTATTGTTATCGTTACAAGTCTGAGATCGAATAATTAAATTAATTACAAATACGTGCCAAAACAATTTTTATCATTTACCTAAATTTACAAATTTATCAATTCTATTTAAATATTTACAAATTTGATCGAATCATCGAAAATTGAAGACCAGAGTTATTTTCAGGATTGATCAACGTCGGAAAGCTGCTTCTATTCCGATACACATATTAGTTTCTATTAATATCGTAATTTCCTATCGAACGAACGAACGAAGATAATTCGTCGCTCTCGATTTCCAATCAGGCCCAGGCACGTTTGTCGAACGAGATGGATACGAAGCGGATCTATCGAGGAAACTCAACGTTTACCAACATTATCCTCGCGTGATTGCCTTATGCTAATTGCATTAATAATCGTTACAGGCTCTGCCCCTGAACAATTTTCGCCTCGTACATTTAGTGATTCGAAGCTTCGTGGTAATCCACCACATTAAATAGGAACGATGACGACGAACAGTACTAAATCATTCGTGAACGCATATATATAGTATGAAGCATAAAGTAATATCGTAAAATTTCCAACCAATTTTCAATCATTACTGCATCGAATTTCACGATTTAATTTGCGACTCGTATTGACACGTATTTGTCGTTCTAATTAATCGAAATATCGAACGAATCGTTCACGAATTGTTCGATTAATTGAATTTTCAATAATTATACTCGCAGTTAAATCGCTCTTATTAATTAGAAATACGATTTTATAGCGAATTGTTAATCGACCGATTTAATTAAAATTTGACATTTTGATAAAATTTAGTCGAGTAATTATTATTATGCAACATTAATTTTTGGATAAACATCATTTTCACGGACGTTTCGCTTTAATAACGTCATATTTTAAATCGAGTTTACCGTGAAAATAATATTTTGGTGGAGAAGATGAAAAACAAAAATATTTCGTTTATTCGTAGCAATACGACAGTCGGGCTTTCGATAATGGACTCGTAAATTTAATTACAAATCCGCTACTGGTATTCACATTTCGCTACCGCTATTCTCTTGCCAGGCTAGCGATTCACGCGTTGCAGTTTTTCCACGGCGCTGCGACAAAGCGAGTGTCGCGTTTCTCACGCAAGCTCGATGGTAAATTGAATCCTCTGAATAACGTTAAAGAGAAAAACAAACAGTCCGTAAAACGAGCCACGATTAACCGGCACGAAACTCGAAAATCGAAACATACTATTTTTTCTCTCATTGTCATTTGTTCTCCGGGCGAACTGTTTTTTTATTTTCCGAAAATGTAAAATTTGAAAAATGATGGAAAATTATTAATTTTTGTTATACTTCCTAACTACTGAATTTACTAATTTAAGCAGAATTGAAAGAATGAAGTTTATGTAAATTTTTTTTAAAATTCTTTTGTTTTAGACATTTTTTTTTAATTTTCCAAAAATATAAAATTTGAAAGATCGCAAAAAATTATTAATTTATTTTATACTTTCTAACCACTGAATTTACTAACTTGAGCAGAATTGAAAGAATGAAGTTTATGTAAATTTTGATTTTTTTAAACACGTTTTTGATTTAAACATTTTTTTTAATTTTCCAAAAATACGAAATTTGAAAAATCGCAAAAAATTATTAATTTATTTTATACTTTCTAACCACTGAATTTCCTAATTTGAACAAAATTGAAAGAATTAAGTTTATGTAAATTTTGATGTTTTTAAAAATATTTTTGGTTTAAAATTTTATTTTTTTATTTTCCAGAAATATAAAATTTGAAAAATCGCAAAGAATTATTAATTTATTTGATACTTTCTATCTACTGAGTTGATTAATTTTTTCATAATTGGAAGAATGAAATTTATATAAATTTTGTTTTCTTTTTAAAATATTTTCGTTTTTTAATTTCTTTTTAATGTCCCAAAAATACAAAATTTGAAAAATCTCAAAAAAATAATTTATTTATTTTATACTTTCACTGACACGAGTAGACTAATTTCAGTAGAATCGAAAAAAAAACTTTCCCCAAATTTTAATCTCTTTTTAAAATCTTTTCGTTTTGTCAAAAAAAAAGGGAGAAAAAATGAGCTAAAGGGACAGCCCACGATTTGACATTCCCTCCTTCAAGCCTGACACCGGTTCGCGTTCAAAGCTCTTTCTCTCGCCTCTCTCCCACCCTCGCAACCCTCGAATACGAAAGAGATTCGCGACATCACCTCGAGTTTTTTAAAGAATGGAAAAAAGACATTTTTTCCCCTATTTTTCACCGCGCTTTTGATGTTCGACGCACCGTTGGTAGGGTCGATGGAAAAACATTAAATATTTTCAGCAGCATCGTTCGCCAGTTGCCTATGGCAGGTAGCCAGAAATAGGGAGAGGAAGAGAAAGAGAGAGAGAGAAAACAAGTGTGTGTGTGTGTACGTGTGTGTATATTTCCTAGCTTCATTGTGGATAGTGCTCGTGCCGATAGTGTTCAGCACACAACGATGAAGCCCCCCAGTGGGCTCGAAGAGACATGTCACAGCAATTTCCATTGAGCTTTTAACCCGGGCGTCGTCCCAGTGAAAATGTAAAACAAAAAATTCAGCGCTGCCACTTTTATGTTTTTCTATTTTTTTCCCCCTCTCTCTCTCTCTTATCTCACTATAATATTGGCCCTTGGCCAAAACATAATTGCGTTTGCGATAGATAAACAAATATACGTGTTCATCCACGAGGAAAAATCGTTATTATATTTTTCGCCAAGTCGCTAAATATTTATCAAGAAAATTGTTCGCTCAATCATATCACGTCTCTCTTAAACTTTATTTCAACATCGCGTTTACAAATATACATACAAAATATATTACAGTTTATGCCTAGAGCGTGGACAAAATCGAGTGTCAAAAAATTATGCCATTTCCGCATTTTATACCGATTTATATACGTATGTGCTTTTTTTTATATTTAAAAATTGTTTTTTTTTTAATTTTATCTCGCTCTTTTATTCGCAGCGAATATCATTCTTAAGAAATTGACGATCGGTGCCTCGAAGGCGAGGGAAATGCAGAATGACAGCAGATAGGAAGCCACGAGATTTCCAAAATAAACGATTAGCTGAAAAACAATTTTTTTTAAATACAATTTTTTGATTAAATTATTTTTTTATGAAAAATATTTTTTTTATTGAGATAATAATAATAATAATAATAATAAAATATCGACTGACCACCATGCCATTATGAAGGTGCAATGGTCCGTCCATTTGCGTGCTGGTCATCATCATGATCACCGGATGTACGAGATAAGCGCAATATGTTAGCCTCGACAGTGGATACATCAATTTGAGGGACAGGAGACTGTTGAGCATGGATGCAGATCCGGTACAACATTGGATAACTATGAAAGATACGGCGATCGCCCAGGCGGTATGGCCGAGGGCGGCGTAAGCCGAGCTTGCGGTTACCGTAAGCTCGCCTGGGTATAGACCGTACACGACTGACAACATGATCCCCGCTGACAGTAGCCATCCGATGAATTTTATCCACTGTGATAATCGCAGAAACAAGAAAAAAAAATTTGGAAAATAAAATTTTTTTTTTTTTCAAAATTGTTTTTTCTTCAAATATTTCGATAATAATATTTTTTCTTTCGAATAAATCATTACCAAGGGTGTGCGAAGTTTGTAATTTGTTTTAAAGAGAGTCAAAAAAATAAATAAATAGAATACAGTGCAAAATACAAAAATAAATAAAAATGGTAATTTACATTAAAAAAAAAATTTTTGTTGAAATATTTCGTAAATAAATTATAATCAAGGATGTGCATGGGGTGCAGTTTGTTTTAAAGAGAGTAAAAAACAAATAAATACAATATAAAATACAAAAACAAATAAAAATAAAAATTGACAAAATTTTTACATTTTTACATTTTTTTTCTTCAAAATTTTTGTTTCTTCAAATATTTCATAAATAACTCATTACCAAGAGTGTGCGAAGTTTGCAATTTGTTTCAAAGAGAGAGAGAGAGAGAGAGTAAAAAACAAATAAAAATAAAAATTAGCCAAATTTCTTTTTTTTTCAAAATTTTGATTTCTTCAAATATTTCATAAATAAATCATTACCAAGGGTATGTTAAGTTTGTAATTTGTTTTAAAGAGAATAAAAAACAAGCCAATACAATACAAAACAAAATACAAAAACAAACGAAAACAAAAATTAGCAAAACAAACTTTTTTTTTAAATTTTCGTTTCTTCAAATATTTGATACATAAATTCTTACCAAGGGTGTGCGAAGTTTGCAATTTGTTTTAAAGAGAAGCCAGCCGGTGATGGTCCCGATGAAATAAGGTCCTGCTCTCAGCCACGGTTTGTCGTACAATTCGTCGAAAAGAGCGAAAGGTTCCTGAATTCTTAAGAAGATGAAAAAAAAAAAAATTTTTTTTTTAAATTAAAACCAGAAAATTATTACGAAGTCCACTTTGAATATTGACGTGAGAGATAATGAAAGTTTTTGTTTTAACTTTCGGTTCGTACCTCGCGACGTAGTCGTTGCTGTAGGCGACCGTAAACGTGGTGAACCAAGACGAGACGATTATCAGCGATACGCCGACTACTACGGCCTTGAAATACTTGACTGACAGTAGTAGAAGAAGTATACCGAGTACGTAGAACTGCGTGTCATTCGCCATGTACCAACTCCATAACATGCACTGTTGGGAAAGTTGACGATCGACTTATTTACATTTGTTGCGTTATCTAAACATATATATATATATATATATTCGTATATATCTTGGGTCAGTTAAAAAGTAATTGCATTTTCTAATAGATCGACATATATGGTCGTCGCGTGCGAGACACGCGTCTTACCGGTTGGCAAATATTGGCAAAATTCTCAAATAGATGCAACTGTATAATAATAATAATCAGAATAATAAGAATAATAATATAGGAATAAAAAAAATAATTTTTTTTATTTATTATCGATATTAAAAACGATATTAGTCTTAATATTTTATTATTATTATTTTTGAGGAATGAAGGCAATGAAAAGTAATAATAATAATAATAAGAATAATATAGGTATAAAAAAAATAATTTTTTTTATTTATAGGCGATATTATAAACGATATTAGTCTTAATATTCTATTATTATTATTTTTGAGGAATGAAGGCAATGAAAAGTAATAATAACAATAATAATAATAATAGTAAGAATAATATAGGTATAAAAAAAATAATTTTTTTTTTTATTAGCGATATTAAAAACGATATTAGTCTTAATATTGTATTATTATTATTTTTGGCGAATGAAGGCAATGAATAATAATAATAATAATAATAAAAATAATATAGCTATAAAATATATTTTTTCAATTTATTGGCGATATTAAAAACGATATTAGTTTTAATATTCTATTGTTATTATTTTTGACGATATGAATTGATTTCTGATGAATAACGAAACAAAAATCTATGAAAACTGAAATATATAATATTTTGACGGGAAAATATGGTCGGGAGCCGTGGTAAACGTTCACGGGGAACACGAAGGCATCGAAAATCAATTTTCGTCATCGACAAGTTTCGGGTTTGCCGAACCGTCGAGCGGCGTTCGTGCGATGTCAAAATCCCAAACGGTCCTGCGGCAACCCCGTTGACATTCCCGATGTTCCAACCCCCCGAAACCCTCACACTGGCGAGGGGATAATGCGGTTTTCGCGCAGCTACCAACTCTCTCTCTCTCCTCTCTCTTTCTCTCGTCCCCGGAGGACAATGAACCTCGCGACGATATTCCCGTCAAACCGCAAGTATCCCTTCCAACTCCCCTGCCAACTTTTTTCAACCCTTCCGTCGCTCAATTTTTCGCACATTTATTCGCGTCACGTCCGACGATAAGGCACGAGATACCTACAGTCCCAGCTGAAAATAAAAAACCAATTTCTCTTGCTCTCGCCCTCTCTCTCTCTCTCTCCCTCACTCTCTCTCTCTCTCCTTCTTCCTCCATTCCTCTCCTGTTGGAAGGAAAACAGAGGGAAATTCATTTTTGTGGACGAGAGATGAAATTTCCACCCAACAAGTTCCCTTCGTTTTACCCCGCGGATACGAGCCTCCACGGCAGCTGCGCATCGCGGAAATGTCTCTACCGACCGGAAAAAAACTTCCCCCCGCCAAAAAAAAGTGCAAATATCGCATCCTTTCGTATCGTCGAGGAAGCGTAATTTTCAAATCATAATTTGTTGAATTTTCCATATTTTTAACCGGCTACTCTTTATCATTCATTTCCTACGTTATTTCTCAACTTCCGGTGAACGGGAATAAAGTATATTCTGCGATCGAGTCTATGAAACGATTATTAAGGAATTGTAAATGAGCTGGATTTAATCAAACAAATCTTTTTCGTCAAAAAATAACACGCGTACAGTCGAACTCTCATTTTGTCGGAAATAAAAATGTCTTAGATAAATTAATACAATTAGCTTAATTGCTATTGAATATTGGTTAATGGCCAGGTAAAAAACATAATAGAGAGTAGAAAAAGAGCGACTAAGGCAAAATGAAATAAGTGTCCCTGGTGGAGTTCGCCGTTACGCCGAGGAGTCTTTTTTCGGAGAAAAGTCTTTTGGTAATGCGAAACCGTACATGATTAGTCTCAATTTCGATTGGTATGTCCTTGATATCGACAAATTTTATTGACTCTCTCTCTCTCTCTCCCTCTTTCTCTCTTTCACTCATTCACTCACTCACTCATTCACTCACTCACTCACTCACTCACTCACTCACTCACTCACTCACTCACTCACTTACTCACTCCCTCACTTATTCACTCACTCACTCACGCACTCACGCACTCACCCAATCACTCACTCACTCGCTCACTCACTCAATCACTCACTAACTCACTAAGTCACTCACTCGCTCATTCATTCGCTGCCTCACTCATGCACTCACTCACTCATTCACTCACTCACTCATTCGCTCACTCACACATTCACTCACTCATTCACTCATTCACTCACTCACTCACTCACTCACTCACTCACTCACTCACTCTCTAACTCACTCTCTCACTAACTCACTCTCTCACTAAGTCACTCACTCACTAACTCACTAACTCACTAACTCACTAACTCACTAACTCACTAACTCACTAACTCACTAACTCACTCTCTCGCTAACTCACTCACTCACTAATTCACTAACTCACTCACTCACTTATTATGCTATTACATCTTGTGAAATGTTATAAATTTGTTAAACTAGCACAAATCGTAAATTTATGTATTTGTAAGGTTTGTGAATTTGAGATCTCTGTATTTGCCCCATAGCTAGGGCAAAATTAACTATCTCAATCAATCAATCAATCAATCAATCAATCTCTCTCTCTCTCCTTCCCTATCTTTGTTTCTTTCGCCTCCTCCCCTCTCTCATTCGTCGCCAAGCGATCGAACACAACCGGATAAATTCCCTCTGCCACCTTTCGGGGATAATTTAGATAGAACCTTCGATGGGCGGTTCTTCTCCCATGGGAACATCGCCTGGAAACGTCACCGAAGTGAGAAAGACAGAAAGAAAGAGAAAGATAGAGAGAAAGCGAAGGAAACCGAGAAAAGCTTCTGCCGGCCCCTTAACCGATAGAGCCCAATCTATCCTCCGAGTACTCGAGCACGTTTGAGAAACTCTTTTGTAACGAGTGCACTCGGCCGTTTTTTTTCCCCTGGCCATGTTCTATACACGACGAGTTGGTCGAATCGACAAAATCGCCAGAAAGAAAAGGCTCGAGAAACGGAGGAATGAAAGAAAGAAAGAAAGAAAAAAAAAGAAGAAATTTTTCATCGACCTTCCTGGATGAGCACGTAACTCACCGAAGTCTGTGCCACTACCTCGATCCTCGTCGAAAATTGGACCGACTCCTTTAAGGCCCGAGAAATCGCTTACGATTTATTCTTCAATGACCTTTAGAATCGGGACACAACTCGAGTTCTCCAATTTTCTTCGATATTTTTTTCACCCCTTCGTTCCTCTTCAATCTCTATTTCAATCTAAATTTTTTTCATCAACGACGAATGATCCTTCAAAAAAAAAGAAAGCAACAAAACAAATTTCATATTTTATCAAAAATCCGAATTTTCGATTCAAAAATTTGATTCTCCATCGTTGTCTCACCGTGCTCTCTCACGCGTCACGTATAAATTGGGTCACAAAGTTTTCAAGTCAGACACGAGAGTACCCATTCCCGTATTATATCTATATACATTACAAAAGGATATCTGTATTCACGAGAGATACGTGAAAGGAAAGCTCTCGTCTCTCATGCCTGACGTATCGTTACGTCCAACGTGCCTAAATAAACAAAAAAAAAAAAACGTTTCCCAACCTCCTTTCCTCCTAGCTGTCCTCACCCCCTTTCCCTCCTCGTCGCTCATACGTTTCGATAAATATTGAAACTCAAATAACGGATGAGGCTGCTTACCATTTCCGTGCGTGGATAAAGCGAGTTGAGATAGAGCGCGTTGCGCCACCAGAATTTTTCGCACGTCAGATGATCGATTATCGCTGGTGAGAAAACGGTCCTTGCGTGAGCCTGTTTTATCGCGACCTCGTTCATACCCAGGACGAATAGATAAGCGGGCGTCAGTCTTTTCGGCGTTCCAGCGCGATGCGATTCGTCGTCGTTGTTGTTGTTGTTGTCGTTGTTGTCGAGGGAAAAATAACGATTGGGACGTGAAGAAGAACGAGAAAGAGAAGAGAAGAAAAAAAAAACAATTGTTCGTAAATATTTGCATAAGGTGTCTTGAGAAAACGAGGATTTTTCACGTCCGTCGGAGTTCCGACCGAGTGAATTCACCTCTGTCTCGTCTCACGGGGATTTTGTCCCAAAACCACCAGTCGATACATTTTGTCCTCGGGATGAGACAGTCGGCGAACGAAAAGGATTGTCGAACGATACGATAAGATATAGTTGTGTGTGTGTGTTTTTTTTTTGGTGTGTTTGTGTGTGAGAGTGGGTTCGTTTTTGTTTTTGTTTTTGGGTCTAGGCACGTGCGTCTACCCACCTCACGAATCTGTAGAGTATCATGATAAAGAACTTGGATGCGCTTGACCTGATAAAGTTGCTTTTTTCCGTTTGCACACCTCCCAGAGAACGGTAGAACAATATCGTCACGAGTAGACCACTGCGAATAAAAGAAAAAAGGAGTTGATTGTTTTATCAACGAAAATCAATCGTATCGATCGATTGATCTATATACGATTTTAATTATGATAAATTGAAGTAATGAATAATTATTACGAGATTAATTGGAACAATTCGATACAAATTTTATCAAAAATTTTCATATTTTTCAAAATTAATCAAAATTAATGAAATTTGTACAAAAAAAAAATTTGTTAAAGTTAATTTTATTTGAACAAAGGTAACAATTTTAATATTATCGAAAATTTTTGTATATAATTTGAAGCATCGTTCTTCTATCAAAACCGATCCTTCGGAATTATCATGAATGAATCAAAACATAATCGTACTCGATTGCGATTTCTCGCGTGATAAAGAAAAACGTATCGGCGGAAAAATGTTATCAAATACTTTCATATTTTTGAAAATTAATTAAAATTAATCAAAATTCTCCAAAAACAAAAAATTTTCAAAAAAAACTAATTTTATTTTAACAAAGGCAACAATTTTAATATTATCGAGAAATCTTATATACAATTTGAATCAACATTCTTCTATAAAAACCGATCCTCCGAAACAATCGTGAATGAATCAAAACATAATCGCACTCAATCGCGATTTCTCACCTGATAAAGAAAAACGTATCGACGGAAAAGGTTGCATTGCTGATTGTCTGGAACATGAAGTTCCTCTCGGTAATAGTGCGCAGGGTCTTGTTTTCTGCGATACAAAGAGAAAGGCGTCAGTACATTCGTTCGACCAATATACACGTGTGTATCGGTGAAAGTTTTCTTTTGCTCGATCGAGTCGCGAAAGATGCGTCGTTGCAAACAAGAGGAGGAAGTCCCGAGTGGGAGAAGACAAATCGTTGGGCACATCCGATCTCTCGTGAATTATGCCCGAGCGAAAATGTATTTACATCCTCTCCTCCCCTCCCCTCCCCCTCCACAATTGCTTCTTCGCTCTCGCCACACCGGATATGCAGTCACCACAAACTCGCAAGACTTCCTCACCAATGTTTTCCAGATTTTCCAAAATTCACGAAGGAAGCAAAAATTTCTCGCTCGTATTTTTGCTGCGAATTACCTCGATGCAGAATTATTTCTACGATTTACCCGCTATGCTGAAAACTTCGAGATAAGTGTGAACCATGACGACCCAGCCCAAGGACAATACACGAAGACCATGAAGACAGGTGAGACTGTCTCTAGCTGCTGGTTCCGTGCTTATTATCTTACTGCCATTGGTTATTGGATTGAAGCACATCAGACATTTGAATAGAAAACCTGGAAATATTTAGGATTAAAAAAAAATTATTAAAAAATTGATAATTGTGAATTTTTTGTCTTTTTTTAGAAAAATTTCATTGGGTGGAGATATTTTTCGATGCGATAAATTTTTGTACGACGCTGAGTATGATATAAGCAGACCTTTCTCGCGATTTTTTAGTTTTATCGGGGAATCCTCTTTGGCAGCTTCCACAGTACATGCTTTGTCCATCTTCTCGATGAGCTCTTTTCCGTTGTCCTGGATCATTGATATCCTTCGCTCCTCGGGGAGATTTCTGTCCGCGTACGTGCTTATTCTCTCGTTATTGTTCGACGCACCGTTCGACGTCGACTCGATGTCCGTCTCGTCCTCGCAGGATTTGTACTCGTATATCGTCGCGCATAACATGAGGAATAATATTGCGGCTGCCACGGATCTGGAATATATGAGACGAATTTCTATCTTATTTGAAAATGAGATTATCAGAATTTTATAAATATAAAATGGGAAGTGAATTTATTAATCGAATTATAATATTTCGATATAATTAGAAAATAAACGAAGTCATATTTTCAAATTATTGTTAAATGAAATGTGGAATTTTCGAAAGGAGTTTTGATTTTATTTTGAAATTAAAGTTAGAAAAATTTTATAAACATAAAATAGGAATTAAACTTATTAATCGAATTATAATATTTCGATATAATTAAACAATAATCGATGTTGTATTTTCAAATTATTGTCAAATAATATGTGAAACATTCGAAAGGAGTTTCGATTTTATTTTAAAATGAAAGTTATCAAAATTTTATAATTATAAAATGCGAATTAAAGTTGTTAATCGAATTATAATATTTCGATATAATTAAAAAACAAATGAAGTAATATTTTCAAATTATTGTTAAATAAAATGTGGAATATTCGAAGGAAGTTTCGATTTTATTTTAAAATGAAAGTTATCAAAATTTTATAATTATAAAATGCGAATTAAAGTTGTTAATCGAATTATAATATTTCGATATAATTAAAAAACAAATGAAGTAATATTTTCAAATTATTGTTAAATAAAATGTGGAATATTCGAAGGAAGTTTCGATTTTATTTTAAAATGAAAGTTATCGCAATTTTATAAAATTAAAATACGAATTACGTTCATTTGACAAAATAAGACATTTTTCAATTGAAATATAATATTTTAATATATAAATATAAAATAAACTGCGAAATATTCGAAAAGAGTTTCTATGATTTTTAAAACTAAAAATCCCAAAATTGTTAACAATACAAAATACGAATCAACTTCATTTAAGAAAATTAACAATTTATTAATCGAATTCAAATATTTCAATATAATTGAGCAATAAACGAATACATATTTTCCAATTGATGTAAAAGAAAACAAATAAATTATTATTCGTTTTTGAAGCTGCATGCTGGTACGTTTACGTATAAACCCGACGAAGCTCTAGATAACAGCTGGAGGAATAACAAAAATATGATATCGCGCATAAATATGATAACGAGATTTTGGCTACGGGCCAGAATAAATTCGTACTGTTCTCCAGGCACATATAAACCTTTATACACACGGGTTAGTACGCGAGTAGACAGAAGCAGGTCAGCAATTTTGCCACGATAATTGGCCCAATTACAATACATCTTTTTCTAACAGTACGTATCCCATCTGCTACCTCCCAATTGCTGTCTATTTTTATTTTTTTTTGTTTCACCGTCAGACAACCGTTAATTGCGACACCAGAAAGTAAATTTAATTGTTCCTTTTTCATCAACAAAAAACGAATAATATATATAAAAGTTAAAAAAATACTTCTTTCCCCTTTTCTGACAATGTGAAAATATTTTTGAAACTATAATCAAATTTTATAATTTTATTCGAAATTTTTTGAATTTTTGTTTATATCTTTCGTATACGGTTTTAGAAAAACGTAATTATTCTGTATTGATGCTAACTATAAAAACTGTCACTCCTATCTCCTTTTTTTGTTGTACATGTGACGTTTTCTATTTTTATTTTGAATTTTTAATTTAATTTTGTGCGAGTGGAAGTTTATTCGATCAATTGTTCAAAATTTATCAAATTCCATCGATTTCCAATCTAAACGTAATATTGCATAATTGTTATGGTGTAAAAACGTTTAATTATTTTTTTATTTTTATTTTTATTTTATGCGAGTAGGAATTTATTCCATCTATTGTTATAAATAAAATCAAAATAAACGCTTTATCCCCCATTTCTGAAAATGTGAAAATATTTTTCAAGCTATAATATTATAATTTTATAATTTTATACGAATTTTTTTGAATTTTTTCTGATCATTTTCGTATACGTTTTTAGGGAAACGTAGTTATTCTGCCTTGGTGCAACGATAAAAACTGTCACTCCTACTTCGTGTTTTTATTGTACACGTGGCTATTTCCCACCGAGTTTATCGTACCATTCTGTAGAAAATGCGCCTTAGGGAAAACTTTTACGATCTCGGTCAATGATCCGAGTACACCCCATACAGTCTTTTCCAATATCGAATACTACAGACGCTTCGAGGGTCAGTTTCTTGAGCCTTTATACGACCATGTTCCACCTCGTACGCAGTGTCGATAAATTCGTCGGATCTCTGGTCGTTTTTATATTTTCGGTCTCTTATATTCGTATTGTTATTCACCCTTGACCTAGCTATTTTATCCAACAGTTTGCTCTTATACGACATCATAAAAACCCCCTTAATTTGGATTTCAGAAAATTCATCGAAAATACTTTTTTTCTTCTTGTCCAATTATCAAAAAACTGCAATTTTTCGAAATTATAATTAATTATAATTAATTAATTGTTAACCTCGAAAGGGCTCGAGCACAATGGTCGTGGAACTGAGCGCTCGATAAAATTCAACAACAACAACAACAGTTAATTGTTAAATATAATTATTATTAGAAAAATTTTCTCGCTCTGAAAAACAAATGTCATTTCTTTCTTTTAGTTCTCATCGCCATCGGTATTAATTATAATTAATTAATTATAATAATAACAATTAATTATAATTAATTAATTGTTAAATACAATTATTATTACAAAAATTCTCCCGCTCTGAAAAACGAATTTCATTTTTTTCTCTTAATTCTCATCGTCATCGATATTAATTACAATTAATTAGTTATAATAATATCAATTAATTACAATTAATTAATTATAATGATAACAATTAATTATAATTAATTAATTATAACAATAGCATTTAAATGTAATTAATTAATTATTAAATAAAATTATTATTACAAATCTTCCTCCATTGCGCTGTACCCCCTTCCCCCTCCTCTTTTCGATTTTTTCCTTCGCCCATTTCATTTTTACATTGGTAACGACAAACGCGCGTGCCACTTTGCGTATACCATGCGTAAACCGGAGACTCGCGACAACTGCATACACTCTGGCCGATGATGAACCGCGTGGCCTGTGGAATGCACTCGATCGGCTGACGTGTTGCACTTTCACGCGATTTACCCCCCCTCCTCCCCTCCCTCTACCAACACCCTGAATGCATCACGTATATATACACGACGAGCTTTCTACAAAATATGTTGCGTAATACGTAACGAGCGGAGATATCCTTGTAGCGCATGCGCAGAGAATGATCGAGCGAATGTGGGAGACACGCGCGATTCGCGAATCGCAAGAAGGCTGCGCGCGCACCACTCTCGCGTTACATACCTTTCCAGGGGGCTGATACGATCGAGAATTGGATTAAAATAACGTTACATCAGTGATACGTTAAATATTAGTGTTTTTTTTCAATTTTTTTTTTTAAAAACGTTTTTCCAAGAATGCGAGGAACCTCGAAGATCGAGGGAAAGTGATTAAGCTAATTGGTTTTGATAATAACGGTTGTTTACGAAGTGTTACGTTTTGTTATGTAAGAAATTATTAAATACGAATTTGAATTTAGATCGAGCAATGGATAATTCGAACCGGACGTTGGTTATTTATTTGATGCGGGGGATTTTTTTTTCTTTTTTTCATTTAATTTTATGCGTGTAGGAATTCATTTCAACCAATTGTTCACAAATTTATCGAATTTCATCAAATTGCAAATCTAAACGTAATATTTCATAATTTTTATAATTTAGAATGATTATTTAAAAAAATAATTTTTTCTTTTTTTCTTTTAATTTTATGCGAGTAGGAATTTATTCGATCAATTGTTCGAAAATTGATCGAATTTCATCAAATTGCAATCTAAACGTAATATTTCATAATTTAGAAATATTATTTAAAAAAATATTTTTTTTTATTTTTAATTTAATTTTATGCGAGTAGGAATTTATTTCAACCAATTGTTCACAAATTTATCGAATTTCATCAAATTGCAATCTAAACGTAATATTTCATAATTTTTATAATTTAGAAATATTATTTAAAAAAATTAATTTTTTTTAAATTTTAATATAATTTTATGCGAGTAGGAATTTATTCGATCAATTGTTCGAAAATTGATCGGATTTCATCAAATTGCAAATCTAAACGTAATATTTCATAATTTAGAAATATTATTTAAAAAAATTTTTTTTTTTATTTTTAATTTAATTTTATGCGAGTAGGAATTTATTTCAACCAATTGTTCACAAATTTATCGAATTTCATCAAATTGCAATCTAAACGTAATATTTCATAATTTTTATAATTTAGAAATATTATTTAAAAAAATTAATTTTTTTTAAATTTTAATATAATTTTATGCGAGTAGGAATTTATTCGATCAATTGTTCGAAAATTGATCGGATTTCATCAAATTGCAAATCTAAACGTAATATTTCATAATTTGTATAATTTAGAATTATTATTTAAAAAAATAATTTTTTCTTTTTTTCTTTTAATTTTATGCGAGTAGGAATTTCTTCGATCAATTGTTCGAAAATTGATCGAATTTCATCAAATTGTAATCTAAACGTAATATTTCATAATTTTTATAATTTAGAATTATTATTTAAAAAAATAATATTTTTAATTTTTAATTTAATTTTATGCGAGTAAGAATTTATTCGATCAATTGTTCAAAAGTTGATCGAATTTCATTAAATTGTCAATCTAAATTCAATATTTCCTAATTTTTATCATTTTAATGTTAAATTGAATTATTTTCGATATCGCAAAGTTTAAGAAAATATTAGTCGAATCGCAAGACGCTTCTGAATTTTCATGAAATCCGTTGTAAAACCCGACGAGCAGAGAAGATGTTTAAGTTGTTTTCGCTCTCATCACGCATTTACGACAATCTTGAAAAACTCGTCGTGATCCTCTCGATAAGTTACGACGAAAATTCGACGACACGGACTCGCTACGTTAGGCCGTCTCGATCCCGCTCGACGTCCGACGAAAAACAAAGCCTCGCATAAATTTGCATCCTTCGTGAGAATGGGAAAATGGGACCTCGAGGAAATAAATCTTGTCGTGAGATAATAACGATGTAATAAAGAGAATTATTTATCGCTGAAAATTCGTCATCGTCGGGAAGGAAGAGACGAAAATATGGAACGTTGTCGCTCGAGGACTTTGATATTCGACGAGACGACGGATCTATCGCGAAGTTTCTTGCTTAATGTTTAAAAACTTGTTAGGGAGAAAAGGAATGAGGAGAGGAGATCAATTCGCCAGCAACACGGATCTCGTAACGAGAGACGAGCGTACACGCAACTCGGTCATCGAGATCGTCGCGTCGAGAAAACTCGTAATCCAACGTGTCCTCTTTCTTAGCTCGTGTCTCCTCGCGTAAGTATGATTATGGCACGTTCGTTATGAAAAATTGTTTAACATTCAACGTTCCCTTGTCTTCGACACGTTAACGAACAATATCGAGCCGAGGGTAAAGAGATTTATTACGATTGTTAATTTTGTCGACCTCGAGGCTGTTCTTTCTTGCTGGATTTGCCAGATAACAAACAGAAAAATTCATATTTTGATACATCGAGTTGAGTATTTTTTATTGTTTTTTAGTTTTTATTTGATCTTATGCGAGTAGAAATTTATTCTGTCAATTGTTCAATCATTGATCGAGTTTCAATCTAAACGTAATATTTCATAATTTTTCTGATGGAAAATTATATTATTTTTTTAATTTGAATTGTATTTTATTGAAATAGGAATTCATTCGATCAATTCGATCAAAAATTGATCGAATTTTATCAAATTTCAATCTAAACGTATTTTTTTTATAATTTTTGTGATATAAAATTATTTTATTTTTTAATTATTATAATTTGTAATTTTTAATTTAATTTTACGTGAGTAGGAATGTATTCGATCAATTGGTCAGAATTGATCGAATTTCATCGAAATTCAATCTAAAGATATTATTTCATAATTTTGTTAATGGAAAATTATTTATTTTTTAATTTAATTTTATTGGAATAGGAATTTATTCGATCAATTCGATCAAAAATTGATCGAATTTTATCAAATTTCAATCTAAACGTCATTTTTCATAATTTTTCTGATATAAAATTATTTTATTTTTTAATTATTATAGTTTGTAATTTTTAATTTAATTTTACGTGTGTAGGAATATGTTCGATCAATTGCTCAAAATTGATCGAATTTTTATCAAATTTCAATCTAATCGTAATATTGCATAATTTTTATGATTCCTAAAAAGTGCAAGAAAAAAGAAAGAAATGCATTATGCACCGACCTAAATAGGAACATTTTTATTTACTGTCATATTTCTCAACGTCGCGTAGGATTTCTAAAGAGTAGAAGTATAAAAAAAAGAGATACGATGAGCTTGACGCGTTGCGCGCGTGTTATAATATAATGGTTGGCGTTTCATGTCGGGCGAAGGCTCTCGCGATAGACCGAGGACGCGAAGCAGAGGCTTTTGAACCGATCACTGCGGTGACATAGATAAATATATGTACCAGGACGAGAGCCTGCGAAAATCAGGGCGTCGTAGATAGTAACTTGCCTTGAAGCTCTCGTTGCACGTCCGTACTATACCGCAGGGTTCTGCGATTTCTCGCCCGTGCGCTAATTGCAACGTTACGGTCTCGAACGAGGCACGAGTGTCGTTCCGAGAGCAAGGACATCGTCTGGTGTAAAGGTCCTTAGAGAGGTCTACGCGCGCATAATTGTTCGTCGTATGCGCGCGACTCCGTGAGTTTATCCTTATTGGAGAAAAGTGGGGCAATATGGACCACCGACAAATTTTTTCGAATCTGCTATCTATGTGTTTTCAATTCTGATAAATTTAAGTAATTAATAATTATGACGAAATTATGTGAAACAATCCCAATCAAATTTTATCAAGTATTTTTATATTTTTGAAAATTAATTAAGATTAATCGAAATTGTATGGAAATAAAATGATTAAAAAAATAAATTTTATTTAATATTCTATAGATTTTTTTTTACAATTTGAATCAACGTTCTTCTATGTATAAACGTCCTTAGAGAGGTTTACGCACATATAATTGTTCGTTACATGCGCGACACCGCGAGATTATCCTTATTTTAGAAAAGTGGGGCAATATGGACCACCGACAAGATTTTTCACGTCTTACGTGAAAATAAACATTTTTTTTTCTTCCAACGTCGTAATAGCACGTTTCGACAAAAAATTCTCGCAATGCTGATGGAAGATAAGAAACGCGATTGAAAAATCTGAGACCGATATTACCATATACGTAACAACAAAAAAATTAAGATTAATATCGTGAAATACGATACGAGAAAGTAGTCCGGTACACGTATTTATTAACGAGTTGGACGTTTTTATGTAAAAGCTCGCTCGGTTCTCGATACACATAATCGTTAGGAAAGTGGAGCGAACGTTTAGAATTTCGTAAATTTCAACGATTTTCTTTTTACCCGGACCGTTTATGAAAGACCTGCCCTAATTGAGCGACCTGGGCCATATTACCCCACTTTTCTCCTCTGCAACGTCAAACGCTTGAAAAAATCGCGAATCGAGACCTTCTAGCATTCGTCCTGCTTGGACGATTCGTAATTAAACAGCATTCACTTTTTTTTGCATCTTCCCCTTCCGCAAGAAAATTATCAAATCGCTCTCCCTCTCATATTCGTATTTACGTATGAATGATCGCGTTATTATGAATCACTCGTAAATATTTCACCGAGTTCGATGACAAAGAGGGGATAAAAAAAAGAAGAAAAACAAAAAAAAAATCTCCTTTTACGATCAATTATTACACGATTTTTTATCCCACGTATACGTTCACCGATTTCGCGTTGATTTCAGCGTGACTGGCAAAAATCCGCTCTACTCGACCACGAACGATCGTAATATTTCGTTTCCATCTCTCGCGCACCTGGGAAAATGGCAATAAACTTATGTCGAAATTCAAGCGGTATTATTTCACCGGGGGATTTTTCAGTTACTCAATGGCTCGCGATTAACCGGGACATTCGTTATTGCGCAAAAAGTTAATACGTTCGTAGAATCGTTACGCGGGCGATCGGTACGTTTATTTTTGTTTTCACGCGATAAAATACGAGCCGATTCGCTAAACTGCGATATGTACGTAGGTGCGAATATGAAAAGGTCAATACGTCGCGATGATTGCAGCGAAATTGTTTTTTCATCCGTTCTTGCGTCGCTGGCTTATCCTCTTTCGAATTTTCACGACAAGCGATTCGCGTTCATCGATGGAGAAAGAGAGGGGGAGGGGGGGGGGGGGGGGGGGGAGAATGCAATTACCGGATTACCCTGTACATGACTCCTTCCTCCTCCTCTAAATCTGCGCATTCGCCTGACTGGCTATCCATCGTAAAATCTGAATGGAGCAAAAAAACAAAAAAAAAAAATCCATTTCCCAAATTGCATTTCATCGCTTTCTTCCACGAGCGAAAAATTCGCTTTCTAGTAACTCCCATATTAAAACCAAATGCACGAATACGATTGTACGAAAATTTACGTAGCAAAAAATTTTGTCGAATTGTAACATTTATATCTTCGTAGGAAAATTGTTAAGCAATAAATCTGTTTTGCGCTAAAAAACGAATACAATAAAATACGATTTTGATTCTCGTTTCTCGTCACGTGACATTGAAGAACGTGCAATTTTTATATCGCGTTGTTACATTTCAGTCCAGCAGCTTTTTTTTTATCGATAGAAAAACGACGAGAAAGGGGCGAAGGTAGAAATCGTTGTTCGTAGCACGCCTTGTTTTTCCTTCGACTTATTTCACTTCATATTTTACTATGAATGTATATATATATACATATATATATATATATATATAACGAGTATTTTGCTGCCGGGCTTTATATCAGGCAGGCCTCTGCTATTTTCCGCATCAGCGACTCAACTCCGTCGTTATATATTGAATGTGCTCTTGCTCTACCACTACATATATATATCTATATATGTATATATATATGTATATAACACAATCCCGTCGATCATTGTGCAATGATAGGTACTAACGTTTTGCAACGTTAGCTACAAACGGCCTTCTCCCGCGCAGCGCACGCAAGCGCGCCCTCTCGCGGTTTAGTACACACGCTCGATCTACTTCACCATTCCACTTCGATCGTGGCACGTACGTGAAGTTTTCCTCTCTCCCGCTCGCTCTCTCTCTCTCTCTCGCAATCGCGATCATTAATATTGGCTTTTGAACGTAACATGCTCCTGTACCGCTGAATCGTAAGATCGCATTATATCCTTGTCGGACCATTGAACCTGACTCGAGCGCGCCAACGAGTCAATGTCTCAACCTACGAACGAAACAAGGGAAGGCGCGAGAATTTAAAAATCGAGATTTCAAAGCGCCATCTTCGTTTCTCTCGATCGATCTAACCGTAAAAAGGAAAGGCGTGTAATAATATAAGAAAAACTATACACAGACAACGTAGACATATATATACGAGCATGCGTTTAACATAACGTCCACGTGCCCTCTCTCCACGCATCGATCTATATACATCGAGCGATACGATCGAGCTCCATCAAGCAATCGAGCCATTTATTAAACTGTGACGTGTCTCGGTCGCAGCCTGTTGCACAAGTGCAATCGGAAAGAAAGTCTCGGCTGGAAAGTGTTACGCGAGCGTATATACTCAACGGTAATAACACACTTATTCGCTTTCGACGCGTATCATTAACGCGTATTGTTTTTCGAAATGTCATGAAAAATAAAAAAAACTATTACGACAAAAAAAACATTAAATTAAAATCAAACAACAAAAAATGTTCATTGTTAGGTTTTCCATTTTCTTTTTTCGAGTTTGAAAAAGAATGTGACATTCTTTTTCGAACAAACCCTAGGTAAAGTTTTGTTCGATGAACGACGTATCTGCTCTCCTCTCTCTCTCTCTCTCTCTCTCTCCACCCTTCCTCTTCCAACCCTCTTGTCTCGTCGTTCGCCAACGATCGGCATCAGGCTAGAGGACGAAGAACTTGTTCTGGAGTTCGTTCATCTGTTCACGACGCGAGGAAAGTTGGAACGCCCGATGCTTCCGATTTTCCTATCGCTGCAACGAGGCCGCTCTCTGATATCGAAAGCGCGCTTACCGTACATACGTACGTGAGGCGCTCGCGGAAAAGTCGATTACGGGAGGATATCGAGTATACGCCCAGGAGTTTCTTTCGGTTTTTTTTTCCTCTCTCGCTCTCTACGTTCGAGAAGTATCGTCCGTGCCATTTTTGTTGCGCACGTGTGTGCGCGTTTATGTGTACTCGGGTCCGTACCAAGGGGACAACACAACGATACGAACGAGTTTCGTAAGCCACGTTGAGCCATTACTCGTCGGGTCTTGGTGCCAAAGCGCGAGGAAGTCAGATAAGGTGAGGAGGAGGGGGAAGGAAGAAGGGAAGGGGGAGAATCTCCCCCTTTCCACCTCTCTATCGTCGCTGTAGTCGTTGGCTTTGCTCGCCCGCTTCGAAAACACCGGAAGTCATCGTCGGGGCTTCTGCGACGCTTTGTACGCGATACGGGAAGCGATTGAACTAACGCGAAGCGAACGAAAGTACGAAGCTAGGAGAGAGGAAGAGTTTCGAAGAATCTTGTATCTCTCGTATCGAGAATCTTTCCTATCTAGGAGATTTTTTTTTGCTCTCTTCTTCGATCCTTGACGTTTTTTTTTTCATTCGATTTCTACGAAGATGTGATATGGCGGGGATATTGAACGAGCGGAACAAATTTTATGAAATAATCGCGCAGACGACTTTGAGAAAAGGGTTTGAAAAATTTGTTGAATATGTTTGAAAATATTTTGACAATATTGTAGCCGTTGGAAAATTATTTGTTTACGACGAATTAATTATTTATTTAAAATCATTAATTAATTAATTAATTGAATTATTTATTTACGTTTGCAAATGTTCGTTTTTAAAAATCGTTTTTTTTCTTTTTTTTTGGTTCTTAACGTATTTTTCCTCGAAGTTATGATTACAAACTTACCCGAGAATGTAGAATTTTGGATCGAGCCAAGGCGAATAATCGCTCGAGGGTACGGGCTTCACCGTGACAATGTGAATCTTCGGTCCGCTCGATCGACCATGCGTCGAATTTCCTTCAAGTTCAACCCTGTCGGCACTCGCTCTCAACATTGACATGAGCGAGACCCGGTCGCAGGTACCAGGCAGACAAAGACCGAGAAAAACTTGTCTAGTCTGGAAAAAAAACATTTTGTTGTAACTTAAATTTGCTTTTCAATAAATCATTTTTTATACTAAAAAATTTGTCTTAGTCTAAAAAAAAACATTTTTTTGTAAATCCAATTTGCTTTTCAATAAATTATTTTTAATACTAAAAAAATTGTCTAGTCTAAAAAAAACATTTTTTTGTAAATCAAATTTGCTTTTCAATAAATTATTCTCAATGCTACAAAATTCTAGTCTAGTCTGAAAAATAAACATTTTTTTGTAAATGAAATTCGTTTTCCCTAAATCATTTTTAATGCTAAAAAATTTGTCTAGTCTAAAAAGAAACATTTTTTTGTAAATCCAATTTGCCTTTTAATAAATTATTCTCAATGCTAAAAAATTCTAGTCTAGTCTGAAAAAAAAAACATTTTTTTGTAAATCAAATTCGATTCCCTAAATTATTTTTAATGCTAAAAAATTTGTCTAGTCTGAACAAAAACATTTTTTTTTCCAAATCAACTTTGATTTTCAATAAATTATGTTTAATACTAAACAAATTGTCTCGTCTTGAAAGAAATCACGAAAAAAGAAGAGAAAAAAAAAAGTCGATAGTTATAGTTGCAACGCTGGGGAATCGATCCGTAAACCTTCAAATTGCCATATCTGCACGCTCACCGGGTGACCATTTTACAAGCCAAAAAAAAATGTCAGTATTTATATACTTTACGTCACCGAGTGTCGTTTATCTCGTTGTTAAATAAAAAATTTATTATCTTCGAATCGACGTCGGAATAGACTCTTAAAAAAAAAGGAAAAAGTACAAAAAGAAAATGTCCATTCATCGCGTCACTCTCTCCCGCCGACGTTAGGTGTTGTAGACCGAAAGCTTCGCCAGTCGTCTCGGTTGTTATTACAAGTACACTTTCGCGCTCGGTCAGAAGTGATAATTACGTACGGCGCAATGAAACACGTAACGCGGATGCGCCCTCGCGTCGCTCTATACACGCGATGGTAAATAATTCCCGTGTACTAACTCGAGTACGTTCTTTAAAACAAAAAGAAGGAAAAAGAAAACCACTGTTACACGATGTTAAGAAAACGTTGCAGAGTCGTTGACCACTCGAGACGACGAAAGAAAACGAAGATAAAAGAAAAAAAAAGGCGTTCCATCTTTTTATCACGCAGTTGCCAACGACCGCCGCTAGGTGGCGAGGATAAACATTCTCGCCACGTTCTTACGCTCTTTCTCCGCAAAAAATTTTTTGTTCTCGTCTCTCCACGAGACCGCGACGTCGACGATCCGGAACAAGAAGAAAAGGAAAGAAAAAAAAAAACCAAATACCCAGCGAACTTCCCTTTCGAATTTCACCGATTCGTCGCTCGTGTCGCGACTCTATTCTCCTGGCACAGACGCGACTAAAAAAAGAAGTAATGAAACAAAAAAACGATCGCAACAATATTTTCCAAGATGAATAATCGTTTCATTCTTTGTCGACGGAATAGAGAGAAAAGAAAATGCGAAAAAGGGAAAGACAAAATTTCAAAACGTCCATACTTCTTCCCTACGTGCTTTATCTATAGTTATATAGCTAAGCTGCTCATTGACCCGGGTACAAATCGAGTACACGGTGTATACGTGCTGTTGCATTCGTTGCACATAGATATATTGAAATACTTTCGTACTGAATACCCCCCCCCCCCCCCCCCCCCCCCCCCCCCACCTTATATACGAACAAATATTTTTGCCTCGTTCGAGCTTCGAGTATTTCGTATGCAAAAGGTAGAATATGCATTGTACGAGGGCAGATAAAAAGTGCATGTGCACTGTGCATCGTGCTCGAGGAGTAGGTAAATGAATCCGACACTATTACCACGCTATATCTATATATGTACAAAGTATATGAACTGTGGATATATACGTCATCCCTTAGTTGGATATTTCTCGGGAAAAAAGCGACGATCCCTCTCTTCACTTTCCATCAACGACCGTTGGTACGACGTTTAATTGAAAGTCATCGAGCTTTTAATCGTACGAGCATCGCTTCAGGTCCATTTTTAGTTACGTATTAGCAATCTCGTTGATGGAGAAGCAAACGAGAGAAGAATGGAAAAAAAGGGTGAGATGTTTTAATCGAGAGCGTGAAATTTGGGAATGTTTAAGGGATGTTTTTAGATTTTTTTTTGTTTTGTCTAGTGATTTTTTCTCGTTCTGGTAGAATTGTTCATAGGTAGAGTTGATGGGAGTGAAGAAAGGTTTATGAGATTGGATGAAATTTATTTGGAAAGTAGGAAATTTGTTGGAGGTTGGAGAAATTTATGTTTTTTTTTCTGTTTTTGTTATTAATTATTTGGTTTTGTGAAGATCGAAAGTTG
>OZ023259.1:19871817-19960546 GCA_964007305.1 Netelia melanura | reverse complement strand
AGAGAGAGTTCTTGAAATGAGAGATATGAGCACATGTGCAGCCGAGGACGAGACCGTGATCTTGTACTCGACGGTATCTCTTTATTTTTTCTCTCTCTCCCTCTCTCTCTCTCTCTCTCTCTCTCTCTCTCTCTCTTTCGATCGTCTCGCGGTGGCAGAGAGCGTCAGCACTACGCGGAGTCCATCGAAGGTACGCGGAGAGTGGCGGTAGAAGACGCCTGTACCGTTATGCACGCTGTGTCTTTGATGGCGAGCACAGCGGAAAGCTCTGACGCAAGATGCTTCGAGAAGAGAAGAATAGTGCATAGATCTCATCTTACGTGTCTATACGTATATATATGAAAAAAGAAGAAGATGATGACTCGGACGAATCGTTTGTAAACATACTGACCGTCCAGCTTGCTCGTGTATAGAAATATTCTCTCTGTTGCGGTTCCTAGCGGAAATATGTAGCGAGAAACCGAGGCAGTGGAGTACCTACGTGCTTGGAGGACATAGCTTAGAAATAACATTCGAGTAATTGTCGATGTGGATCTAATGAGATTTTGAAGAATCATTGCTTGCTCTTGGTATACTCGAGCGAGCATAACGAGAATATAAAGAATTCGGGTCAAGGAACGAGAGAACTGTGATTCTTCTGGACGCATCGATCATTCGACTCGTTCTTTATGGTCTAGTGGAATATATAATAACAGATGGAATAGAGAAAAAGAGAGAGAGAAAGAGAAAAAGAGAGGGGCAGAGAGAGAGAGAGAGAGAGAGAGATTGATTGATATATTTAATTATGGCCTAGCTAGCTATGGGGCAAATACTAGAAAGCTCATAAACTCACAGCACATGCAAATACGTAAATTTGCAAATTTACTATTTGTGCCATGTGAACAAATTTCCAAAAATTTACAAGATACAATAATAATAATAATAATAACACAAAACGTAAATATAATAACAAGATATACAGGGTGAATTTCATAAGGAGTAACACGCTTTATTCTCAGGTAGATGTGATCATTACAAACAAAAGTTGCAAATATACATTAGGGATATTTTTAATAGTTTACGAGATATAAATCTTTAAAGTTAGTCCAATCAGAGAGCGCCGAGAAGCGTTAGAGCCGCCCACTCCCGCCCTAGTAGCCAATGTCCGAGAAATAAAAATGTAATAATATAACAATAAAAATTGACTGCTCTGAATTTCGCAACCCCAAATGTAACGCCATACACTGTGCTATCTTTACGGCAAGGGTGGGGAGTGGGCGGCTTCAACGCTTCTCAGCGCGCTCTGATTGGACCAACTTTAAACATTTATATCTCGTAAACCATTAAAAATATCCCGCATGCATATTTGTAACTTTTGTTTGTAATGATCTCATCTACCTCAGAATAAAGGCGGTTATACCTTATTAAGTTCACCCTGTATAAAAATACAAGAGAGTGCGAGGGAGGGAGAGAGAAAGGGATAGGGAGGGGGGAGGGAGATTGATTGATTGATTTGGTTTATTATGCGGGAGAGAGATAAAGAGGTTGATTAGATAAATATCAGTAGCGTTATTCACGAATGAGTTGAATGGTTTATGACGAACGAATCAGAGAAACCCGTCATTTGATCATTATCAACGGGCACGTATTAGTGCGTCGACCACGAGAGACAGGGATTGTGTTAATGAAATCGTCATTCGAGCCGCGAAAGCAATTATAACAGTCATCGGCGCCACTGACCTGTATTCCATGGGCCAGTCACTTCCGGTGTCACTCGGTCGGTCGGTTGACCAGTCGTCATCGTCCTGATTATATTCAGCTGTAAATATTTTTGCATAGGCGTTTAGAATTTATAACCTGAATTATAATACGTTACTCGTCCTGGGTATAAAACGAAACTAAGTTTTCGCACGTGTTAACCGGATCGTTATTTCGGTCGTGAGAAAAATGAGTCCCGTTTTTTCGTTTTTAAAAATTTTTTTTAATTTAGCCAAATGCTATTTCAAATTTTACGAATTATCTTTCCCATCGTATCTCTCTTCGACCTCGACTTTTTTTCCAAATTCTATAATAAAAAACGCGTTTTATTTTCAATTATTATCGATAAAAACAAAAATAAAAAAAACGATTACATTTAAAACGATCTCACGCTTCTTTTCCAACAAAAAGAAAACCATCAGTAACGTTAAATTGAAACAAAAAAAAATTAATGTTACAACGCGATAATTTAATTACATAAAATGTCATGGAATCAAGGAATTAGCCGAGCCTCCCATCGTGTAATTTTCGTTCCATTCGCAACACAAAAACATTATCATTATAAATATGCGCGTTGTTAGCGAGGCGTCCGGCGAAACTACGCTGAATCAACTCTCGGCCTGTTAAAAAAAAAAAAAAAAAAAAAAGAATCCCCAAAAACGCTTGGGCAGGATGTTCGTTATAACGGTTAAACCCACGAAATTCAGTTTCTCGCATCTCCGAGCCGTACTCTATATTTACGAGAGAAATGCGGGCCAGCGGGTCTATCCACCGAAGCGAGAGAAACGAGCGGTAAAATTGGTATATCTATACGATGGCGCAGCCACACCGGCGAAGAAAAGAGTTTGTATCGTTTCCGGGATCTCGTTGGTCCGCGAAGAACGCTCGAAAAATCCCTACCGGGATTTAGAACGATCCCGTAATAATTAGGATAGGTTGTTCGATCGTGTTTGCGTGTATTGCGTCATCGCTGTAATAACATCGTGTTAGCAACGAAGACGAATAGAAAAAAAAATGGAAAAAAAGAACTGGGAGTTAACGTCAATTGTTGACCGAGCTCTTGTACGAAAAATCGTGAAGATGATCTTTTTTGCCTCTGGGCTTAGTTCTCTAGAAGCGTTCAATTGTTATCACGCGAGAATCTACTCGATGACTTTTTGTATTGAGGAAATAAATCAATTATAATAATTTTTGTGAATTATTTTCGATAATTAGAAACGAGATTTTTCGTAAATTATTGTTAATAATGTTAAGAAAAGAGCATGAAATTATTCCAACGTGTATAATCTAATACGAAATTGTTTAAAAATAAACGTACCGATTCTCTAATTATCTTCTTAACATTATTTCAATAAATAATCCTCAATAGTTTTAGTTATTTCACGAATAACTGACATATTTGTTATTCAAAATTATTAAAACCCTTGAAAATGACTTTTTCGTAAAATATCGATTCTATAAAAACAATGTTGTTTAATAATAAATTAATTTTTGTTTATTTCACGAGTAAATCTTTATCATATTCTACGTAGTACAATGATTTTTTGACTCTTATGCGAACGATGCCCACCCCTATGGCCGAACAAGTGTTACACTATATATACAATACTTCAAGTACGCGATTGGCCAGCATTCCTCATTGACACGTTCCACGTATGTCTACACTTAGCCCACGCGAGAGAGAGAGAGAGAGAGAGAGAAAGAGAAATACCCGTGAGTCGTACGAGGCACATACTAATGAGTTGTATATTGGCGATTCTGAAACGTGCATGTACACACAACTATACATGGCAAAACATGTTTAATATATACAGGGTGGTCCATGCAATGTGTATACCACTATAACTTGCAAACTAAGCGTTACACGAAATAATGTTATATACAAAAGTTACACGGTTTGAAGGGATGCACTACGTAGTGCATAAATTTTTGTTTGTTTGGGTGTCCACCCTGTATATATATACAGGGTGATCCCCGCCACGTGTGCACCGCTATAACTTCCAAAGTATGCATTGCAGGAAAAAATGTTATATACAAAAGTTACACGATTTAAAAGGATGCACTACGTACCGAATTAATTTTTTCTGTAGGTCGAGGCGTTTCGAAGATTCGAAGGACAACTTCGTTTTTTTAAACAGAACGCTATATTTTTATAACAAAATGTGGTAGAGAATTGAATACTGAGTAAAAAAATATTGGCTTTTGTTAGCCCTAAACCTAATAGTTAACGAGTAATTTCACTTTATTATTTGAAAATTGTCTTCCCATAAAAAAAAACAAAGTTGTCCTTCAAATTTTCGAAACGCCTCGACCCATACAAAAAATTGATGCACTACCCAGTGCATCCTTTTTAAACCATGTAACTTTTGTATAGAATATATTTTCATGCAACGCATACTTTGAAAGTCATAACGGTGCACACGTTGCGTGGACCACCCTGTATATATATATACATACAAGAGACACGTTCGAGTATAAACCAGAAGGTACTTGGAATGAGAGAAGTACCACACGGTATGTTTGAGCATAAGTACCGCGTATTAGTAGCTACCGACTGGTATGTGCGCGAACTCTCGCACGCGGTCTCTCTGACGGTCGAACAAGACGAAGAAAAAAGAAATATGCGTCATATCGGCACACACTTTGCGCACACACATACTTCTGACATAACAGTACAAGCTGTGTAGTCCTGGTAATCACGCCTACGCGTTTCGTGGTGAGAAAAAAAAGTGCTAGTCGCGACATTAAACGAAAAACTGTACATATAAAATATTTTTTTGACAACAGAGTGAATAAAATGAGGAGAACAAAAATTAGCGAATTATGAAAGAACATTTCTTTGTTTGTCATTCTCGTAAACGTCGCTGGTCATTGTTTTGTGGATTGTAATAATGATATTAATATTAATAATTATACAAGGAGCAACCATAAATTTCTCGTTACTAGAATATTTTTTCCAGTAAATTTAACGATGCAGAAAGATAACAAATAAATTGTAATTAGGAAAACGATGTGATGAAAATATGTAAGAAATTTAAAAAATATATACTCGTTTTCTTGGATACCGTAAATTGATATGTAAAGTAAAATATTTGAGAAATTTGGAGCACATATTGCTCGTATTCTTGAAGAATGCGTGTAATATTGGCCAATATTATACCTCGATTTGCATTTCATGATTGGAAAAGAATTGTGTCAGACCGGTAATGCGAAGATGGTGGATGAGTCTGACTACATATTGACCGTGACCACTAATTTTACCGTTGCATTTCGATGCGAGAATCCTTCTAGCTTATGCTCGTGGCATCGAGCTCGAACTTCCGATACAATTTTTACGGTATCATTATTATCGTACATTATATTGAGAGTACGACCTTTGATGCAGCCACGTCGTGTGAAATATCGTCCGAATTACATATTCGTATCGTATAGTCAAGGGAGAACGAGAGCGACTGCGAGACCATCCGCCTTTTTCCTTTTTTTTTAAACTTCTTTTTTACACAGAACCCAACGCTTTACAGTTACAGGCACTCCGGCTGAGTTATCGTACGAGAGCCACGTATTCTTTGATTTTTTTTCCTCTCGTTGCCTCTCACACTGTACACATTTTCCTGTATAAAGCCGACGAATTAATGATCCTGCGACCGTTAATACGTGCAACCTGTGCGCAGTACGAGGAGACGAATAATAAAATCGCGAGTAAACAAGATTATTATTATTATTATTGTTATTATGAAAGAGGTTTTAATTTGTAGGCGGTTTCGATTCTGAAACTATCCTAGGAAGTCTGTTTGCGTGAAAGCAAAAGGCGTCCTGAGAAGGCAAAAGCGTTCCTGAAAAAAGATACATTGAAAATAAGCATTTTTTCAAACGAATATTTTTCAATTTTCGACTAGGCCCAAAATTTTTCTATCTCGAATATCGTCAAAACCTCTATACAGAATTATCAATAAAATCTTTCTGAACAAAATTTAAAAAAATTATTGAAAGCTATTGAATAGTTTTGAAGAAATCTCAATTTGAAGCAAAGAAGATCAGATTATTGTTATTATGAAAGAGGTTTTAATTTGTAGGCGGTTTCGATTCTGAAACTATCCTAGGAAGTCTTTTTGCATGAAAGCAAAAGGCGTCTTGGGAAGGCAAAAGCGTTCCTGAGAAAAGCTACATTGAAAATAAGCATTTTTTCAAACGAATATTTTTCAACTTTCAGCTAGTCCTAAAATTTTTCTATTTCGAATATCCTCAAAACCCCTATACAGAATTATCAATAAAATCTTTCTGAACAAAACTAAAAAAAATTATTGAAAGCTATTGAATAGTTTTGAAGAAATCTCAATTTGAAGCAAAGAAGATCACATCGAGGCTTCCAAATATATCGAATCTCCTTAATCTCCTTCATCACGTATAATCCAGGCTGAATTTTCCATTTCTTTTCAATCGCAACCAATAAATCACGTCATCGTTCATTAACTTAATTGCCCTCGTCACTACGAAACAAACGCCACAGGTTGAAAGTGAATGAGATATTTACCGCTACATACTCGCCCGGTTATTTATCACTCTCGTCGCTCTAAAGACGAGCCTTAAATTTACAAAAAAAAGTGAGCACCCGTTTGGTTCCCCAGACGCAAGACCTGTGGGAACGCGACGAAGGCGTCGTCGACGTCGATGAATATAAAAACAATCGAGCACACGATTATTCATCGATCGTCGAAAACTCACGAGCACGATTCGTTCAAACGTCAATCTACGCAAGCTCACGGTTATCGCACTTGAGCTATCGAACCCGAAAACTTTTGGGAATGTTCACGCATGGAAACCGTGCTCTCTCGCACGTTTCGAATAACCGTAATCACCGACACGATATCTCTCCGTCTCGATCTTTTTCTCTCGTTGCTCCTCTTCCCTCCACTCTCTCTCTCTCTCTCTCTCTTACCGTCTCTCTTTTATTATCCGACGCTTACGCACGTTTCTCTAAAGTTAAAACCGAAAGGTTTTCGAATCGATCTCAGAATTCTTAAATGGTCACGTCCTCGAAAAGAATTTGCGAGTTGTCTTTGGAAGGGAGTGAAGAATTCGCGGTGCAGTGAAACGAGTCGAAGCCTTCTTGGTGAGTGTAATATATATGCAGAGAAGGATGGAGCGGTGGGGAATAAAGGATGTTTTTTTTTTTTTTTTTGAAAAGTACGTTCCGATAGTCGAGAGCTCGAATCCTCGTTGTATACGAGTAATGCGTATGTAAGTACGGAGAGAGAACGAGAGAAAGAGCAATCAGCTCCAGTTAAGGTTTCTATAAGCTTCGCACAGTCTGTCTCGGGATATTCTCTTCTACTTTTCTCCCCCCCCCCCCTCTCTCCTTCGCTCTTTCTTCAACAGGTACAGAGAGCGAATTCAAGGCTCGCGAGGTTTTATCTACGTATGCAAATGACGGTTTGTCGAGAGGGCTCGGTCTACGTGTCTCTCTTTCTCTCTCTCCCTCCCCCCTCCTCGTCTCTCCCCTCTCCCTCCTCTCTCTCTTCTTTCTCTCTCTCCTCTTTCTCTCTCCTCTCTCTCTCTCTCTCTCTCTCTCTTTTTCTCCTCCTCCCCTTTCTTTCTCTCTCTTTCTCTCGTTCTCCCAGAAAGAAAATTCTCCGAACTCCTCTCAGTACGTTCGATAATACGAGAGCTCTGTGATGCGTATAGAAAAGCCCAGCGAGATCCACGCCCGGGAATATAGTTCTTTGCGATATCTCTCTCGTACCACCGAGAAACTTTTTTTTTTTCAATTTTTTTTTTGTTCGTTTCAACTACGAGCTCTCCATAAGAAGAATTTTTTCCACCCTTCTCGGGGAACGCACACGAGACAAATCCTTTTACGTCTTAAATGAATTTTTGCGATTTCGAGCGAAGTAAAGGACTTCGCCTTTGTTTTTTTCTTTCATCCGTCTGTTTTTTTGTTTCTTATTTCGTTCTGTTTTCTTTATGTCTCGAGTGTCTCCAGACGCCATTACCGTAAACGGAATAAAGGGGGTTCACTCATCCCCGTGAGAGAGCAAGAGATAGAGAGAGAAAGAAAGAGAGAGAGAGAGAGAGAGAGAGAGAGAGAGAGAGAGAGAGAGAGAGAGAGAGACAAAACGAAGATTAAAACGGCAAACCAGTGACCAAAAGACTCAAAGACGGGAATTCAACGCTCGTGACTTCGGTAGACGATGTAACCTTGCGAGAATGCGAGATGTTACGCGTAATATAAATTCGTTACGCGAACATTTTTTTTTCTTTTTTTTTAATTTTTTTTTTTTTTTTTTTTTTTTTTTCGCCTATTACGTATTGTCGTCGTTGGCCGAGGCGTGTCACGCGAGAGCTCGCTGGCACTATTAAACACGTGCGATACGAGATAAAAAGAAGTAAAGTACTTACGTTCGTCCGTTCGACGTTAAACTAGATACACGTTATTTCACAACGAGATATAATTCGGAGATATTCAAGGTGTAACGGTGTCTCAAAGATTTACAAAAGTCGTTTAATTGCCAGAGAGCCTTTTGGAAATATCTGTCTCTCGTTCTCTTTATTTTACGAAACACGCGCGGGCCCGAACCCGTGCGAAAAGACAAGAATACGAGAATAAATTCGCGAAACGACTATATTCGTCACGAATAAACCGTGTACATAATTAAGCAGAACGAAGAATTAAATGAAACATCCGCGAAACTCATCCGTGGTCGATCATAAATTGCGCACGTATACCGGGGCTTTTATCTCGATTTGATATACGACGGAAAATAACGAGAAAGAAGATGGAGGGAGGGGGGTAGGGTCGGGGGGGGGGGGGGGGGGGGTAGAAAAAGTCACGAGTGAATTACACGGACGCGAGTATAAATACGACTCGAATATCTCAATTTCCTCTTTTGCATCGTTTTTTTTTTCAGTCGTTTCATTATTTTTTTGTCGTACTCCTTTTTTGTTTTCTTTCATTTTCGTAACCAGTGCCCCGTAAGCATAACAGAAATTTAAAAAAAAGCAACAACTAGTGAGCACGGTTTATGAAGATTATTTAATTATAAACCTTTAGCCCTCTCTCTCTCTCTCTCTCGGTCTTTCTTCACGTCGGCTCTACGCGCGTGTGCATTTGCATCGTGCGTGCACGCTCGCTCGCACGAAACACTCAGACTCGTACCCCCTCCCCCCTTCTCCCACAACACACACAGATATATATATAAATAAATCATTTATTATATTATAATAATTATATTAATAAATTATTGTTAATTATGATATTATAATCAATTAATAATTATTGATTATATATATTATTATTGAGTATAATATTATAATTAATTGATAATTATTAATTATATATATTATTATTAATTATAATATTATATTAATAAATAAATTATTTGTTATATTATATTAACTAATATAATATAATAATTAATTAATTAATATATATATAATGTATAATTCAAAGTAATGATATTAATATATAATAATAATAATGACATAATAAAAATTATAATTATAATCTTATTGTATATAAAATATATAAAAATATATAAAAATAATATAATTAAAAAAGAAATATATATATTTCGACCTTACCCTCGACGTTCAAATATACATATATATATATATTGCTAGCTGGAGCTATATATAGATATAGCTATATATATATATAAGCTATACCTTGGGTTATAGAGAACATACGAACTAATTAAAGCTACAACGAGTGAGTGTAGTTGTCCGCTCGTCGTAGTGAACATATCTTTCACGTAGAATCTTTCTCTCTCTCTCTCTCTCTCTCTCTCTCTCTCTCTCTCTCTCTCTCTTTCTCTCTCTTTTGTGAGAGTACCGAGGGATTCAGCCCCCCCCCCCCTCCGTCCCTCTCTCTAGCACCACACTAACAACTCTCTTGCTCCGTGTCTATACGATACCGAGAATGCACGAACACTTCTTACACACGGGCCGTGATACTCTACGTTCTTCTTTGGAACGTCGTTAAAGGCGTGTATAAAGCTCAGTACGCAATGTGGTGAGTGATCGTGGAAGGAGGCTGCACTCGCGCATGTTACGTCGACTGAAAATATAATTATATAGATAGTCGAGTCACATCCTCTCTCTCGCATTGCTCTGGTGTATTCTTGTTTAAGGGAGGAGAGTGGGGGCGGAAGGGCTAATTGCACTTAGGGTAGGCGCGCTACGATGACGTTAAATTATACGGCAAAAATTCGTGATACCGAACTGATTACCAAGACGGTATAGCGCGATGTATATAGATATGTGTGTGGGTGTGGGTGGGAGTGTGGGTGTGTGCGTGCGCGCGCACGTGTTGCCGTCTTATTAGTTATAACTTGGTGCTCTCTCTCCCTCTATCGTTTCGCGTCGACGACTTCCCTTTTTTTCACTGCACTCCCTCAAGGTCTTTCGTTCATTTCCTTTCAATTAAGGTCACGAATGTTTCGCACGTGCATGATCGAGAGAATGAGCAATATCGTTAATAAGATTAACGATATCAATTAGCCAGTTTCTCGGGGCACGTGATTTCTTTTGAATTTACGATCGGAAACGGAGAACAAATTTTCAGCGATCCGTGGAAAAGGGTTCGAAAAAGGAGAAGTAGTTTGAGTAATTTTAGGTTTAAAGCGCGTGGTTAAGAGTCGGTGTTACGGGCGACGAGCGATTCGAAAACGCGATTTGTAATTTCTCCGGTACTGAGCAACCAATCGCGTTGAAATTTTGAGGGTATCTAGAGAATTGTGGCAAAAAGTGACTCTAAATGTTTTTTTTCTCCAAAATTTTGATAATAGTGTTGCAGGCGACGAGCGATTCGAAAACGCCATTCGTACTTTCTGAGACACTGAGCGTTAAAGGTTTGAGGGTATCTAGAGAATTATAGCAACAATTTTGGAAAAATATATTGTTCATTCACTTTTTGCCATAATTCTCTGGATGTTTTCAAAATGTTTACGCGGTCGGTTGCTCAGTTTCGAAGAGAATACGATTCGCATTTTCGAATCGCTTCATCGTATATAAACACTGTCTCTTAAGAGGCAGTGTAACTGGCGACGAGCTACTTGCACTTCGAAAACGGGATCCGTAAATTGTCCGGTACTGAACAACCGATTGCCTTAAAATTTGGAGGGTACATAGAGAATTATGGCATAAAGTGCATGACACTCTTATTTTTTCAAAATATTGGAAAAATTTTTGCAGTTTCAGTTACCACCAGAATTTGTTTTCCATAATTTTGGAAAAATAAGACTGTCATGCACTTTATGCCATAATTCTCTATGTATCCTCCAAATTTTAAGGCCATCGGTTGCTCAGTGCCGGACAATTTACGGATCCCGTTTTCGAAGTGCAAGTAGCTCGTCGTCAGTTACACTGACTCTTAAAGTAGTTCTATCGTGACATTAAAATTGAAAAATTATTTTTCAGTTTTTCTTACATACAAAATGGTTTCCGGGCTCAAGTTAATAAAGAGAAATTGTTGCGAATTAACTAAAGAACAAGATACTCCAAATTCAAGTTCATCCAAGGTAATACGTACTCGTTGTATAATTACAAAAATTGCGAAAATTCTTTTCTTTAGATTTTGTTGAAAAACTAAATAAAGCTTCTTTGATGTTTCATAAAAATGTACGCAAAGTTTTAGAAGGCTTCACCGAGTAGAAGCCAAGATATTTATGGATGAAAATGCAACTTTTAACACCGCCGTCTTATAAGAGACTATTGAAAATTCTTATTTTCGCCAATAAATGTCTCAACTTCCGCGTGGTAAAACCTTCCAAAAATTGTGTCACACGTACATATGATATCAAAGAAGATATATCCAAATTTTCAACAAAATCTTAAAAAAACGATACAACGATAACTACCTTAAAAGTCGACGATGAAGGGATAATTTCATCGAAAATCGACTTCGTTCGAATTCGACGTATCTTTAATTACCTCGAGGAACTTTACGCTCGTGGTCGATATTCTTGGGTTACAAGGTTATCAGGGTTATCAAGGTATTGGTAATCTTAGGCTCGAGGAGAGAAGAGCAATTTTTTCTACGGATAATCGACGAGTGCTTTTCTTCATGACCGTTACTCGTAATCGTCATCAACGTCGTTCAATATTCTCTTCGACGTGATAAGAATAAGAAACGTTCCTATTCGATTCGAATTTTTAATATCTTACTTTTCATTTCGTATATATTTACACGTCAGTGATGATCATCACACGTTCGATGCCCTTGCTCACATCCCCATCGTGCTGCAAGGTGCTTCAACTAGGAGAGCTGGTAAATTCTCGTATATCTCGCCACAAAACGGATCGTCCGCCTTACAAGGCCACAAACTCGACACGACTTTATAACTATCAGTTCGCTATAAGCCCGACGAGAAATAGATAGAGTGAGTAACTCAGAGACAGAGAAAGAGAGAACCAAGAAGGACTTGGAAAAAGGACTCAGCTGCGCATGTTCGCGCGTTCCTTTTCAAGAAACTTCTTGCCCTCATCTCCAAACGATTTTTATCCCCCTTTTTCGTTATTTTCTTCTCGATTCTCGTTCATTCTTTCGTCCCATCTCGCGTGTTGGAAGGACTTATCCGTATTGCTCGTGGATACATTGACAAATAAACGTATCAAGGAAGAGCTCGGGGATAACAAATTGTTAATGTACGAGTGATCTCATATTATATTTTACATTTCAAGGATAACGAATGACATAGAATGTCGACTGACACTGCTGGATGAATACATGAAATTTGCATTTATTCCTCTGAACAGCCCTAATTATACACAGATCCGAAATACCTCAGGAATCAGCCAGACGCTTTGAAACTCATGTCACCGTTCTCCCGTTTGGGAAGCAGATCCCTAGTGAAATTGGGCTTGGGTCAGGGATTGAGGTAACTTAGCGGATAGCTCTCAGATCGAGGTAATTGTATCCACAGTTTCCAACGTATGACGTGATTCGCCTTTTTCCACATTTCTTCTCCTCATACACATCTCAATTCCACCATCAACCACTCCATTGAACTTGCAATGTTTTCTTAGGTGGATTCCAAACCATCGAGAGCACAGAAAAAAGCACAGAAAAATTTTATTGATGTCGGCGGGAATCGAACCCTGGCCCGCTGTGTGTGAGTCAGAAACGCTACCCCCTAGACCACGGCCTCTCTCCTTACGAACCTATGTAAAGTATTGTATTTCAAAACACCTCGTGCAATAAAAACTGTTATCCGACTATTGCGCTACAGCTGATTATAATAGAACCTGCAACCGATCGTACAAAAAAAAAAGATGAAGAATGTGGCAAAACCTGATCGAGTTCGGAGAGGAACGTCGCTTCGACGTAACTGTTTTTTTTTTTCATTCTCTTTCTCCATATTATAAGTTCGATCGAACTTTTTCAATTTATCGAATTCCCATGACCGATTCGTGATCGAGATCTAATAATAGAATCAATTGCGTGTATTTTTTTCCGATCGATCCGCGATATATCGTTCGCTTTTTTCATCGATCTAGTCTCTTCGTTTTGTACATCGACGTGTGGGCACGTGCGCGGGTACACGTTACCGGTGACTCGGTGAAGATTTACTACGGCTGGGGGAACTTACGGCCCGGAATAATATCCCAAAGAAATTCTAAAGACGTGTAGATCGTGTACACCGGTAAGAAGCAGTAAAGAGGAGAGAAATATAAGATCTTTGCGGTCTCCCTCTCGCGGAGAGAGGTCGCACAAGAAGTCTTGGATCGAATCGCCTCTGCCAGGATATTACCAGAGACAGAAATAGCGGACATTTACGTAAAATCGTTTCGTCTCTAGTCGCGAGATTACCGGACGGTCGAGATAAAAAAATGAACAAAACAAGAAAAAAAGAAAAAGAATCCAATTCGTAACGCGACAGAGGAAAGCCTTTTGTCCCGGATTCCCAAAAGAGAATTAATAATAATACGAATCAAAAGAAGGAAGAAAAAAAAAGCAAAAGAAAGACATTCGACTCGCGCCAATTCCGGAACAAAAATCTCGTTTTCTTTTTTTTTTCTCCAACGAACACCGTTCCGATGTCATAAATTTCATTCGAATTCGCTAAAGGATTCGCGTACGCCGGTAACCTCAAAGGATTCTCCCGAGCACGAGTTTGCTCTTCCCTACCTCGAGTTGCTCTCGAAGAAAAGTCAGGTTGAAGGGAGAACAATTTTTTCGTACGACAAACGCCTTTCTGCAGCGATTTCGCGCCAACGACTTTACACGAAGCTCTCTCGCGTTCTCACCAATTTTATCACGATTATCATCAACCATTATCATCATTACTGATGTAACACGCTGTATACGAAATACAAGAAAGAAAGATAAATAAAAAAATTTTAAAAAGCACTCTATGGATGAGTTGAGCATGCATCAAGCCTTATAACATCGGAGAGATGTGGATGATCATATTTGTATTCTTTTTCCTTCTCTCCCCTCCTCTCCACGCCTTTTTTCTTCTTTATCATAATAATTAGTATTGTTCGCGTATGCTCGGTATTCGCTTTATTACAAGCATTAATACGTATAAAAAAAAAATAAAAAAGATGCACGTACGAGCGAACACGTGCTCGAACGTAGAGTCTCGAACGGTAAAACGCTAACTCCCATGGCAATCATTTTCTATATCGTTCAATTAACCATCTGGGCTGATTAATCATCGTACCTGTCGATCCAGGACCGAGATACAGTCGAGACCGTGGCACGAACTACGTAGGAGTGGGGATGCAACGCGGGGGAGTAAGAGGGAGGAGGAGCAAGCATTCACGACCGGCAGGGAGTTTGCGCACAAATGCACTTTATCCGTACAGCGAGAGTAGATTACATATTCCCACGTACGAGAGCCGGACAGCAAGAGCCCAACATCGGTGAGTTTGCAACAGGGTAGAGTATACAGTTATGATCGTGGGTGTATCTGAGCATCGTGTATAAATATGTGGTTTATACACGTATACGCGACTGGAAACGATGTATAAAATAGTTCGTGTATAAACGCATCCCGATGAAAATATTCAAGCATCGAGCTGCCCGGGACCGCAAAACCCGCCGTCGATGCGAAGGCAGGAAGGAAAAAGGACGGAATGAGGTGGAAGTTGGGGAGCGTAGACTGGAAAATCGTAAATCTAAATAATTGACAGTTTATGCGAGAGCGGGAGGAAAAGAGAGGGGGGGGGGGGAGAGAACTTGGAAATGATAGCAAAGTGCGATAGGCCTTAAAGACGGTACCGGAATATTGTTCTACTCGTGAATCTTTGTCCATAGTTTGCACGCTTATACGCACGAGGTTAATGTAAGAGTAGATCGTTACTAATAATTTGGTAAGTACTAATACACGTAAATAGAAGATTCCTTGTATTATAATAAGGAGTAGAGCGTATGGGGTTGGCCGTTGTAAAATATAAACCTAGTCCTTCCTTACATCGTCCTTCCTATCGTATTTTCATTAATGACTCCCGACATTCACAGTGAAATTATTGAGTGATGACAATCAACGCGAGGATGCGAGTGGATGTGCAAAATGGAAAATTTGCCCAGCAACCTTAGACGGCGAATACGAGAATTTATACGAGAGTTTTGTCGATGGAATTATCATTGTTAATGTCGCGAGTTAAACGACGTTTTTGCTTTTATATCGTCGTAATTTACGAATTTATAGCGAGCCGTTGTAGGTTCCCGCCTGTTTCTACTACTGGCGCTGCCACCTGGCGGATAACGTTTGTACGACTATAGCGCTCGCGCGGCCCGGTGGCGTCGAGCGCTCCTTCGTGCCAACCGCGCGCACGCAGCGATCTTACACTCGTCTCACCGTGGCCTCGCGCAATCTTATCCTCGATGCAAGAGCGCAGGATTATACGAGCGAGGTTACATCAGTGGAAACGAGAATATTCAAGATTTTCTACGGCAGGAAGGCCGGCGATATTAAACGGAGAATGAATGCGAATGCGAACGATTCACCGCAACGCCATTTCGCGATGTGGCGCGATTTAATCCGTGTCCGTTCGAAAGACCTCAAGTGATATTAATTTTTTTTCATCTTACGATCTTTTAGAATAAGAACTGTATCGTAAATTTGTACGTTTCTTATTCATCCGAAATTTGAATGGATTACTGGAAAGTAAAGTTTCGCTCGCGCACGATCCGGATGATCTTTGTTTCTACAGGAAATTATCGATGAAATTATTCAAATCGTTACGTTACAATCGATTTCACGATCCAAGTTTTCTTACCGCTAGCGAGATTTCGAATCTACTTCCATGAAACCTTCCCGCATTATAGGTGTCGCACGCGCGTGCGCATATTTTCCCTCGGCGAAACGCCGCGCGCCACCTAACGCTGGCGTCACTTATTAACTTCGCCGCAACCTTCTCACGTGTATGTACTTTGCGCCACGGTGCTCTCGCCACGTTCCAAGTTGGTTCGCCCGTTGGGACCGTTATCGAAGCGAACAGTCGTAAACGGTTTAACGAGGACGCCGTATGATCGCGGGACTCCGATATGAAGCTTGGGAACGAGCTTGTAACGAGGCACGCGCGCGCGCGCGCGAGACTCACCGAGAGGATCTAGCCAGTCATCGAGAGCGCTTGGCTCACGCTGCCAATACACGTGGATTATTTTCCGTCTATACGATGTATACAGAGACGATCCTGGAGATCGTTTCGCACGCAGATACGATACATTGGAAGCTTTCCGCAGATTTGCCGAAGAATTTATTATCACGATAAAAAAAAATATCGCGCGAATAGGCAAATCTTGTCCCCCATTTTGCATCGACCACGTTCTCGTTCGAACACCAAATAAAATATAACCATTACGACTAGTTATCGATTGGAATCAAAATTTAATTAAATTAAATCGTGCGTTCGAAAGAAAAAAAAAGATTTATAACAAAAACAAATGGAATTTACGAATGGAAAATAATATTTGTAGTTCTTCTTCTCGCGTTGAAAGCTCGTATCTTTGGTTTGAATCACAATCGAGAACGAATGGATGGATACACGACTATCAAAATTTTTTATTAATAATAAATAACTCCTCGTCGTGGCAAAAATGATTGAGCTACGACGCGCGTAGCAGCTGGGAATCGGCTAAAAGTTACAATGTAAAGTGAAGTAAAGAAACCGGAAAATCAGATTCCATGCACAGCAGCGGTGCATATACAGTGTAGAGCGTCGAGAGAATCGTTCGATGTGGATCTACGTAGAAGGTCTCTGGATCGAGGACGAGACCGAAGCTAAATTCACCGTGAAACGGGGGCATTGCATCTCGATCATTCCTCCGGTATGCGATACACACCGAGGCGTTCGAATAGACGCGCGAGCAAGAAGGCGTCCACACCTATTTTCTTCTTCCGTAAACTTCTTCCGCGATTGAGATAGCAACACACACAATATATATATATATATATATATATATATATATATATATATATATATATATGTATGTATGTATAGTCGAAGCAAAAGATAATAAGGTCCAAGCCGGTAAGACGAACCGGGAAGCTTTTACACGGTTTGACAAAAAAGAAAATGGCGCGAATCGTGCGACGCTTATCTCGATAAAATGCTTCTACGAGACACGTATTAAATTTTATCACTTCCGGGAAAGAAAAAAAATTGTAAACTTTCTGGAGTAACGTTATAAATATAAAATTGAACTTGCGATCCGACGCAATCCGACATTGGAAATATTTCGGTGGTCCATTTTTGCTCCCCGCTATACAGAGTGAGTTTCATAAGATGTCTCAAACTTTATTTTAAGGTAGATGGGATCGTTACAAACAAAAGTTGCAAATTCACATTAGGAATATTTTTAATAGGTTACGAGATATAAATTTGAGAAGCGTTGGAACCGCCCACTCCCCACCCTAGTTGTAGAGGTGGAATTTAGAGCAGTCAATTTTATTTATTATTTTATTATTCTGTCATTTTTATTTCTCGAGCATTGGCTGCTCTGAATTTTGCAACCCCAAATGTAACGCCCTACACGGTAATGTTTCTATGGCTAGGGCGTGGAGTGGGCGGGTCCAACGCTTCTCAGCGCGTTCTGATTGGACCAACTTAAAAAATTTATATCTTGCAAACTATTAAAAATATCGCCAATGTATATTTGCAACTTTTGTTGATAATGATTCCATCTACCGTAAAATAAAGTTCGAGACACCTTATGAAACTCACATTATATAAATGTCAAAAACTTTCAATTTTCCGAAGTAAAGTTGTAACTACAAAATTGAATTTACGATTCGACGATTGGAAATATTTCGGTGGTCCATTTTTGTTCCCTACTATAACATGTCGACGAAACGAGCGTTAACGAGTCGCATCGACATTCGCCGTTACGAAAAACCAGGTACGCTCGGATGCGTTGCGAAAAATTGCGTTTCCGAATTTTATTGCCACAGTTGATAAACTCGACCGTGAACCGACCTGCCACGAGGCTTACCGAAGTGACCTGAACGTCCTTTGGTATCGCTTCCTCAATATTACGCATTCGCGCAAACAAAGTGATAAAAAATCTTATCCTGCAGTGCGACGAAACCGAGTTTTCTAGAAATGTACGCGGCTAAGAAGTATATTTGTTTCAATTATACTCGCCCTATTAATTGTATTTAAATGGATTTCGTCTGTTATCAAATATTCAATACGAGTAATTAAAACAATTGAAGCGCAAAAAGCAGGGGGCATGGTAAAAATTCGACGTAGATATTGATGATATAGGAACATGCACGAGATAACGTGCATAACGTTTTATAGCGTCTAGTCGGCTAAATGATAAAACGAAATAGGTGGCACTTACACGTGTCTCGCCACCTTCCTCGACGTTCCTTGAGTGTTAGCTTCGGTATGGTAAAACAATCATTTTACTTATTTCTAGATTTTTTACTTCTATTATATATAGAATCCGTCGAAAATTATTCTAATATGAAATAATTACGAACCAGAATTAATGTTCTATTACGTAAGATATATAATTTTTGTAGAATGTATATTAAAGAATAGTTGATGGTGATTATGAGTATAATAATACAAATTGATTTAATTAATTATGATAGAGAATAATGGTAAATATTTACTAGGTGCGCAAGTAAGTTGTCGGGTTTCAAACATAGATGTCGCTCGCGACACTTGTACCTGGTATGCAGACCTGAAATTGGCTGTGTTTATAGCTTGGACATCTATTGAGAAAACGCAGTGATAATATCAATAGATATCGTAACATAGCGATCTTTTTTCTAACGTCTACCATATCAAACTTCGTACCGAAAAAAGCAGTATCTGCGGGAAATATTGCTTTTCTACTTCAACTTGAAAAAAATTGCAGCTGAAGCACGTCGCTTACTTGAGGCGGTGTACGGTTATCATGCAAGCGGTTCAGAAGTGGTGATAAGGAGCGCTCCGGAAGACCGCAAACGTTTGAGGACGCCGATTTGCAAACGTTATTGGACGAAGATCATAGACAAACGGAAGATCAACTTGCAGAGACATTAAATGTGACTCGGGAATGCATTTCCAAACGTTTGCACACTATGGGAACGATTCATAGGGACGGAAAGTGAGTGCGGCATGCGTTAAACGAGAGACAGATGGTAAATCGAAGAGCCACTTCGAAAAATTTTGCTTTTGAAGCACCATAGAAAACGTTTCCTGCATCAAATTATTACAGGCGTCAAAAAATGAATATATTTAGAGAACACCAAACGCAAAAAATCGTGGTTTTCACTTGACGAAGCATCAACATCGACTGCAGGGTCAAATCGCTTCGGAAAGAACAAGAATGTTCTGCGTTTGGTGGGACCAGAAAGGAATTGTATACCATGAGCTGCTAAAACCTGGCGAAACTGTCAATGGGCATCGCTACCGACAACAGCTGATTAATTTAAACGAGGCATTGCTGGAAAACGGTCAGAATGGGATACGAGATACGAGCGTGTGATATTGCAGCAAGACAACGCTCCATGCCATCGCAATTCCATAGTCCAGGAGACCATCAAAACGCTTAAATGGGATCTGCTACCACACCCGCTGTATTCGTCAGACCTGCCTCTTCGGACTACCACCTGTTCTAGTTGATAACGCATGGCTTGGGTGGGCTGCACTTAGCCAGTTATGAGGCAGTTCAAAATTTGTTGTCGGAATGGTTTCAGCCAAAAGGCGCCCGAGAGATGGGAAAAATGTGTGACCAGCGAGGGACAATACTTCGAATAAACCATTTTTTTCTATTTACCTTCAAATTTTCAATTTCTTACTTATCAAAAAAGCCCGGAAACTTAGTTGCGTACCCAAAAATTACGACTTTAACACTTTTATTTATTCTTTAGAAATCATGAAGAAATCGTTTTCCTTTTTACTTTTTTCCAACACAATGTTTCCCGTGATGACTGAATCATAAGACTTTGGACACAGATAATTTAGTGTTATACCGCACGATTATCGCACTGCAACTTTAATAATTCGGGATATACTAGTAAAGGATTGGAACGTAAATGAAACATCGAAGTAAAAAAGAATAGTTTATTGACACTTGAACAAGAGAAAAGGAAGATGGATTTCTTATGCGAATCCGTGGCGCCGCTCGTACAGGTTTTAAATTTAGTTTCAGGCTATCTCAATGTTAGCTTGCTGATCCTTTTACATCTTATAACTGAAACAACCATGCCAGCATTGTTTTATTATTTTGTGCTCCAAATCTGGTTTACATTATTTACCAGATTTGGAGATTATTTTTCGGAGTCATTTTTATGTGGAATTTGGCTGACTATGTAGCCTATGGAGCGCATTAATCTCGGTCATTCGCTTGTCTTCTACTTTTACGCAATTTCGAATAAAGTTCAAGTTTATTATTTATTCTTCGTCTCTTACATCGACAATTATGTTTTTTGGTGGTACAAAGTGTATTTGTGCGCAAATTATTCGGGACATATATGAACATGTGTATTTGTCATGTGCGTTGATTAAATATTGAGATTGTTGGTATTATAATCTTTAGGTAGACGAAGAAATCAAAGGGCGACGGCGGTAACTGCTCCCTCCTTTCGCAACTTTTTAAATTGTTGTAACATTGCATGGAAAGAAAGTTTCGCGACTGATGTATGTTGGTTTTGGAGTGGGCGGTGGCCATTCCGACAAGGGTAGACATTGACGGTGGTAACATGCCTGGAATATAGATGAACCGTATGAAGTTTTTTCGAACTACTTATGGTTGTGCACGGAGTTCTAAGCAATTTCTTCAAATTTATGGCAGCGGTACCGTGAATAATACACTGCCATTAGAACGCGTTTTAAAATCGCATTTTTAAATAATTACACGAGTTGAAAAGATTGGATTTTGCACTACTTTACATGAGATACTTACTTTATCATCATCGCACCATGTTCCACTGTCCGGAAGTAATCGAAATGGAAGGTGGGAAAAGCGACGCCGAACATAGCCGCCATTGGGTGTTGCATAACCGCAAAGTAACATGTAGCAGTTACCGACAGATAACTGCTCTAGGTCCTGAAACACGTTAAATTTCAATTATACCAATTTTTTTTTTCGTTCGAAAAAGACACAAGGTAATACGTTCAGTGATCGATAAACAGTCTCACCACACATGCAACATCAAATCCTAAATCTTGGCATTGTTGTTCTCGAGTTTTTATCGGACTCCTTGTGCTTGTGTGGCGCTGTCGAAAAAAGTACACTTGAACATAATAGAATTTGACGACTCGAAATATATAAATTAATTATATTGGTTCAAAGGCGTGGTAGCATTACTATATATTAGCTCGTTGCTGAGTTATAGTGCATAGTTTCATATACATATTCGATTTGTTCCTATATCTAGGTACATATGTATATGTTAATGACCCGCGTTATATTATATAGAATGACAACATAAATAGAGAATTCATCGACAGACAAGCCAGAAAAGAAGAATTTTCATCAAAAAATGAGGGTGAGAAATTAGTTCGTTAACGCAGAAGATAAGGATTGAGATATAAAATCTTGATTTGCCTCTAACGGGGTGATCGATATACTGCAGAGTCACCGATATTTTAATCAAGACAATATTCTAAAGAGGTTTCCTTACTTGACGGCAACCCACAAGATTATTTTCCTCCGGACACTGTGGCATTCCCTCTCCCGCATCGACACACTTCTTGTTTCTGCAAATCTAAAAAACGAGCGCAACATATCGCGATTAAATATACAGTCAATATCATGAATTGCGCCGCGAAGTAATATACGAAATTATATACTGACTTTGGATGGACCGCACGCCGTTCCATCAGGAATCCCCTCGCGAACTATAATTTTTTGCGATGAGTATCCGCTGAATCCTCTACGTCCGCAAGTTAAGACCTCGCAGGGATTAACTTTTTTATCGTACTGCAATGCGCCGAAAATAAAGTTATTCCAAAAAGTAGATAACGCCAGCAATATATTTGATAAATATTTTAGGAGATATAGGAGATTGTTAAATACATTCGTACCTCGCAAGCAACGCGAAATCCTCGTTGCCGACATTGCTCAAGGCGATCTGGTACCCTGGAAGGATATATAAATCTAAAATAAAGGCAAGAAGAAATTGACGAAGACAAAGACGCGGCGGAATCTGTTCCAAACTATTGAAAATGAAATACCGTTTTTCTGTACCATTTACGATTAGATTGTGCATATATCTCTTTATTTTACTGTAGGAAAGTTTCTTTAAATCTATGTTTGAAAAACGAAGATGGAAATACGTCATCACTAACCCATATTGAGGTCTTTACATGGGTCATAAGAAATATGATTTATTTGTCGTGTAGGAATATCATTTGAAAAATCGCAGAAGATTGTAACGCGTGAGTCAAATACTTTTTCGAATGATCTTTCGAACGAGATGAGAGAAGGAGCGAACCCACCAAGCACGCCATTACTCTCAACTTTTTTTAGAAAATTCTAATTACGCGGGTGAAGTCGATTTACAAATACACATTTATAGTATACTCTCGCACTTATGAAAGTTTCGCATTACCCTTCGACCGTAAACTCTGGTGACCAATTTAGAACAAACATGACTACGGTGATGATTATGGGGAATCCGGATCTTTGATACATGTTGCAGTAGTTCTGATTCGGTGTATGTACACATCCGTTTTGCGTTTGAAACAAAAGATGCGAGCGTTAGCAATCTATTTTTTCTTTCGAATCCATAGAATAGTGATTATTATAAATACCTTTATATCGGCGTGAATACTTCAAGTAAGATTTTCTGAGAAGAAGATAACTTTGACGAACAAAGGTTGTAACGTAGTAAAAATTCCAAGTAGCTGTGTCTAGCGAAGACTGTGTGCTACGGCTTATATAGCGACATGTCGACGAAACGAACGTTGACGAGTCGCATCGACATTCGCCGTTAGGAAAAACGAGGCACGTTCGGATTCGTTGCGAAAAATTGCGTTTCCGAATTTGATTGCCACAGTTGATAAACTCGACCGTGAAGAATACTGGCACGGGGCTTGCCGAAGTGTCCAGAACGTTCTTTGGTATCGCTTCCTCAATATTATTCATTCGCGCAAACAAAATAATAAAAAATCTTATCCCGCAGTCCGACGAAACCGAGTTTTCAAGAAACGTACGCGGTTAAGAAGTATATTTTTTCAATTATATTCGCCCTATTAATTGCATTTCAATAGATTTCGCTTCTTACGAAATATTCAGTACGGGTAATTAAAACAATGGAAGCGCAGAAAGCACGGGGCACGGTAAAAATTCGACGAATGATATTGGTGATATAGAAAAGAAAATGCACGAGATAACGTGCACAACGTTTTATAGCGTCTAGTCGGCTAAATGATAAAACGAAATAGGTGGCACTTACACGTGTCTCGCTACCTTCCTCGACGTTTTTTGAGCGTTAGCTTCGGTATGGTAAAGCAATCATTTTACTTATTTTCAGATTGTTTACTTCTATTATATATAGAATCCGTCGAAAATCATTCTAATATGAAATAATTGCGAACCAGAATTAATATTCTATTACGTAGAATATATAATTTTTGTAGAATGTATATTAGAGAATAGTTGACGGTGATTATGAGTATAATAATACAAATTGATTCAATTAATTATGATAGAGCATAATGGTAAATATTGACTAGGTGCTCAAGTAAGTTGTCGGGTTTCAAACATAGATGTCGTTAGCGACACTTGTAACTGGTATACAGACCTGAAATTGGCTGTGTTTATAGCTTGGACATCTATTGAGAAAACCCAGTGATAATATCAATAGATATCGTAACATAGCGATCTTTTTTCTAACGTCTACCATATCAAACTTCGTACCGAAAAAAGCAGCATCTGCGGGAAATATTGCTTTTTGTTAGAGTTGGCACATCGGAATGACGAAATAATCGGGAGGTCGAACAAACTTATAATCCGTACATATATTTATTCAAGAAACACAAAACAATATAATAAGAACAGTTAGTCGTAAGAAGACGTGTCACGGTTTCAACGTATCGTTGTATCCAGAGAAAAAGTGAAACATGAGAGAGGAAACGCACAGTGCGCTCCGCGAAGGGTCGGCGTGAGCCAGCAGCGCCGCTAGCGCCTGCCAGGCGAACTCGTCCGAATGCAAGGGTACGAATTGTCGAATCTCTAACACTTTTCTACTTCAACTTGAAAAAAACGGCAGCTGGAGCACGTCGCTTACTTGAGGCGGCGATACGGTTATCATGCAAGCGGTTCAGAAGTGGCGACAAGGAGCGCTCCGGAAGACCGCAAACGTTTGAGAACGCCGATTTGCAAACGTTATTGGACGAAGATCATACACAAATGGAAGATCAACTTGCAGAGACATTAAATGTGACTCGGGAATGCATTTCCAAACGTTTGCACGCTATGGGAACGATTCATAGGGACGGAAAGTGAGTGACGCATGCGTTAAATGAGAGACAGATGGTAAATCGAAGAGCCACTTCCAAAATTTTGCTCTTGAAGCACCATAGAAAACGTTTCCGGCATCAAATTATTACTGGCGTCAAAAAATGAATATATTTAGAGAACCCCAAATGCAAAAAATCGTGGTTTTCACTTGGCGAAGTATCAACATCGACTGCAGGGTCAAATCGCTTCGGAAAGAACAACAATGTTCTGCGTTTGGTGGGACCAGAAAGGAATTGTATACCATGAGCTGCTAAAACCTGGTGAAAGTGTCAATGGGCATCGCTACCGACAACAGCTGATTAATTTAAACGAGGCATTGCTCGAAAAACGGTCAGAATGGGATACGAGATACGAGCGTGTGATATTGCAGCAAGACAACGCTCGATGCCATCGCAATTCCATAGTCCAGGAGAGCATCAAAACGCTTAAATGGGATCTGCTACCACACCCGCTGTATTCGTCAGACCTGCCTCTTCGGACTACCACCTGTTCTGGTTGATAACGCATGACTTGGGTGGGCTGCACTTTGCCAGTTATGAGGCAGTTCAAAATTTGTTGTCGGAATGGTTTCAGTCAAAAGGCGCCCAAGAGATGGGAAAAATGTGTGACCAGCGAGGGACAATACTTCGAATAAACCATTTTTTTCTATTTACCTTCAAATTTTCAATTTTTTACTTATCAAAAAAGCCCGGAAACTCAGTTGCGTACCCAGAAATTACGACTTTAACACTTTTATTTATTCTTTAGAAAACATGAAGAAATCGTTTTCCTTGTTACTTTTTTCCGACACAATGTTTCCCGTGATGACTGAATCATAAGACTTTGGACACAGATAATTTAGTGTTATACCGCACGATTATCGCACTGCAACTTTAATAATTCGGGATATACTAGTAAAGGATTGGAACGTAAATGAAACACCGAAGTAAAAAAGAATAGTTTATTGACACTTGAACAAGAGAAAAGGAAGATGGATTTCTTATGCGAATCCGTCGCGCCGCTCGTACAGGTTTTAAATTTAGTTTCAGACTATCTCAATGTTAGCTTGCTGATCCTTTTACACAGTTATAAGTGAAACAGCCATGCCAGCATTGTTTTATTATTTTGTGCTCCAAATCTGGTTTACATTATTTACCAGGTTTGGAGATTATTTTTCGGAGTCATTTTTATGTGGAATTTGGCTGACTATGTGAAAGTCGGCGTTTGCGTAGCGTCTAATCGAAGGAAGAATTTTCTCAGGAGCACATTAGTCTCGGTCGTTCGCTTGTCTTCTACTTTTACGCAATTTCGAATAAAGTATAGAGTTTATTATTTATTCTTCGTCTCTTACATCGACAATTATGTTTGTTGGTGGTACAAGGTGTACTTGTGAACGAATTATTCGGGACATATATTAACATATGTATTTGTGGCGTGCGTTGATCAAACATTGAGATTGTTGTTATTATAATCTTTAGGTAGACGAAAAAATCAAAGGACGACGGCGGTAACTGCTCCCTCCTTATGCAAGTGATTAAATATTTGTAGCATTGCATGGCCAGAAACTTTCACAATCGGTGTATGTTGGTTTTGGAAGGGACGGTGGCCATTCCGACAAGGGTATACATGTTTTTTCATAACATGCCTGGAATATAAATGAACCGTATGAAGTTTTTTCGATCTACTTATGGTTCTGCATCGACTTCTAAGCAATTTCTCCCAACTTATGGTCGTGGCATCGTAAATAATATACTGCTATTAGAACAAGCATTAAAATCGCATTTGGAATGAATTGCGCTGGTCGAAAAGATCGGATGGAACATGAGGTACTTACTTCGTCCACGTGGCACCATGATCCAGTGATTGGTAATAATGAAAATGGGAGATTTTTCCTGCCACCGTGAACATATTGGTCGTCCGATATTTTATAACCACAGTCTAGGTGCCTGCAGCTACGGACAATTATTCCCTCTGGTTTCTAAAAAGCGCGAAAATGTCAGTTTTTAGAAAAAAAAAATTTTTTCGTTCAGCATAATCTAGTATGTTCAGTGATCGACAAAGTCTCACCACACACGCAACATCAAATCCAAAATCCTGGCATTGTTGTTCTCGAGTTTTTACCAGATCGTTTCTGAGTTGACGGCGCTATCAAAAAAAGTACACTTGAACATAACAAAATTTGTCGCCGCAAAATATACAAATAAATCATATTGGTCCAAGGGTATCATTATATCACTGCGTGTTATCTCGTTACTGAATTTTCGTGCATAGTTAGGATCTATATTCATATTGGATTTTTCTAATACGATTATACCACGTATACATTTATATGTATATATATATATATATATATTAGGATCGCCGAAAGAAAGAACTTTCATCAAAAATTGAGGGTGAGAAATTAGTTCCTTAACACAAAAAATAAGGATTATGATATAAAAACTTGATTTGCCTCTAACGGGGTGATCGATATATTGCAGAGTCATCATGCGAATTGTAGAACAATCATTTTAATCAAGATAATATTCTAAAGAGGTTTCCTTACTCGAAGGCAATGCACGAGATTATTTTCCTGCGGACACTGCGGCATTCCCTCTCCCGCATCGACACACTTCTTGTTTCTGCAAATCTGAAAAACGAACGCAACATATCGTGATTAAATATTAACCAATATCATGAATTATGATCCACGAAGTAACATACGACATTATATACTGACTTTGGATGGACCGCACGCCATTCCATCAGCAATCCCCTCGCGAACTATAATTCTTTGCGATGTGTATCCGGCGTGTTCTCTACGTCCGCAAGTTAAGACCTCGCAGGGATTAATTTTGGTATCGTACTGCAATACGCCGAAAAGAAAGTTATTACAAAAAGCAGGCAACGCCAGCAATATATTTGATAAATATTTTACGAGATATAGGAGATTGTTAAATAAATTCGTACCACGCAAGCAACATCATATCCGCGTTGCTGACATTGGTCATGGCGACTTGGTACCCTTGAAGGATTAAATACAAATATAAAGTCGGCAAGACAAAATTGGGGAAGAGGAAGGCTACGAAATTTGTTATAAACTATTGAATATGAACTACCGTTTTTCTATACTATTTAGGCTATGCATATGTCATATTCAACATTTTCCAACGATTTCTTTTTAGTTTCATTCAGGAACACTTTATCGATAATTCTATGTAGGGTTTGAGAGGATATTCGAAATAGCAAATTTTTCGGACAAACCCAAAGTGTTTTATAAAGACACGTTAAATGTACTTTCGTACTTATGAAAGTTTCACATTACCCTTCGACAGTAAAATCTGGTGACCACGTTAGAACAAACATGGCTAGGGTGATGATTATGGGAAATGCAGATCTTCGATGCATCTTGAGGTAATTCTGATTCGGTAGATGTACACATTCGTTTCACGTTTGGAAGAAAAGATGCGAACGTTAGCAATATTCTTTCTTTCGAATCCATAGATTCGCGATTATAATAAATACCTGTCTATGAAAGTTTGTTCCGTAGTGAAGATTGCAAGCGACTATAACTAATGAAGACTGTGCCACGACTTATGTAGCGACGTGTCGACGAAACGAACGTTGACGAGTCGCATCGACATTCGCCGTTAGGAAAAACGAGGCACACTCGGATTCGTTGCGAAAAATTGCGTTTCCGAATTTGATTGCCACAGTTGATAAACTCGACCGTGAAGAATACTGGCACGAGGCTTGCCGAAGTGTCCAGAACGTTCTTTGCTATCGCTTCCTCAATATTATGCATTTGCGCAAACAAAATAATAAAAAATCTTATCCTGCAGTGCGACGAAACCGGGTTTTCTAGAAACGTACGCGGTTAAAAAGCATATTTTTTTTCAATTATACTCGCTCTATTAATTGTATTTCAATAGATTTCGACTCTTATGAAATATTCAATACGAGTAATTAAAACAATTGAAACGCAGAAAGCACGGGGCACGGTAAAAATTCGACGTAGATATTCGCGATATAGGAAAATGCGCGAGATGACGTGCACGACGTTTTATAGCGTCCAGTCGGCTAAATGATAAAACGAAATAGGTGGCACTTACACGTGTCTCGCCACCTCCCTCGACGTTTCTTTAGCGTTCGCTTCGGTTTTGTAAAATCATCATTTTACTAATTTCTAAATTTCTTCTATTATATACAGAAATCATTCTAATATGAAATAATTCGGGATCAGAAATAATATTCTATTACGTAGGATATATAATTTTTGTACAATGTATGTTAGACAATAGTTGATGGTTATGAGGATAATAATACAAATTGGTTAATTAATTATGATAGAAAATTATGATAAATATTTAATTACGACTTTAACACTTTTGTTTATTTCTAAGGAATTTTGAAGAAATCGTTTTCCTTTTTACTTTTCTGCGGCACGATGTTTCCCGAAATAAAATATCCTGCCGAAATCCTCTTTTGCTCTGAATATATTGTGACAGGAATTTGTCAAAACTCTCGCCGTCATCACTCGAACGTGTTACCCGCGCGAATCTAAGTTAATAGAAAAGAGATGACGCACGTTAACATAGGGGTCGCACTTGCAAAGATGCGGATTGGCCAGCGACCTATAGAATCGGTCGCGTTCGGGTAACAACGAATTCCATAGAGAGGGAGGTGTCGCCGATCATCGACACACGTAGGAGAGTTCGATCCAAACCGTTAATCGTCCAAGTCTTGTCGAAAATAATTAGAATCTTCACCCTGAAGTAATGAGACATGGCTTAGAGTCAACAAAACGCTGATTATTCAATATTGATCGTCTTGGTCAGTTCGCGGAGCATTTGTAATTCGCGAATTTGATAAAAGATGTAATAATAAGTATAATAACGAGATCCGAAAAGTGAAAACCAATACGTTACCGGACGTCAGCCTGTGACCACAGAAATCAATATTGTCAAAGAGAATCAGGAAGGCGAATTTAAGCAATAAATTAGATCAATCGCGTAAGCATCTGAAAATCTTTCTTTTTCGAAATTTCTGCATAAATCTTTCTCTGTTGGATTCCAACGTTTTCCCACCCTGAGCATTGTCTCAAATTCCGTAGCAAAATTAAATGAATTGCTAGTTCTTGTTCTGAACTAGCTGGCGCCCAACAATTTGTCATGAAATATAATATTTAGAGCCCTGGCAACCAAACGGCCCAGGCCACGCCATGTGAAGTGTACGTCGAATTTCGACAAAATAAAATATACTGTCTCAATATATATTGTCACGCCGTTGGGAGGGAGTAGGAAAGTTAGAATGGTAATAAGAAAAACCAATATAACAATGCAAATACCAATTTTTATTGCTACGCTATGACGCACGGCGCACTATCTCCGGGGTAGGTAACTAACAGAAAAAAGAAATATTTGTGTAATAACACTTAAACAACAAAAAAAAAAAAAAAATATTTACATGATGTAACTAATTATGCGCGCCAGTTAATTGTAATGAATAGAAAGTAACAAAAATAATTACTGAACTTTTACGTGTTTGGGGAATGAAGTGCTAGCTTGACAGTAAGGGAAAGGGTCAGACGGACGAGGGATCTCAGGGGGAGGTTCGCCGACGCGATGGCCTCTTAATAATTACCACTGGCTATAATTACCCTCAACTCGCAAGAATATAATTTGGAAATATATAATGCGTTAGTTATTCCCGACATCATCGCTTACTTGTAAGTATTTTGGTCGGTTATTGGGCGAGTGGCAATAGGGGAACGGGGGAGATGTTGTGTACAAGGACTTTGTGTATCGGGAGAAGGTCGGTCAAGTGTAGGTCGATCGCGCGATTCGCGCGATCGTATAATCTCGTTCGTTCGACAATTGTTGTTGGCAAGGGTTGTGGTGGGGTTCAGACGGGGAAGGAAGACCATTAATCGTGCTTACTGTACTACTCGCAAATTGACTTTTTATAATTTTTACAGCTGTCCCACACGACTATTTTACGTAAAAGAAAAACTCTGGCCAAAAACAAAGGGTAACGCAAACAATACAAAGGGCGGGGTACGCTATACAATTCGCATGCAAAAAGGGAATAGATTTTCCGAAGTGTGCCGGTAATGATGACCTGTGCAAACATTTACCAATCTCATGAAGAATTTTCCTCTTCGTTCCTTCCTCGTCTCGTCTCTCTCTCTCCTGTCTCATCTTTCCTTTCCGTACCCTCGATCACGATTCTCCTGTTTGCCTTTATCGCTCTGTCCTTTCACACGCTGCACACTCTCACTCACTCAAAACTCTAATTTTTCGTCCACTCTAAAATGCAAGTCTGTGTTGCTGATTTTTCTTTTCTGTTCTCTGTAAACTCCAACTCTCACAAAATTTTTGTTAATCTTGCCTATCCGGCGGCTCGTCGCAAAGCGAAGATCTCTCCTCCTTCGCTGATTAGCGGGCTCGATCATTGGGCAGCAGTGTCACGGGTCGATAGGGGAAGGATCGAGCGTATGATCGATCATGATTGTCGCTATCGGGATCTAGTGGGGACAGGCAGGTAATTAGATCGGTCGGTATATTAGGGATATTTGCGTATTGGAAGTATGATTGCGGGTAATCGGAATTTTTGGGATCGCCGAGAGCTGCTGCCTTTTTCGTCCTTTCTTATCGCCGGTTAGCCGATGGATGGCTTCGGGGCGGAGACGGACGGCTGAGTTCTCTTCATAGATGATTGATTATGAGTGCGGTGTGTCCGTGTGTGACGATCTGGACGGGCATGATGTTGACGATGGTGTTGACTTCGGGGCTAGCGGGTCGATCCTCTTCTCGATAAGTGTTCGCACAGGCCTTAAAATATGTAGCAAAAGGAAGGGAAAATAATATTACGCTACTTGCCTTGCTTTTGAGCTTTTCCGTGGGGACGGCTGCCTTTGGGACGAGCCGGGTGCAAGGGAGATATTGTACAACGTTACAATATATAGATATAGGTATATAGAGCGGAAGTAAACGATGTTTGGTAAAGAACGGATCGCGATCTCGCGAACGGAGCAAAGAAAAGTGCGAGTCAGAGAGAAAGAGAGGCGAAGAATCGACAACGCGTGTCTTCGAGTCTCGACCTCTTCTCTGTCTCTTCAAGCGCTGTCATCCGCTTCCCTTCCTAACGACCTCGTTTTCCACAAGTCAGATTCCAAGTTCTACGTATAGGGAGCAGAATTTACACCCGTGTTTCCCGCTTATACTTGTGTGACCTTTTTGTATCACGGTAGCTAAAAAATAATTACATCTTTTTACCAATTATTAAAGTTATACTTCCTTAGGCACGCTAGGCAGTCGTGATGGGAGTGTATTTATTTTTACCACGAAGTTAGTAAGAATTTTTTTGTTTTCTTTTCGGTTTAAAGTTATCCGTGTGGTGCGCATTTGGCATGTGCTATGCCAGCTCTATCGCGAAGTAACATACTGAAATAGTACGCAACATTTCCGCAGACCCAAGTGGCGTACTTTGGACGCATATGCGCGTTGAGTCTAATTCTGTCAGTTGTTCAATGAACTCAAGTTAATTATGAGGTGTTCTCATTGTTCTGAAAATTATGGTTTAAGATTGAAGGTTATAATAATGAAAGTGTTATTGAATTTTTAAAGTTATTGAAGTTATTATTTAGTGAATCATTCCATTTTATATTGTTATTTTTAACTGCCTTCTTTTAAAAGATTGTAATATGCGACTTATGTTGTTTTTGGTGTTTCTTAGTTTCGAAGATGCCTAAAATAAACGTGGAAAAATGCAAAACTTACAATAAGAGTAACGAAGCCGGTAAAAAGAATATACCAACAGAACGAGCACGCACTTCCCGACTACGTTAAAAAGAAAACAAAATGAACTGTATAAAATAAATATTATATAATTCAATTTAAGCTTTATTTATTCAAACATCTATTCATGGTATTTAATGTCGTTTATCGTTCATTGAACTAAGTTAAAATTTGTTTGAATCCGTAAAAAAATCCTTTTACTCGCGCCAAAGATGTATAACTTTGACGTAGGAAATGAACGCATATTTCTTGCCCGAAAAAGCGTTTTTCGACTTTGGGCATAGTTAATTTAGTGTTATATTGTGCGATTATCGCACCGGACTTTAATAATTCGGGATATACTAGTAAAGGATTGGAACGTAAATGAAACAGCGAAGTAAAAAAGAATAGTTTATTGACCCTTGAACAAGAGAAAGGGAAGATAGATTTCTTATGCAAATCCGTCGCGCCGCTCGTACAGGTTTTAAATTTAGTTTCAGACTGTCTCAATGTTAGCTTGCTGGTCCTTTTACACAGTTATAATTGAAACGTCTATTGTTTTATTATTTTGTGCTCCAAATCTGGTTTACATTATTTACTAGATTTGGAGATTATTTTTCGGAGTCATTTTTATGTGGAATTTAGCTGACTATGTGAAAGTCGGCGTTCGTGTAGCCTCCGATCGAAGAAGGAATTTTCTCAGGAGCATGTTAGTCTCTGTCATTCGCTTGTCTTCTACTTTTACGCAATTTCGAATAAAGTATAGAGTTCATTATTTATTCTTCGTCTCTTACATCGACAATTATGTTTGTTGGTGGTATAAGCTGTATTTGTGAACAAATTATTCGAGACATACATTAACATATGTATTTGTCACGTGCGTTGATCAAACATTTGGATCGTTGTTATGACAATGTATAGGTAGGTGACGAAATTAAACGACGATGGCGGTAACTGCTCCCTCCTTTCGCAAGTTATTAAATTGTTGTAGTATTGCATGGCCAGAAATTTTCGCAACCAGTGTATGCTGGTGTTGGGACGGACGGTGGCCATTCCGACAAGGGTATACATGTTTGTAGATAACATGCCTGGAATATAAATGAACCGTATGAAGTTTTTTCGTGCTACTTATGATTGTGCATGGAGTTCTAAGCAATTTCTTCGAATTTATGGCAGCGGTACCGTGAATAATACACTGCCATTAGAACAAGTATTAAAATCGCATTTTTTAATAATTACAGTGGTGGAAAAGATTAGATGGAACACTACTTTACTTGAGATACTTACTTTACCAACGTCGCACCATGTTCCAACGGTTGGTAGTAATCGAAATGGGAGATGGCGACGCCGAACATAGCCGCCATCCGATGTTGCATAACCGCAAAGTAACTCGTGACAACCACCGACAGTTGAGCACCTTACATTCTAAAACACGTAAAATTTCAATTTTTAGATTTTTTTTCGTTCGAAAAAGGCACAAGCTAGTACGTTCAGTGATCGACAAACAGTCTCACCAGACACGCAACATCAAATCCATAATCTTGGCATTGTTGTTCTCGAGTTTTTATCGGACTCGTTGTGGTTGTGTAGCGCTGTCGAAAAAAGTACACTTGAACATAATAGAATTTGACGACTCGAAATATATAAATTAATTATATTGGTCCAAGGATGTGGTTATATTACTGTATGTTATCTCGTTGCAGAATTATCGTGCATAGTTAGGATCTATATTCATATTGGATTTTTCTAATACGATTATACCATGAATACACTTATATGTAGGTACGTATATATTAGGGTCGCCCGCTACTTTACATAAAACGACGACATGAATATAGAATTCATCGGCAGATAAGACATACCTTGCTGCACGAAAGGAAGAACTTTCATCAAAAAGTGAGGGTGAGAAATTAGTTCGTTAACGCAGAAAATAAGGATTATGATATAAAAACTCGATCTGCCTCTAACGGGGCGATCGATATATTGCAGAGTCACCGATATTTTAATCAAGACAATATTCTAAAGAGGTTTCCTTACTGCCTTGCAAGACTGGAGATTATTTTCCTCCGGACATTGTGGCATTCCCTCTGCCGCATGGACACACTTCTTGTTTCTGCAAATCTGAAAAACGGATGCAAGATATCGCGATTAAATATTCAGTCAATATCATGAATTGTGTACGCGAAGTAATATACGAAATTATATACTGACTTTGGATGGACCGCACGCCGTTTCATCAGGAATCCCCTCGCGAAATATAATTTTTTGCGATGAGTATCCGCTGTATCCTTTACGTCCGCACGTTAAGACCTCGCAGGGATTAATTTTGGTATCGTACTGCAATGCGCCGAAAAGAAAGTTATTACAAAAAGCAGGCAACGCCAGCAATATATTTGATAAATATTTTACGAGATATAGGAGATTGTTAAATAAATTCGTACCACGCAAGCAACGTCATATCCGCGTTGCTGACATTGGTCATGGCGACTTGGTACCCTTGAAGGATTAAATACAAATATAAAGTCGGCAAGGCAAAATGGGCGAAGAGGAAGGCTACGAAATTTGTTATAAACTATTGAATATGAAATACCGTTTTTCTATACTATTTAGGCTATGCATATGTCTTTATTTTACTGTAAAAAAGTTTCAAACGCATATCGCACAGCTCGAACATTTATATTATTCTTTACGGAGGTTCGACATATTTGGAAGCCACTCTCTGGTCCCAAAATGTGCCTTGGCTTCAAATTAAAATTTCTTCAAAACTATTCAACATTTTCCAACGATTTCTTTTTAGTTTCGTTCAGGAAGACTTTATCGATAATTCTAGATAGGGTTTAAAAGGATATTCGAAATAGCAAATTTTTCGGACAAACCCAAATTGTTTTCTAAAGACACATTTTTATGTACTTTCGTACTTATGATAGTTTCACATTACCCTTCGACAGTAAAATCTGGTGACCACGTTAGAACAAACATGGCTAGGGTGATGATTATGGGAAATGGAGATCTTCGATGCATCGTGCAGTAATTCTGATTCGGTAGATGTACACATCCGTTTCAAGTTTGGAAGAAAAGATGCGAACGTTAGCATTATTCTTTCTTTCGACTTCATAGATTCGCGATTATAATAAATACCTGTCTATGAAATTTTGTTCCGTTGTGAAGATTACAAGTGGCTGTGTCTAGCGAAGACTGTGCCACGACTTATATAGCGACATGTCGACGAAACGAACGTTGACGAGTCGCATCGACATTCGCCGTTAGGAAAAACGAGGCACGTTCGGATTCGTTGCGAAAAATTGCGTTTCCGAATTTTATTGCCACAGTTGATAAACTCGACCGTGAAGCGACCTGCCACGAGGCTTGCCGAAGTGTCCAGAACGTTCTTTGGTATCGCTTCCTCAATATTATGCATTCGCGCAAACAAAATAATAAAAAATCTTATCCCGCAGTGCGACGAAACCGAGTTTTTCTAGAAACGTACGCGGTTAAGAAGTCTATTTTTTCAATTATATTCGCCCTATTAATTGCATTTCAATAGATTTCGCTTCTTACGAAATATTCAGTACGGGTAATTAAAACAATGGAAGCGCAGAAAGCACGGGGCACGGTAAAAATTCGATGAATGATATTGGTAATATAGGAAAGAAAATGCACGAGATAACGTGCACAACGTTTTATAGCGTCTAGTCGGCTAAATGATAAAACGAAATAGGTGGCACTTACACGTGTCTCGCTACCTTCCTCGACGTTTTTTGAGCGTTAGCTTCGGTATGGTAAAGCAATCATTTTACTTATTTTCAGATTGTTTACTTCTATTATATATAGATTCCGTCGAAAATCATTCTAATATGAAATAATTGCGAACCAGAATTAATATTCTATTACGTAGAATATATAACTTTTGTAGAATGTATATTAGAGAATAATTGACGGTGATTATGAGTATAATAATACAAATTGATTCAATTAATTATGATAGAGTATAATGGTAAATATTGACTAGGTGCTCAAGTAAGTTGTCGGGTTTCAAACATAGATGTCGTTAGCGACACTTGTAACTGGTATACAGACCTGAAATTGGCTGTGTTTATAGCTTGGACATCTATTGAGAAAACCCAGTGATAATATCAATAGATATCGTAACATAGCGATCTTTTTTCTAACGTCTACCATATCAAACTTCGTACCGAAAAAAACAGCATCTGCGGGAAATATTGATTTTCTACTTCAACTTGAAAAAAACTGCAGCTGAAGCACGTCGCTTACTTGAAGCGGCGTACGGTTATCATGCAAGCGGTTCAGAAGTGGTGATAAGGAGCGCTCCGGAAGACCGCAAACGTTTGAGGACGCCGATTTGCAAACGTTATTGGACGAAGATCATACACAAACGGAAGATCAACTTGCAGAGACATTAAATGTGACTCGGGAATGCATTTCCAAACGTTTGCACACTATGGGGACGATTCATAGGGACGCAAAGTGAGTGCCGCATGCGTTAAACGAGAGACAGATGGTAAATCGAAGAGCCACTTCGAAAAATTTTGCTTTTGAAGCACCATAGAAAACGTTTCCTGCATCAAATTATTACAGGCGTCAAAAAATGAATATATTTAGAGAACCCCAAACGCAAAAAATCGTGGTTTTCACTTGGCGAAGTATCAACATCGACTGCAGGGTTAAATAGCTTCGGAAAGAACAACAATGTTCTGCGTTTGGTGGGACCAGAAAGGAATTGGATACCATGAGCTGCTAAAACCTGGCGAAACTGTCAATGGGCATCGCTACCGACAACAGTTGATTAATTTAAACGAGGCATTGCTGGAAAAACGGTCAGAATGGGATACGAGATACGAACGACTGATATTGCAGCAAGACAACGCTCCATGCCATCGCGGTTCCATAGTCCAGGAGACCATCAAAACGCTTAAATGGGATCTGCTACCACACCCGCTGTATTCGTCAGACCTGCCTCTTCGGACTACCACCTGTTCTGGTTGGTAACGCATGGCTTGGGTGGGCTGCACTTAGCCAGTTATGAGGTAGTTCAAAATTTGTTGTCGGAATGGTTTCAGTTAAAAGGCGCCCGAGAGATGGGAAAAATGTGTGTCCAGCGAGGGACAATACTTCGAATAAATCATTTTTTTCTATTTACCTTCAAATTTTCAATTTTTTACTTATCAAAAAAGCCCGGAAACTTAGTTGCGTACCCAGAAATTGCGACTTTAACACTTTTATTTATTCTTTAGAAATCATGAAGAAATCGTTTTCCTTTTTACTTTTTTCCGACACAATGTTTCCCGTGATGACTGAATCATAAGACTTTGGACACAGATAATTTAGTGTTATACCGCACGATTATCGCACTGCAACTTTAATAATTCGGGATATACTAGTAAAGGATTGGAACGTAAATGAAACACCAAAGTAAAAAAGAATATTTTATTGACACTTGAACAAGAGAAAAGGAAGATGGATTTCTTATGCGAATCCGTCGCGCTGCTCGTACAGGTTTTAAATTTAGTTTCAAACTGTCTCAATATTAGCTTGCTGATCCTTTTACACAGTTATAAGTGAAACAGCCATGCCAGCACTTTTATTATTTTGTGCTCCAAATCTGGTTTACATTATTTACCAGATTTGGAGATTATTTTTCGGAGTCATTTTTATGTGGAATTTGGCTGACTATGTAGCCTATGGAGCGCATTAGTCTCGGTCATTCGCTTGTCTTCTACTTTTACGCAATTTCGAATAAAGTACAAGTTTATTATTTATTCTTCGTCTCTTACATCGACAATTATGTTTTTTTGGAGGTACAAAGTGTATTTGCGTACAAATTATTCGGGATACATATTAACATGTGTATTTATCGCGAGCGTTGATTAAACATTGAGATTGTTGTTATTATAATATTTAGGTAGACGAAGAAATCAAAGGGTGACGGCGGTAACTGCTCTCTCCTTTCGCAAGGTATTAGATTCTTGTAAGATTGCATGGCCAAAAACTTTCGCAATGGGTGTATCTTGGTATTGGAACCGACGGTGGCCATTCCGACAAGGGTATACATTTTAGTTTGTAACATGCCTGGAATATTAGATGAACCGTATGAAGTTTTTTCGAACTACTTATGGTTGTGCATGGAGTTCTAAGCAACTTCTTCGAATTTATGGCAGCGGTACCGTGAATAATACACTGCCATTAGAACAAGTATTAAAATCGAATTTTTAAATAATTACACTAGTGCAAAAGATTGGATTTCGCACTACTTAACATGAGCTACTTACTTTATCAACATCGCACCATGTTCCAATGGTTGGTACTAAGTTAAGTGGGAGGTGCGAAGAGGGACGCCGAACATAGAGGTCATCCGTTGCATAACCACAAAGTAAGTCTTGGCAACCACCGACAGTTGAGCGCATTACGTCCTAAAACACGTTAAATTTCAATTTACAGAATTTGTTTTTTTCTCGTTCGAAAAAGGCGCAAGCTAGTACGTTCAGTGATCGACAAACAGTCTCACCACACACGCAACATCGAATCCAAAATCTTGGCATTGTTGTTGTCGAGTTTTTATCGGCCTCATTGTGGTTGTGCGGCGCTGTCGAAAAAAGTACACTTAAACATAACAGAATTTGGTGGCGCAAAATATACAAATAAATTATATTGGTTCAAGGATGTGGTTATATTACTGTATGTTATCTCGTTACAGAATTATTGTGCATAGTTAGGATCTATATTCATATTGGATTTTTCTAATACGATTATACCTACGATTATACACTTATATGTAGGTACATATATATTAGGGTCGCCCGCTACTTTACATAAAATGACGACATGAATAGAGAAATCATCGGCAGATCAGACATACCTTGCTGCACGAAAGGAAGAACTTTCATCAAAAAGTGAGGGTGAGAAATTAGTTCGTTAACGCAGAAAATAAGGATTATGATATAAAAACTCGATCTGCCTCTAACGGGGCGATCGATATATTGCAGAGTCACCGATATTTTAATCAAGACAATATTCTAAAGAGGTTTCCTTACTGCCTTGCAAGACTGGAGATTATTTTCCTCCGGACATTGTGGCATTCCCTCTGCCGCATGGACACACTTCTTGTTTCTGCAAATCTGAAAAACGGATGCAAGATATCGCGATTAAATATTCAGTCAATATCACGAATTGTGTGCCGCGAAGTAATATACAAAATTATATCCTGACTTTGGATGGACCGCACGCCGTTCCATCAGGAATCCCCTCGCGAACTATAATTTTTTGCGATATGTAATCGATCGATTCTCTATATCCGCAAGTTAAGACCTCGCAGGGATTAATTTTGGTATTGTACTGCAATGCGCCGAAAAAAAAGTTATTACAAAAAGTAGGTAACGCCAACAATATACTTGATAAATATTTTACGAGATATAGGAGATTGTTAAATAAATTCGTACCTCGCAAGCAACGCGAAATCCTCGTTGCCGACATTGCTCAAGGCGATCTGGTACCCTGGAAGGATATATAAATCTAAAATAAAGGCAAGAAGAAATTGACGAAGACAAAGACGCGGCGGAATCTGTTCCAAACTATTGAAAATGAAATACCGTTTTTCTGTACCATTTACGATTAGATTGTGCATATATCTCTTTATTTTACTGTAGGAAAGTTTCTTTAAATCTATATTTGACAAACGAAAATGGGAATACGTCATCACTAACCCATATTGAAGTCTTTACATGGGCCATAAGAAATATGATTTATTTGTCGTGTAGGAATATCGTTTGAAAAATCGCAGAAGATTGTAACGCGTGTAAGTCAAATACTTCTTCGAATGATCTTTCGAACGAGATGAAAGAACGAGCGAACCTACCAAGCACACTATTATTCTCAACTTTTTTTTAGAAAATTCTAATTACGCGGGTTAAGTCGATTTACAAATACACATTTATAGTATACTCTCGCACTTATGAAAGTTTCGCATTACCCTTCGACCGTAAACTCTGGTGACCAATTTAGAACAAACACGACTACGGTGATGATTATGGGAAATCCGGATCTTTGATACATGTTGCAGTAGTTCTGATTCGGTGGATGTACACATCCGTTGTGCGTTTGAAACAAAAGATGCGAGCGTTAGCAATCTATTCTTTCTTTCGAATCCATAAAATAGCAATTATTATAAATACCTTTATATCGGCGTGAGTACTTGAAGTAAAATTTTCTGCGAAGAAGATAATTTTGTAGAACAAAGGTTGTAATGTAGTGAAAATTCCAAGTGGCTGTGTCTAGCGAAGACTGTGCCACGACTTATATAGCGACATGTCGACGAAACGAACGTTGACGAGTCGCATCGACATTCGCCGTTAGGAAAAACGAGGCACGTTCGGATTCGTTGCGAAAAATTGCGTTTCCGAATTTTATTGCCACAGTTGATAAACTCGACCGTGAAGCGACCTGCCACGAGGCTTGCCGAAGTGTCCAGAACGTTCTTTGGTATCACTTCCTCAATATTATGCATTCGCGCAAACCAAATAATAAAAAATCTTATCCTGCAGCGCGACGAAACCTAGTTTTTAAGAAACGTACGCGGTTAAGAAGTATATTTTTTTCAATTATACTCGCCCTATTAATTGTATTTCAATAGATTTTGACTCATATGAAATATTCAATACAAGTAATTAAAACAATTGAAGCGCAGAAAGCACGGGGCACGGTAAAAATTCGACGCAGATATTGGCGATATAGGAAAATGCGCGAGATGACGTGCACGACGTTTTATAGCGTCCAGTCGGCTAAATGATAAAACGAAATAGGTGGCACTTACACGTGTCTCGCTACCTTCCTCGACGTTTTTTGAGCGTTAGCTTCGGTATGGTAAAGCAATCATTTTACTTATTTTCAGATTGTTTACTTCTATTATATATAGAATCCGTCGAAAATCATTCTAATATGAAATAATTGCGAACCAGAATTAATATTCTATTACGTAGAATATATAGTTTTTGTAGAATGTATATTAGAGAATAATTGACGGTGATTATGAGTATAATAATACAAATTGATTCAATTAATTATGATAGAGTATAATGGTAAATATTGACTAGGTGCTCAAGTAAGTTGTCGGGTTTCAAACATAGATGTCGTTAGCGACACTTGTAACTGGTATACAGACCTGAAATTGGCTGTGTTTATAGCTTGGACATCTATTGAGAAAACCCAGTGATAATATCAATAGATATCGTAACATAGCGATCTTTTTTCTAACGTCTACCATATCAAACTTCGTACCGAAAAAAACAGCATCTGCGGGAAATATTGATTTTCTACTTCAACTTGAAAAAAACTGCAGCTGAAGCACGTCGCTTACTTGAAGCGGCGTACGGTTATCATGCAAGCGGTTCAGAAGTGGTGATAAGGAGCGCTCCGGAAGACCGCAAACGTTTGAGGACGCCGATTTGCAAACGTTATTGGACGAAGATCATACACAAACGGAAGATCAACTTGCAGAGACATTAAATGTGACTCGGGAATGCATTTCCAAACGTTTGCACACTATGGGGACGATTCATAGGGACGCAAAGTGAGTGCCGCATGCGTTAAACGAGAGACAGATGGTAAATCGAAGAGCCACTTCGAAAAATTTTGCTTTTGAAGCACCATAGAAAACGTTTCCTGCATCAAATTATTACAGGCGTCAAAAAATGAATATATTTAGAGAACCCCAAACGCAAAAAATCGTGGTTTTCACTTGGCGAAGTATCAACATCGACTGCAGGGTTAAATAGCTTCGGAAAGAACAACAATGTTCTGCGTTTGGTGGGACCAGAAAGGAATTGGATACCATGAGCTGCTAAAACCTGGCGAAACTGTCAATGGGCATCGCTACCGACAACAGTTGATTAATTTAAACGAGGCATTGCTGGAAAAACGGTCAGAATGGGATACGAGATACGAGCGTGTGATATTGCAGCAAGACAACGCTCCATGCCATCGCAATTCCATAGTCCAGGAGAGCATCAAAACGCTTAAATGGGATCTGCTACCACACCCGCTGTATTCGTCAGACCTGCCTCTTCGGACTACCACCTGTTCTGGTTGGTAACGCATGGCTTGGGTGGGCTGCACTTAGCCAGTTATGAGGTAGTTCAAAATTTGTTGTCGGAATGGTTTCAGTCAAAAGGCGCCCGAGAGATGGGAAAAATGTGTGTCCAGCGAGGGACAATACTTCGAATAAATCATTTTTTTCTATTTACCTTCAAATTTTCAATTTTTTACTTATCAAAAAAGCCCGGAAACTTAGTTGCGTACCCAGAAATTGCGACTTTAACACTTTTATTTATTCTTTAGAAATCATGAAGAAATCGTTTTCCTTTTTACTTTTTTCCGACACAATGTTTCCCGTGATGACTGAATCATAAGACTTTGGACACAGATAATTTAGTGTTATACCGCACGATTATCGCACTGCAACTTTAATAATTCGGGATATACTAGTAAAGGATTGGAACGTAAATGAAACACCAAAGTAAAAAAGAATATTTTATTGACACTTGAACAAGAGAAAAGGAAGATGGATTTCTTATGCGAATCCGTCGCGCTGCACGTACAGGTTTTAAATTTAGTTTCAAACTGTCTCAATATTAGCTTGCTGATCCTTTTACACAGTTATAAGTGAAACAGCCATGCCAGCACTTTTATTATTTTGTGCTCCAAATCTGGTTTACATTATTTACCAGATTTGGAGATTATTTTTCGGAGTCATTTTTATGTGGAATTTGGCTGACTATGTAGCCTATGGAGCGCATTAGTCTCGGTCATTCGCTTGTCTTCTACTTTTACGCAATTTCGAATAAAGTACAAGTTTATTATTTATTCTTCGTCTCTTACATCGACAATTATGTTTTTTTGGAGGTACAAAGTGTATTTGCGTACAAATTATTCGGGATACATATTAACATGTGTATTTATCGCGAGCGTTGATTAAATATTGAGATTGTTGTTATTATAATATTTAGGTAGACGAAGAAATCAAAGGGTGACGGCGGTAACTGCTCTCTCCTTTCGCAAGTTATTAGATTCTTGTAAGATTGCATGGCCAGAAACTTTCACAACGGGTGTATGTTGGTATTGGAACCGACGGTGGCCATTCCGACAAGGGTATACATGAACGTTTGTAACATGCCTGGAATATTAGATGAACCGTATGAAGTTTTTTCGAACTACTTATGGTTGTGCATGGAGTTCTAAGCAACTTCTTCGAATTTATGGCAGCGGTACCGTGAATAATACACTGCCATTAGAACAAGTATTAAAATCGAATTTTTAAATAATTACACTAGTGCAAAAGATTGGATTTCGCACTACTTAACATGAGCTACTTACTTTATCAACATCGCACCATGTTCCACTGGTCGGAAGTAATCGAAATGGGAGATAGGAAGAGCGACGCCGAACATAGCCGCCATCCGATGTTGCATAACCGCAAAGTAAGTCGCGGCAATTACCGACAGTTGAGCGCTTTAGGTCCTAAAACACGTAAAATTTCAATTTTTAGAATTTGTTTTTTTTCTCGTTCGAAAAAGGCGCAAGCTAGTACGTTCAGTGATCGACAAACAGTCTCACCCGACACGCAACATCGAATCCATAATCTTGGCATTGTTGTTCTCGAGTTTTTATCGGACTCGTTGTGGTTGTGTAGCGCTGTCGAAAAAAGTACACTTGAACATAACAGAATTTGACGGCGCAAAATATACAAATAAATTATATTGGTTCAAGGATGTGGTTATATTACTGTATGTTATCTCGTTGCAGAATTATCGTGCATAGTTAGGATCTATATTCATATTGGATTTTTCTAATACGATTATACCATGAATACACTTATATGTAGGTACGTATATATTAGGGTCGCCCGCTACTTTACATAAAATGACGACATGAATATAGAATTCATCGGCAGATAAGACATACCTTGCTGCACGAAAGGAAGAACTTTCATCAAAAAGTGAGGGTGAGAAATTAGTTCGTTAACGCAGAAAATAAGGATTATGATATAAAAACTCGATCTGCCTCTAACGGGGCGATCGATATATTGCAGAGTCACCGATATTTTAATCAAGACAATATTCTAAAGAGGTTTCCTTACTGCCTTGCAAGACTGGAGATTATTTTCCTCCGGACATTGTGGCATTCCCTCTGCCGCATGGACACACTTCTTGTTTCTGCAAATCTGAAAAACGGATGCAAGATATCGCGATTAAATATTCAGTCAATATCACGAATTGTGTGCCGCGAAGTAATATACAAAATTATATCCTGACTTTGGATGGACCGCACGCCGTTCCATCAGGAATCCCCTCGCGAACTATAATTTTTTGCGATATGTAATCGATCGATTCTCTATATCCGCAAGTTAAGACCTCGCAGGGATTAATTTTGGTATTGTACTGCAATGCGCCGAAAAAAAAGTTATTACAAAAAGTAGGTAACGCCAACAATATACTTGATAAATATTTTACGAGATATAGGAGATTGTTAAATAAATTCGTACCTCGCAAGCAACGCGAAATCCTCGTTGCCGACATTGCTCAAGGCGATCTGGTACCCTGGAAGGATATATAAATCTAAAATAAAGGCAAGAAGAAATTGACGAAGACAAAGACGCGGCGGAATCTGTTCCAAACTATTGAAAATGAAATACCGTTTTTCTGTACCATTTACGATTAGATTGTGCATATATCTCTTTATTTTACTGTAGGAAAGTTTCTTTAAATCTATATTTGACAAACGAAAATGGGAATACGTCATCACTAACCCATATTGAAGTCTTTACATGGGCCATAAGAAATATGATTTATTTGTCGTGTAGGAATATCGTTTGAAAAATCGCAGAAGATTGTAACGCGTGTAAGTCAAATACTTCTTCGAATGATCTTTCGAACGAGATGAAAGAACGAGCGAACCTACCAAGCACACTATTATTCTCAACTTTTTTTTAGAAAATTCTAATTACGCGGGTTAAGTCGATTTACAAATACACATTTATAGTATACTCTCGCACTTATGAAAGTTTCGCATTACCCTTCGACCGTAAACTCTGGTGACCAATTTAGAACAAACACGACTACGGTGATGATTATGGGAAATCCGGATCTTTGATACATGTTGCAGTAGTTCTGATTCGGTGGATGTACACATCCGTTGTGCGTTTGAAACAAAAGATGCGAGCGTTAGCAATCTATTCTTTCTTTCGAATCCATAAAATAGCAATTATTATAAATACCTTTATATCGGCGTGAGTACTTGAAGTAAAATTTTCTGCGAAGAAGATAATTTTGTAGAACAAAGGTTGTAATGTAGTGAAAATTCCAAGTGGCTGTGTCTAGCGAAGACTGTGCCACGACTTATATAGCGACATGTCGACGAAACGAACGTTGACGAGTCGCATCGACATTCGCCGTTAGGAAAAACGAGGCACGTTCGGATTCGTTGCGAAAAATTGCGTTTCCGAATTTTATTGCCACAGTTGATAAACTCGACCGTGAAGCGACCTGCCACGAGGCTTGCCGAAGTGTCCAGAACGTTCTTTGGTATCGCTTCCTCAATATTATGCATTCGCGCAAACAAAATAATAAAAAATCTTATCCTGCAGTGCGACGAAACCTAGTTTTTAAGAAACGTACGCGGTTAAGAAGTATATTTTTTTCAATTATACTCGCCCTATTAATTGTATTTCAATAGATTTTGACTCATATGAAATATTCAATACAAGTAATTAAAACAATTGAAGCGCAGAAAGCACGGGGCACGGTAAAAATTCGACGCAGATATTGGCGATATAGGAAAATGCGCGAGATGACGTGCACGACGTTTTATAGCGTCCAGTCGGCTAAATGATAAAACGAAATAGGTGGCACTTACACGTGTCTCGCCACCTCCCTCGATGTTTCTTTAGCGTTCGCTTCGGTTTTGTAAAATCATCATTTTACTAATTTCTAAATTTCTTCTATTATATATAGAAATCATTCTAATATGAAATAATTAGGGACCAGAAATAATATTCTATTACGTAGGATATATAATTTTTGTAGAATGTATGTTAGACAATAGTTGATAATTATGTGGATAATAATACAAATTGATTAATTAATTATGATAGAGAATAATGATAAATATTTAATTACGACTTTAACACTTTGGTTTATTTCTAAGGAATTTTGAAGAAATCGTTTTCCTTTCTACTTTTCTCCGATACGATGTTTCCCGAAATAAAATATCCTACCGAAATCCGAAGTTTGCTCTGAATATATTGTGACAGAAGTTTGTCCACACTCTCGCCGTCGTTACTCGAACGTGTTACCCGCGCGAATCTAAATTAATAGAAAAGAGATGACGCATTAACCTAGGGGTCGTACTTACAAAGATGCGGATTGGCCAGAGACCTATAGAATCGGCCTTGTTCAGTTCGTGGAGCATTTGCAATTCCCAAATTTGACATAAAGCGTAATAATAAATATAATAACGAGATCCGAAAAGTGAAAATCAGTACGCTACCGGACGTCAGCCTGTGACCACAGAAATCAACATTGTCAAAAAGAATCAGGAAGGCGAATTTAGGCAATAAAATAAATTAATCGTGTAAGTACCTGAAAGTCTTTCTTTTTTGAAATTTCTCCCTAAATCCTTCTCTGTTGGGTTCCAACGTTTACACACCCTGAGCATTGTCTCAAATTCCGTAACCAAATTAAATGAATTGCCTAGTTCTTGTTCTGAACTAGCTGGCGCTCAACAATTTGTCATAAAATATAATATTTAGAACCCTCGTAGCCAAAGGACCCAGGCGTCATCAAGTGAAGTGTACGTCGAATTTGGACAAAATAAAACAGTGTCGCAATATATATATAGATATAGGTAGATATAGGTAGAGCGGAAGTAAACGATGTTTGGTAAAGAACGAATCGCGATCTCGCGTACGAAGCAAAGAAAAACGAGAGACAGAGAGAAAGAGAGGCGAAGAATCGGCAAGACGTGCCTTCGAATGTCGTTTAACAACGCTCCACGGAACAGTTTCGCAACCTCTCCTTTGTCTGTTCACAAGCCACATTCGAAGTTCTACGTATAGGGAGCAGAATTTACACCCGTGTTTCTCGCTTATACCTGTGTGACCTTTTTGTTTCACGGTAGCTAAAAAATAATTACGTCGTTTTACCAATTATTGAACTTATACTTCCTTAGGCGCGCTAGGCAGTCCTGATGGGAGTGTATTTATTTTTACCACGAAGTTAGTAAGAATTTTTTTGTTTTCTTTTCGATTTAAAGTTATCCGAGTGGTGCACATATGGCATTTACTCATACGCATATGCCAGCTTTATCGCGAAGTAACATACTGAAATAGTACGTAACATTTCCGCAGACCCAAGTGGCGTAGTTTGCACGCATATGCGCGTTGTGTCTAATTCAGTCAGTTGTTCAATGAACTCAAGTTAATTATGAAGTGTCATCATTTTTCTGAAAATTATGGTTTAAGATTGAAGGTTATAATAATATAAGTGTTATTGAATATTTGAAGCTATTGAAGTTATTATTTAGTGAATCATTCCATTTTATATTGTTATTTTTAACGGCCTTCTTTTAAAAGATTCTAATATGTGACTTATGTTGTTTTTGTTTTTTCTAAGTTTCGATGATGCCGAAAATAAATATGGAAAAATGCAAAACTTACAATAAGAGTAACGAAACCGATAAAAAGAATATACCAACAGAACGAGCACGCACTTCCCGACTACGTTAAAAAGAAAACAAAATAAACTGTATAAAATAAATATTGTATAATTCAATTTAAGCGTTATTTATTCGAACTTCTATTCATGGTATTTAATGTCGTTTATCATTCATTGAACTAAGTTAAAATTTGTTTGAATCCGTAAAAAATTGGTTTACCCGCGCCAAAAATGTACAACTTTAACGTAGGGAATGAACCCATATTTCTTCCGCCAAAAGGCATTTCTCGACTTTGGGCATAGTTAATTTAGTGTTGTACCGCACGATTATCGCAACGGACTTCAATAATTCGGGATATACTAAGAAAGAATTCAAACTCAAATGAAACACCAAAGTAAAAAAAGATAAATAGTTTATTGACGCTTGAACAGGAGAAAGGAAAGACGGATTTCTTACGTGAATCCGTCGTACAGCACGTACAGGTTTTAGTTTTCCGACTGTCTCAATGTTAGCTTGAGAGTCCTTTTATATAGGTGTAAGTAAAACACCTTAGCCAGCATTGTTTTATTGTTCTGTGCTTCAAATCTGGTTTACATTATTTCTCAGATTTGAAGATTATTTTTCGGAGTAATTTTTATATGGAATTTGGCTGACTATGTGGAAGTCGGCGTTCGTGTAGCCTCCGATCGAAGAAGGAATTTTCTCAGGAGCATGTTAGTCTCTGTCATTCGCTTGTCTTCTACTTTTACGCAATTTCGAATAAAGTATAGAGTTCATTATTTATTCTTCGTCTCTTACATCGACAATTATGTTTGTTGGTCGTATAAGCTGTATTTATGAACAAATTATTCGAGACATACATTAACATATGTATTTGTCACGTGCGTTGATGAAACATTTGGATCGTTGTTATGACAATGTATAGGTAGGCGACGAAATTAAACGACGATGGCGGTAACTGCTCCCTCCTTTCGCAAGTTATTAAATTCTTGTAGTATTGCATGGCCAGAAATTTTCGCAACCAGTGTATACTGGTTTTGGGACGGACGGTGGCCATTCCGACAAGGGTATACATCTTCGTAGATAACATGCCTGGAATATAAATGAACCGTATGAAGTTTTTTCGTGCTACTTATGATTGTGTATGGAGTTCTAAGCAGTTTTTCCATCATTTATGACTGCGATACCGAGAATAATACACTGCCATTAGAACAAGTATTAAAATCGCATTTTTAAATATTTACACCAGTGCAAAAGATTGGATTTCGCACTACTTAACATGAGCTACTTACTTTATCAACATCGCACCATGTTCCAATGGTTGGCAGTAATTGAAATGGGTGGTGCGAAGAGGGACGCCGAACATAGAGGTCATCCGTTGCATAGCCACAAAGTAAGTCTCGGCAACCACCGACAGTTGAGCCCATTACGTCCTAAAGCACGTTAAATTTCAATTTTCCGAATTTGTTTTTTTCTCGTTCGAAAAAGGCGCAAGCTAGTACGTTCAGTGATCGACAAATAGTCTCACCAGACACGCTACATCGAATCCATAATCTTGGCATTGTTGTTCTCGAGTTTTTATCGGACTCCTTGTGTTTGTGTAGTGCTGTCGAAAAAAGTACACTTAAACATAACAGAATTTGGCGGCGCAAAATATACAAATAAATTATATTGGTTCAAGGATGTGGTTATATTACTGTATGTTATCTCGTTACAGAATTATTGTGCATAGTTAGGATCTATATTCATATTGGATTTTTCTAATACGATTATACCTACGATTATACACTTATATGTAGGTACATATATATTAGGGTCGCCCGCTACTTTACATAAAATGACGACATGAATAGAGAAATTATCGGCAGATCAGACATACCTTGCTGCACGAAAGGAAGAACTTTCATCAAAAAGTGAGGGTGAGAAATTAGTTCGTTAATGCAGAAAATAAGGATTATGATACAAAAACTTGATCTGCCTCTAACAGGGTGATCGATATATTGCAGAGTCACCGATATCTTAATCAAGACAATATTCTAAAGAGGTTTCCTTACTGCCTTGCAATACTGGAGATTATTTTCCTCCGGACATTGTGGCATCCCCTCTTGCGCATCGACACACTTCTTGTTTCTGCAAATCTGAAAAACAAATTCAACGTATCGCAATTAAATATTCAGTCAATATCACGAATTGTGTGCCGCGAAGTAATATACAAAATTATATCCTGACTTTGGATGGACCGCACGCCGTTCCATCAGGAATCCCCTCGCGAACTATAATTTTTTGCGATGTGTATCCGGCGTGTTCTCTACGTCCGCAAGTTAAGACCTCGCAGGGATTAATTTTGGTATTGTACTGCAATGCGCCGAAAAGAAAGTTAGGTATTACAAAAAGCAGGCAACGCCAGTAATATATTTGATAAATATTTTACGAGATATAGGAGATTGTTAAATAAATTCGTACCACGCAAGCAACCGCATATCCGCGCTGCTGACATTGGTCATGGCGACTTGGTACCCTGAAAGGATTAAATTCAAATATAAAATAGACAAGAATAAATTAACGAAGACGAAGACGCGGCGGAATTTGTTCCAAGCTATTGAAAATGATATACCGTTTTTCTGTACCATTTACGATTAGATTGTGCATATATCTCTTTATTTTACTGTAGGAAAGTTTCTTTAAATCTATATTTGACAAACGAAGATGGAAATACGTCATTGCTAACCCATATTGAAGTCTCTACATGGGCCATAAAAAATATGATTTATTTGTCGTGTAGGAATATCGTTTGAAAAATCGCAGAAGATTGTAACGCGTGTGAGTCAAATACTTCTTCGAATGATCTTTCGAACAAGATGAAAGAAGGAGCGAACCTACCAAGCACACCATTATTCTCAACTTTTTTTTAGAAAATTCTAATTACGCGGGTTAAGTCGATTTACAAATACACATTTATAGTATACTCTCGCACTTATGAAAGTTTCGCATTACCCTTCGACCGTAAACTCTGGTGACCAATTTAGAACAAACACGACTACGGTGATGATTATGGAAAATCCGGATCTTTGATACATGTTGCACTAGTTCTGATTCGGTGGATGTACACATCCGTTGTGCGTTTGAAACAAAAGATGCGAGCGTTAGCAATCTATTCTTTCTTTCGAATCCATAAAATAGCAATTATTATAAATACCTTTATATCGGCGTGAGTACTTGAAGTAAAATTTTCTGCGAAGAAGATAATTTTGTAGAACAAAGGTTGTAATGTAGTGAAAATTCCAAGTGGCTGTGTCTAGCGAAGACTGTGCCACGACTTATATAGCGACATGTCGACGAAACGAACGTTGACGAGTCGTATCGACATTCGCCGTTAGGAAAAACGAGGCACGTTCGGATTCGTTGCGAAAAATTGCGTTTCCGAATTTTATTGCCACAGTTGATAAACTCGACCGTGAAGAATACTGGCACGAGGCTTGCCGAAGTGTCCAGAACGTTCTTTGGTATCGCTTCCTCAATATTATGCATTCGCGCAAACAAAATAATAAAAAATCTTATCCTGCAGTGCGACGCAACCGAGTTTTCTAGAAACGTACGCGGTTAAGAAGTATATTTTTTTCAATTATACTCGCCCTATTAATCGTATTTCCATAAATTTCGACTCATATGAAATATTCAATATGAGTAATTAAAACGATTGAAGCGCAGAAAGCACGGGGCACGATAAAAATTCGACGTAGATATTGGCGATATAGGAAAATGCGCGAGATGACGTGCACGACGTTTTATAGCGTCTAGTCGGCTAAATGATAAAACGAAATAGGTGGTACTTACACGTGTCTCGCTACCTCCCTCGACGTTTCTTTAGCGTTCGCTTCGATTTAGTGAAAACATCATTTTACTAATTTCTAAATTTCTTCTATTATATATAGAAATCATTCTAATATGAAATAATTAGGGACCAGAAAGAATATTCTATTACGTAGGATATATAATTTTTGTAGAATGTATGTTAGACAATAGTTGACGATGATTATCATGATAATAATACAAATTGATTAATTAATTATGATAGAGAATAATGGTAAATATTTAATTACGACTTCAACACTTTTGTTTATTTCTAAGAAATTTTGAAGAAATCGTTTTCCTTTTTACTTTTTCCGAGACGATGTTTCCCCTGATGACTGAATCAAAAGTTGAAACCTCGACAATTTTTTGTTTTATTATTATATTTATTTTCTAGCTAATTTGATCAAACAATGAAAAAGCCATAGTTCGTCTACATTCACAATAAACTTGGCTCGAGTCGCACAATTATCCTACACCTACTACAATTTATTATTATTATTATTTATAGAAATTACATTTATATATACAAATGTAACTTCTACAAATAATAATTCTAATAGTAACAATAATAATCAATATATGTTTATTATTTTAATAAAATAAAAAATAAATATTATATGACAAATAAATAATAAATTATATATATATATGTATATATAATTTTTATTATTATAATCATAATTATTATTAATAATATTATATATATTATAAATGTAATCTCTCTCATAACAGACATCCATGATGGAACGGTGGCGTCAAATTATTAGCGGTTAGAAAATCAAATTTCTATTTTTACTCTCTTCATTTTTTCTCTTTTCATTGCCACGCTAGTACGTGCTCACTGCTTCGTTTCTAATAATAATAATAATATAAATACGTATATAATTTTTTGTTCGTTTCATTTCTCCGAGATAACGATATGAAGTTCTGCGCAGAGCCAAGAACGTGAAAGAGAAGGCAAACTCGATGGAACAGACGGGTGCAGACGGCAGTTAGGCGGCAGGTTCGTCGGTGCAGATCGACACCAACGGTACAAACTACCCACCGACGAGAGTGTCCACGTCGTTCACGTCGTTACGCTTCGAGAAATTCAACAGAGCGAATATACTAGATCGTCGTCCACCTCGTTTTCTTCCTGCTATAATGTATGGACCACACGTGCTATAAATCCTACGATATAAATCAAATTTCCCGCCAAACTCGCGCCCCCTACCGGCCAAAAAATCAACTAACAACAAATTTCCTCAAATCTGCACGAACGACTGTTTTCTTTTCATTTGTTACCAACCAAACGGAAGAAAAATACTCGCTTCCGGTATGTAAGGCCGTTCTCGAGGACGAGAAACGCACCAGGAGTCGCGAAGAATTCGCGAGGAAACAAACGCACGTAGCAAAGACGGAAAAAAGGAAGAACTGTTCATTATATAGTACGCATAACTGGGTGTATCTCTGTTCAAGATTCACATATATATACGTACTGGACTCCGCGTACCTAAGTCAGGTTTAAAAAAAAGACTAGGAAGAAGAAGAAGAAGAAGAGAGGACACGAAGAAGAAGCACCTGTGCGCACGGGGACATAGACACACGGGGTAGCGTGGAGTACGAGCGGTTTCCGCCTTCTCATTACATCGTACTCTCCTCTGCTCTATTCCCAGTATTTTTATTCCATTTTTCCCTCGTACGGAGTAGACACTTTTTATTCGTCCTTTTCCTACGTATACCTGCCCACCTAAGCTTCTTCCTCCCTTTCCCGCTCGTTTCCAACGACCTCGCCTTATTCTTTTTCACGTCATCATTTTTTTTTGTATTTAATTTTTCTTTTTTACATAATTTTATTTCATTAATATTTTTTGTTGAATTCTCTCGTATATCACGGCATGGCCTAGGACTACGTTTAACTTTTTCACGTGTATCCGTAACCCTTTTTATCGATTCGTCACGCTTTGCTGTACGTTCATCATTTACTTTTCTCCCTGTCCCATAATACGCTTCTCGCTACTTACTGCACAACTTTGCATCGACTTTATCCACATACTTATATATTTATATACGTGTGTATACGTGGATTAAACGCAACCGCACTGACGGAACGGAAGGGACGGACGCCTATCGCAAATTGCCCGTAATTAATTTCTCTCGCGAGATTCTCTTTCGTATCGAAATACGACGGTAACGACGATCGAGAAGAATTTATACGAGGATTAGAGGAAAAAAAAACCGGGAATTCTCACATGGAACGAGATCCCACGAGTAAAATCGAGAATTTTCATTTTTGCGAGGAAAAGAAAAAAATATGAATTGGACGAAACGCGATGTTCTCGATTTGTTTTTCGAGAACGGAATTGTGCAACTGTTTTATTTAAGCATTCGCGCAAAGTGCTAACGAACTTCGAGCTACTTCTTCGCAAATGCTGCTTATCCGTGAGAACCTTCGCTCAAAGTCCTTTGTTTGCCTGGAATGAGATATAGTCCTGCACAGACTCGAGGTTAATATAATTGGGATCGGATGAATTTTATATTACTCACACATTGACGATTGTTTATAGATAAAAAGAAAAGAGGGAGAGAGAGAGAGAGAGAGAATGGAGAAAGAAGGGAATAGGCGCAGACGTGTGGAATGAAACGAGGGCGAAGGAAGAGAGCGAGAGGATCGTGCCGAGGGAACGAAAAGAAATTTGCAACTCTCACACGGCGGAGCCAACTTCCGCGCCAAGACGAGACCGATCTAACAATCACGCTCTCCTCGCTACCTCCTTTGCATATTATTCTTATTGCGTAACGGGCACTCAATTATATATTATATATATCTACATATACATATGATAATGAATATAATGGAATACGATTACGCGATTCACGTGGCTGTAACGTGCACGTTGATTTCTTGAGAACATCTTGATCCCTCTTCTTTTTTTTTCTCCCTCTCTCCTTTTTCTCTTACCACTCCTACGCTCGTTTCCTTTTTCATGGATAAAATTGAGAGTGCGAGAAGAGATTTGCTCGTAACACGCGTTTCTTTTTATTCCCCGTTGTAAAAAGCGACGATTAAAATACTTTGATCTCACGAATTAGCGAAGATTAACGCCACGGGCAATTATATCATTTTTTCGAGACAGTTACGATCGTCGAAGCTGTCTTACGCGCACTCGGTCCGCGCATCCTACTCCCACCAGTAACGCGTCCGACGTTCCCATTCGCTCGCTCTCGCGCGTCCCTTCTCCCACTCCTCTAATGCACAGCGGTAATGACGAATCCCGCAAGAGTCGAGGCACGCGTGAATCTCTCGACGATTAAGTTTACCGAATGCGCATGTCTCCCTGACCTCGCTCGCGGAGAACCGCGTTTCTTCTCTCTCTCTTTCTCTTTCTCTTCCTCTTTCTATCTGTCTGTCTCTCTCTCTCGCTCTCTCTCTCGCGCGTATAATGTTTATACGAAACGTTTTCGAAGCGAAACTGCACGAGTGGCACACGTGTCGTTCGACGAGCGCAATCTCGGAAAGTCCGCAACGACGCGAAAAGAGAGGAGACGCGCTCAAGATAATTAATAAAAAAAAAAGACGAAAGAGAGGGGTAAAAAAAACAGTAAAGCAAATAAGAGAACGAGAAGAGAAACGGTATAGTCGCGGGGACGAGAGTCGCGCGCGGAGATTGTGTAATTAAAGCGCGATACGGAAGCGGCGAGACGGGTGGACAACGGTCACGCTTCATGCCAATTTAACTCGAAGCGGGCAAGGCACGCGCGGTCAACCTTGGGACGCGCTTCGCGCACTTGAGGAAGAATCATGCCCGTTTTCTTTCTTCTTTCTTATTTTCTTGCTACGTTTCCACGATCTTTCTCTAACGATTATTCTCTCCTCTCTAACCGAGTGTCCACCATCACGGGCGAACGAACGAGCGAATCGGCCCAGGCCACGTAGAAGGAAGACTATGTACGGTGTGGCGTTCGAGCGGCGCACGCATCGCTCCAAGTACCAAAAGTGGGGGAAATTTTCCATGACGTTGGATGAGAGCTTCCGCAACTTGGGTACGTGTGGTTCGCTCGGCCTTTGTCAAGCGGTCGTCCCGCGTGTCTTCTTCTTCTCTCCAATGGTAAAATGTGGCATTATTAAAATGGAGAAGAATAGAATTGCGCTTAACGACGATTATATTTTTCACCGGCGAGATGTACAAGCGGTTAACGCTAATTCTCATCAACAACCTTCCGCCGATGAATATTCGATCGTAAATCTCTCCGTTTATGGTAATGCGGAATGAGAAGAGGCGAACGAAGACGGGAATGAGAAACACGATACACGGAAGAGAAGATGTCGAGGGGGTAAAGAACGCTCGTGGCTAGTTTAACGGAGGAATTTTCAAGAGCTCTGAGTGACAGTGAAATAATTGAAACGGAAATGCGTGGAAAGTGGAAGAAGATTTGGTTTGTTTTTCAAATTTTCTTTTCGAACAACACAAAAGTGTTATTTATGGAAAGACATTTTGCATAAGATCGATATAACGAGACGTATGAAGAAAATATCAAAGCTCCTTTGTATTCGAAACGAGAATAGACTCGTGTCCTTAAGACGAACGAGCGGAGGACTCTCGTAGGGTAAAAAGGAGATCCTGACGAGAGCACGACCGGATTCCTGGTCTCTCTCTCTCTTTCTCTCCTCCATGGCGCATTGGCTCTTAGGACGTCCGTTCGTGCGTGAACGGTCGTCCGCGGGGCGAAGGGAGATCCGGTAATGCATGAGGATCGCCGTTTTATTATTAGACGTCTCGCGAAGTCGAGGAGCGCGAGGGAAAGCCAACAGTGTTGAGATTGACGAAGAGATCGAGTAGAAACAAGAAGATCGCTCGGATGAGGAGGTATTACGTACATGTATGTGTATGTGCGAGATACTTCAAACACTTTAATATAAACTTTAATATGTAAGTCAAAAAATTAATTATATTATTTTCATGGTATTCGGATCAATCGAGTTTTGACCGGAAATAGATGAAAATAAAAATTTTGAAAAAAAAATCTGTAAAAATTCTGAACTCAACAAGAAGTAATACAACTTTTTACCGTTTTGAGGTTTTGTCGTAAGCCTTATCGTTTTCGTCCTCCGGAGCAATTTTCAAATTATCTATTTTTTCTCAAAAGACGAAATATCTTTGGAAAAAAAATCGTAGAATATTTTTAAAAAAATAAAATTGAAGCTTACACTTACACCTTTATGAGTTTGGTCAAACAAATGCGTTAAAAAATTTTTTACCATAGATGGCGTCCACTCAAAAATGAACAAAAAAATGACAAAAAATGATCATTTTCAAAACTGGATGCTAATTGTAAAAAAAATCGTAAATCTTTTTTTAAAAAATCAAAATGAAGGTAAATCTCTCCTCTTTCAAATGGCGCTGGTTAAATTGGCCTAGGCCAACTATCGGCAAAATGGCATAAAAAAACGTTCCAGCACTCTTTTCAACTTTTGTCCGAAAACTTTTCGTCGAAATACGGTTTGCAAAATTGATTCGATATGTTCTTATCAAAACTGCATTTAAGAAGATAAATTTTAAAAAAACATTCAATTTGGCCCATTTGTCGCAAAGTTATAAACGATTTAAACGAAACGTAATTTTTGAAAAATCGATATCTTGAAAACGGCTAGAAAAACAAAATTGAAAAAAATCATGGAGGCTTCTTTCAACCACTATTAGAACATAACAAATTTTCAATAAAATCGGAGATGCAAAAGCTAAATGGTGTCCGGTTCGACGTGGAATGCCCCATATATATATATTAGGTGTTCGAAGTATCCGTACGATCCATTCTACCTTTTCTCGGTTCTCTCGCACGAACCACATGGCGAATAGCTTAGACGGTGCATGGAGGCAATACATCGACTCTACGCGGCCGTTCTCCTTCGAGACTCTCTCGCGTGGAGGGAACCGAACTCGCCCCGGACGCTACGAAGCTCACGCGCAACCAGTTTATTACCACCAGGCGTATACACACCAACGGCTACGCGCAAGGTCGTTGCACCGCGTTTACCGACCTTGAACGACCTTGAAATGAGGGAGGTGAAAGAGAGCCCCGCCATGATGACGCGACTGGCATAAAAGCGTTCGAAGTTTTGGCGTTATTATTACACGTCAGACATGAAGTAGTTCAGGTCGACGTACATAAACACGATTTTTTGAAATCCATCCTTGAGCTTCAAGGTCAAGTATTTTAAAAGCGTCGTGATTAATCCGTTGAGGAATTTCCATTTTTGTTATCCTTTATCCCGTCACATCTGGCCACTTTCAACGTTATCAACAATATGGCGACACTCGTCGCTAAATAGTTTGTTGTGATTTATCACTGGAGCATTTGCCAGCATCTGTCACCAATTGGATAAATTTATCGCTCGTAAATATCTGCATTTTTACTTTATTTTCCTAAGATAAAGAACATAAAAATCACAAAGTTTGCACACGTCTGATTCCCCTTACCGATAACCAAGAAAGGTCAAATAAAGTTCGAAGAGAAGAGAATATAAAGAAATGGTAAAAAAATTCTGTGTACACGTCGACAACAGATGGGTCTGTTATATCAAAGGACGGTCGGAAGCGTACGTGAAACCGTGTACACGATGAAGAACTCGTTAAAGCCCGATGAGAGTGCCGGGGGATAACATGGTCGAGGATTATGGTCTACATAGGCGGTACTTACAGGTACCAGGGGCAAGCCAGAGAGGATCTTAATTGCGTCGATTACGTATTTGCATCGAAGACCGCCCCGGGAAGATCTTGCGAGAGCGATCACGTTGGATGCGAGAGCCACGATAGGCAAAAGGACGAGCGGTTGTTGTCATAGAGATACACACATATATATATTCAAGTATATGTCAAGAATACTCGAAGACAAGTAAGCGAGCCAAGATGGCCGGATAGACCGCGAATGAAGTTCGCAACAACTTCAGCGCGATCTATCCGCTCTATTTTTTGTTCACTCGTTTCCTGCTGCCCCGAAGGAGTTCGACTCCTTTACTCCACTGTACGGTCGAATAAAGAGAAACCGCTACCGTCACTTGTAAAACTATCAACAGTGGCAGGTTTACGGCATTATTAATTGTGTTACGCCACTCGGTAAAGACGCATAACCAGGAAAACGAAGTGCCAGAGGTGCTGGAACAACCGCAAAATGGTACCGACCGAATTAATTATTCTCAGCTTTATAACGACGCGAGATTATACCAAGATGGCGGAATCCTCGTGGATACTCACCAACGGGATAAATTTCAAACTGTTCATAGTCGTAGTTGCGAAGAATCTCGCTAATAGCGATGACCCTCTTGCGACTCTGCGAGTAGGATGATGGAATCGTAAAAGCACCGTGTTGGACAAACACGCAATGTTCCACACGCGCGAGCGAAAACAGATGACGCGCGCGCATGCGCGTACGCGTGTTTGAAAGGGACGAGCGCGCAGCATCCACGTATCACGACCGGGAAATTTCTCAAGCCGATATATATATCGCACACACGGTTTGGGATTCACGTGAGATTTCCGGACTTTAAAGCAGGATCAAGAATCCGTTATGTAAGAAATTCTCGTTGTACGAGGAACCTAACCTCCGCCGGGGCAAACTTTCGTGGTGCACGCTGACTCGAGAGCATAAACGTCGTTACGTGAAAAAAAAAAAAAAACGGACAGGGTTAGAAAATTCTTACCGAGAAACCGCGCGAGGGTCGAAAAAATGGCGGAGGTTGAAGAACCGCATCCCTCGCTCGGCCTCGGGAGTGGAGAACACGCTGTTTCGTTCGCGATGTGTTTATAGTTGCCGGGCTATTACGTAACAGGCGGGAGAACAACAACGTAGCTTCGGATACGAGAACCTGCGCAGCAGCGGCCAGACTCGCGCGATTTCCGGTTGTTCGTTCCAGAAGGATCAAGAATCCGTTACGGGCGTTTAGGCAGTCTCGCAGGATTTAACATGCGACTGAAATAAGCCGAGGCGAACGAACGGACGAAGCGAGAATACACTCTCTCTCGCGTATAATGCCGCATACCAGATTACACATAATAATCGTGGGTACCAAGCGCTTGCGCTCATGCTGGAACACTCGGTAGGAAGAGAAATCACGCGAGACACGTCAACGATGACGTTGATCTTCGATATCTTCGAAAGTGCTGATATTCGTTATCTTCTCGTTGTAAGAATGACGCGACAGTCGCGTGAGCACGGTTCGCAGGCGTGTACGGTCGAAGCGCCAGGAGTGGGAGTAGCGCGAGACTCGGCGGTCGCGAAGTCTAGCGCGACCGCTGAGGCGAGCGTGAGTGGGAGAGACGCGCATGCGCGCATGGTCCAAGAGAGAGAAGTGGGAGGGCCTACGGTAGCAGCGAAGACCGCAAAAGACCCGCCGGCGGTCGCACCGAACTTCGAGCCGTCCGAAAGTGTCCATGTTCGCTATCTTCTCGATTCAACGTTTATTCGTCGCGCCGAACATCGGCTGCTTCTCGACAGCCTCTTTACAAACGTCTCGAGCGTCCGGCGTACATAACTTCGGTTATACGGTCGGCTGCCGTTAGAAGACCATTAGATCCTCCGAAGCCAAGACTCGCCAGCTGTACATACACACTTACATACACGCGATCAACCACAGCACCGTCTAATCGCGTGGCTACTATTATTATGCATTAAAGCCGAACGACCGAGGTTTGCGAATAAGAGCGAGGGGAAGAGAGAGAAAATGTATACCGGGCACTCGAGAGGATATTAAACCGTTCGCGAGGGAGTCAATCAAAACGTTCCCACAGCAATGGAGCTCATCGCACAGACGTGTCATTGTCGTCGAGCGACGATCCATCGGATGCAGTGACCTCTGTCCTCTTCGTTCTCTCCCGGTAATAATACCTCCGCAACAGTTACACAATCTCATTTTTTGAGTTTTACCTAGGTACTCCTTGCCGTATCGTACAAATATATATGTATATATGTACGTGTTTATCTACACAGACGTGATTTCGTGTCGCACGTGCCCCTCTGGAGACTTGGCCACCACCATTCCATTCCTCATGACGTTGAACATCATCCCGTGTATGTGTGTGTGTCTTTTCGACTGGAGAGTGTTCCTCCTCCTTCTCCACTCGTTACACGGCTGACCGAGAGAGAATCGAGAAATAACGAGCCTCACCGTTGTCCCTCGACCGGGTCGAGGTCACGACAATCATTCCCATACACGGGATGTATATAACGTTTTTCTGCCCATTAGGATCGAGCACCCCCGCGCGAACGAGGACAAACGCGAGAATCGAGCCGCAGAAAATCTCTCGCAAAAGTTTGTTTCTTTCGCGTAATTATAATTATCGTTGTTGTTGCTGTTTTTTTAATTGAATTCAAGTCGGCGATAAAATTCACGTACATTTTTTCGCCTGGATTGCATCACGGACGAACCTGACCCGACGCAACGTTCACGGAGCGTGGCGTCGTCCCGTTGGCGATTCGCCCAATGCGCGCGTCTAGATCTACCGCGCGTGCGCGTGTGTGTAGAACGCGTCGACCGGTCCGTCGTTGACATCCAACGACTCCGTGCTTCCTCCTACCCAACGAGACGATTTCCTCATTCCTGGGAGGCGAACGTTACGACTTTTATCTCGCGTTCTGACATACGCGCGCGCATAATCGAGTTCTTAGTCCTCGTCACCGGCAATTTGCGGCTACCGGAGGAAGAAAAAGAAAAGAAAAGCAAAACGTAAAAACGATGCTTTCCACTTCTCTTCCCCTATCATATTTTCTTTTTTACACGATGATTATGTTCACCGAGGGAACTTTTCAAGAATTCTTGAACATTCCTTTTTCCTCGGATCGCTCCTCAATCGGGACGAAAGCTAGCTGGTTCATCAAATTTCAAGCAATCTTCTTCCGTAAAGTAGGTACGTTGTACCGTCGGCAAAAGAAAATCACTGCTCGGCCGAACAATCACTGGAATCAGACTGGACGATATGATAGATAAAAGGACGAGGGGCCTCGTTGCTCTGCCCTCTGTGCTCGGTATTATTCGCCACGAGGTTCACCACTACCCCCTGTCCTTTCTCTTGCTCCCTCGCTCTCCCTCTCTCTCTCCCTCGCAAAGGGAAGAACCGCCCCCTCCTTCTCTCATGCAAAAGCTAACGCCACAGATCCTCTTAACGATTTGAATCGACTTTGCGAGATGGGCAATTACTTTTTTACCCCCCTCCCCTAGTTACTGTCCCGAGGCCTTGACTCATCTCAACCGAGGCAAAGAAGCTAGCTTCGCTCGACTTTGCCGTCTATCCGCGAAGGATATAAAAGAAGGAAGAAAAGAAAGAAAATGGATGAAAAAAAAAATACAAGAAGGACGAGAAACGAGTCTCCGACAGGCCAGAGGATTGGAACTCTTTCAGCGTAGGCTGTGAAGCGACCTCAGAAGGGCCCCCCGAGCTCTCGAACGCGTATAGGATATCGTCGTGAGACGCTGAGCGGAAAAGTAGGATCCAATTATTTCACGAATAGACGAGGCAGTGGTGTAAGCCCGAGACTCGCTCCAAGTGGGCACAATACGATTGGATATATCTCGTCAGGGTGGATGCGTCAAAGAATATTCCCGACGGATAAAACACGCGGCGTTGAATAATTTCTCGCGTCGCGACGTTTCCTCACGAACGACTGGACCGATCGTACCATTCTGCCTGTATCGTGGAGCCAGGGTAGTCGCAGACACGGTAGCTCCTCGATGAAAGAACCAACACGAGTCTCTCTCTCTCTCTCTCTCTCTCTCTCTCTTTCGCATCTATAAATAGAGACTCGTTTTATGTTGGCGTGCGAGGCGAGAACGAGCTACGACCTTGAAGCAAAATCTCCTAAGCTGTTCCAGATCGTTTCAGGGTGGCAACGAGCGGAAAATACTCTGGAAAGACAAGCAAAACAGGAAAAAAAACAGCTAACAACAAATTATATTCCCAAAAATACATAAGAGACGTAACTTTTTCTGGAGCGAAATTTCTTTCACGTAAAACTAGAATGGAACCAAGGATATAAAATAGTGAATCAAGCTCAAGGGCGATGAACAATCTTTCTTACATTGGGCATAATTTACAAAACGAGCCTCTCTCTTGTTCCACACGACGTAAAACAGGTGGTTTCTCACCGATGAACACGCTGCCTGGTCTTTGGACTCAACCCCTAAGGATATTTTACGCGCATGCGCCAAATGGGTAACGTACGACGTAATATCTCGGTAAAATAAGTTGCGTGCTCGATCTTCGAGGCTGACTGACGAGAGTCTTCGAGCTTACGCTTTCTATCTATCTATATTTATAACCATATGTATATATATAACAGATTTAATATGTATAGTACAAGTAATATGTACGAGGGCGAGCGCGCACGTACCACGACTCACTTCGCCCAATGAAGGTAATAACAATAATTACGCGGTGCAACGATCCTTGCTATCGCGCAAGCGTGACTATTTTCCTCTCGGACTCGCTCAAAAGCCTCCCGCAACTTCGCCTCTTTTCTACTCTCGTTATCTCACTACAAGCCCCCCCTCGCATTCTCGATCCACTCTCTCTGTCTCCCTCGCGTTTCCATTTCTCAAGACATCGTCGTAGTCCCTGTCTCCTCGTCACCATCTCTCGTCGCGAATGACTCTCCCTGGTGCACCGAGTTTAAGGCGAACGTCTCGTACAAGAACGCCGCGCGAACAGCAGCGGGAGAAACACGAGCGAGAGTCCTTGACCGACCCTGAACCCCGAAGAGCGGCGACCCCCGTCGTGAAAACTATACGACTATAAGAGCTGGATATGTTGCATATGCATGTCTCTACGATTATACGCGGTTCTTATACCTCGAGACTATCGGACATACGCGCATAATGTTCGAGCTTGTAAATTTCGTACGATACAAGAAAAAGAACGACCGGGCGACGAAGACAAAGCTCGGGATGCCTTCACCTTTCCTCGACGAGTTGAACGAACCCCTGTCCCTCTAGGAGGTCAAAACTACGTCCCTACTCTCTAAATCTGAATTAGTGAAATTTTGATAAATTTTAATCGTGGTTTACTAATTCATTTAGCGAAAAGTGGGTCACTAATTATTAGTGAAAAGTCACTAATTCGATTAGTCAAAAATGATCACTATACAAATTAGTAACATTTGACTACACAATTAGTAGTCAGCACAGCTAATATTTTCATGCACCAGCCGATTGTAATTCTTCACGTGAATAATATGTAATAATCTCATACGCACGAACAAGAAAACGGAACGTTTTCTCTGAATCCGAATTAGTGAAATTTCACTAAATTTTAGTCATATTTTACTGATTCAATTAGCGAAAAGTGGGTCACTAATTATTAGTGAAAAGTAACTAATTCGATTAGTCAAAGTGATCACTATACAAATTAGTAACATTTGACTACACAATTAGTAGTCAGCACAGCTGATACGTTCATGCACCAGCTGATTGTAATTCTTCACGTGAATAATATGTAATAATCTCATACGCACCGACAAGAAAACGAAACGTTTTCTCTAAATCCGAATTAGTGAAATTTTACTAAATTTTAGTCATAGTTTACTAATTATTTTAGCGAAAAGTGGGTCACTGATTATTAATGAAGGATCAGTAATTCAATTAGTCAAAAATGATGACTATAAAAATTAGCAACATTTGACTACACAATTAGTAGTCCGCACAGCTGATACGTTCATGCACCAGCCGATTGTAATTCTTCACGTGAATAATATGTAATAATCTCATACGCACCGACAAGAAAACGAAACGTTTTCTCTGAATCCGAATCAGCGAAATTACACTAAATTTTAGTCATATTTTACTAATTCATTTAGCAAAAAGTGCGTCACTAATTATTAGTGAAAAGTCACTAATTCGATTGGTCAAAAATGATCACTATAAAAATTAGTAACATTTGACTACACAATTAGTAGTCACCACAGCTGATACGTTCATGCACCAGCCGATTGTAATTCTTCACGTGAATAATAAGTAATAATCTCATACGCACCGACAAGAAAACGAAACGTTTATACACTTTTTGCTTTTCCCCTTAAAACTTTGATAAAATAAGATTCGCCGTTTCGCACTGCACATGAACTCACTGACATGAGAAAATGACACCTCCGACATCACTATGGCAGAACAAAGGAAGTATCGGGTCGGGAGCTGGCGCCTGTGATTGGTCGATCGCTGAGTCCTGTACTAATTGATTTGTAATTATGTAATATCACTAATTAATTAGTTAACTGTATTGACTAAATAATAGTCAATCGTATTACTAATTTGCTTTAGTAACCCTAATTTACTATTTGTTTACTATTCTATCATTGAAACGATGCGTTTATCACTATTTCACCAGTAGAACATGCATTTACTAATTGAATTAGTCCATTTTTCACTAATTCAAGTTTAGAGAGTGTGATTGGTCGATCGCTGAGTCCTATACTAATTGATTAGTAATTATGTAATATCACTAATTAATTAGTTAACTGTATTGACTAAATAATAGTCAATCGTATTACTAATTTGCTTTAGTAACCCTAATTTACTATTTGTTTACTATTCTATCATTGAAACGATGCGTTTATCACTATTTCACCAGTAGAACATGCATTTACTAATTGAATTAGTCAATTTTTCACTAATTCAGATTTACAGAGATCACGAATGATTCGATCCACGTTGCGATTATTTCAAGATTCGTTCTTTACCTCGTATCTACGTTCGATATTTGTAAACGAAGGATTCCAACGTACAGGAGGAAGGGTTGGCTACGAACTCGAAGGGATATTCGACTCTAGCGATAAGAAAACGACGTAGGATTGCACGGTGCGCATCGAGCAACGAAGCGGCGTGTGTAGGTACGCGCTCGTCTAGGACACGAAGCCGTGAGCAAAATACAGTGATTATACGCGAGTGGTAGAGGGAGGAAGTGGGGTGAAGGGGGGGAGGATGAAGAAACGTGAGAGAGCGTAGGAAAAGTTGAAAGCGGGCGAGAGAGTGATCCTAGGTTTACGTGTGGCGCGGCAAAGTCAGAGACGAAGGAACGAACGAACGAGGAAAATAAAAACGTAGCGAGATTTCTCGATATACTGGCCTCTCTCGTACGGGTTAGAGAGTCGAAGAGACGGGGGTACATATTGCACGATGATCGAATGGAACCAGTAATAAGGATATCCGCCTGCTATCACGATAGCCGTAATAGATGTTTCCACTATTTTATCTTCAGCTCCGCGAATGTCGAGTGCGTCGAGATTTTTGTTTGCATCTGACATTCTTTCTTGTGTTTTTTTTTTATTTTTTTTGTTCTTTTGGTTCGAGCTTCAAAGCCGTCGTTCAAGCGCATCTTTCCTGGGACGAAGAGGACAGCGAGACTCGAAGCACATATCAAGATATTCGAGATTGAACAGGGGAGCAGATAACTTTATTGCTGGCAACACGGTGCAAGAGTTTCTCTCTTATATATATATAATTTGTGGTGGACGGTACGCGTATATAAGGTGTATGGAATGCAGTAATGTACGAAAGAAAATTGCGTCACGGCTCTCGGTGCGATCTGGAACGAATCGAGAGAGAATATCTGCGAGAGAGACAGAGAAAGAGAGAAAAGTCCAGACCTCTCGCACCATCTTGGTCTCTTCCTTCCTCCTAGTACGTGTACACTGTAATATGTAACTATAGGTATGTATAGAGGAGTATAGAGCTAGTTGAAAATATCAGCGAGGAATCGCTTCCTTAATAAGAAACTACGAGACTGCTCTCGATCATCCATGGAACGATGCCTACGATTGACGTCCTCGTGCTTCGAAGGAGAATACAGTCTTGATGATGATGATGATGATGTACGAAAGGATCCACGAGCCTGGCAAAGGTCACCGTCGTCTAAAAAAATTAATCAACATTTTTATAAATAAAAATAAAATTATTTTATAAGATGAGTTTAAGAAAAAAAAAATGTTTTTCTTTAATAAAGTTCTTTAACAGGTGTCTGTTGAATCAAAAATTTCATGTATATGATCAATGTTACAACGACGATCTTAAATTTTGAAAATTTATTCTGTATTTCAATTATTTCTCGATATTTTGCAATAAACAGATTATAATGTCTTCTTTACATACATACGTTTTGTGTGAAAAATATTTGTTATTAATTATTTTAATTTGTGGCTAAAATAACATTCTAAAAAAGAGCTTTTCTTGAACGTCTGCCCCCTTAAGGAGGTTCGACATATTCGGAAACCCCGATCTGATCTTTGCTTAAAATTGCGATTTCTTCAAAACTATTCAACATTTTTGAATGATTTTTTTTAGTTTTATTCAGAAAGACTTCATTGATAATTTTGTGTAGGGTTTTAGAGGATATTCGAAATAGAAAAATTTTGAGATCAGTTGAAAGTCGAAAAACGTTGGTTCGAAAAAATGTCTATTTTCAATGTACCTTTTCTCAGGAACCATACGTTCGATTTTGATCATTTTTGTTTTGCGTATATATTAAAGTATTATAAACAATGTATCAAGCCATTTTTTCGATATTTTGTTTCAGAAATTTTTGACATCGTTTTGAAATTTTGTTAATATTTTTTACCACGTTTTTTTACCTTCAAACATATTTTTCTCGGGTCTGAATCGTTTTTTTCAAGAAAATGGCTCGACACATGCTTCACTTGGATGTACATGTTACATAAAAAAAAAATATGCCGATACGATGAGTAGATTTCGAGAAAAGGTACATTGCAAGTGAAAAAGATTGAATTTCTAACGAACTAAAACGTTAACTTAAAAAATTATTTAACATACTTCCACTGCTCAGAATTTCATGAAATTTGAACCACATATCAAAAAAGACACGTACTTTCAGAAAAAAAATTTAAAAACCTCATTTTTTGACGCTGCAATATAGGTATCGAATCTCCTTAAACAAAGAAACAAATCTCAAAATTCAATTTTTCCAGATTTTGAGCATGAAATTGCATCAATATCGAGAACGAGAATGTTACATTTACACTTTACAGCGCGTCTTCGATTCCGATAAGCTGTTACAAATCGTTTTTCTTCGTCCCAGAAAATTCCTCTAGTATCATCGATCGATTCTATCAATGAACTAACGAGGGTGTGTTATTCCAGTCCAGTAACTTTTGGCGCCGTTCGTACTTCGATTCGGATATTATACTCTTACAAGCTATACCCTATGTTCCTCGTCCTCATTTTGCATCGTCGATCGATTCGATCGAGCTCGATCGTGAACGCAGCCCGCTGTTATCATAATACCGAGCACCATCGCTCCCCCTGGGTGTGAGCATTGTAAAGAAGTTGCGTAGACCGCCGGCGCCATTTTCATGGCTAAATCGTATCATAGTAGCCTCGCATAGCGGACTTAAGCGCCTTCTGGCTCCCTCCCTCTCTCTCCCTCTCTCTTTCTTGCTCTTCAGCTTCTTCGTACTTCGATCTTTCTCCCCTATGCCTCTTGTAAGAGGATAAGCGAAACGCCTTGTTACGTGCCACCAGACACTAGCCACTAATCACTATAACTCCCGCTGATTGGCGAACGAGAGAGCCTCATCTCGTTCCCGCTTCGAACGCTCGCTTCTTCTTCTTCTTCTTCTTCTTCTTCTTCTTCTTCATCGAATCGATCGTCCTTTTCTTCATCATAATCTTTTTCTCCTTTTCTCTCTCACCAACTCTCTCGTCCTCTTCATAGCTCGCTATACGTTCCATTGCAGCCCCGAGGGCGCGATGCCTCTGCCGAGACTCTCTTCCCGTCCACGACATCAAGCCCAGAAGAGGTTGGCCATTCGAGTTAGAAATTGCATCGATTCGTTCGTCCATTCTTCCGCCTATAAGCATATAAGTATAAAAAAAAACAGAATTACAACCGAGTCCTGATTTCGTTACGATAAACGCTACTTTTATCCATCGAAAATATTTCCGTACAACTGTAAAAACTCGACGGTACAAGTGTGCAAATGAAAGATACGCTCGTGTATATATAAACGCGCGCTTGTGGAAATATAGCGAGGAATAAAAAGAGAGAGGGAAAAAAGCAGTCTTACATTTTAACGCTTTGCAACGATCTCGTAAAGTTCATACACCATAGTTCTCTCCCTCTTGTCTCGAGTCTTTGAGCGAAAACGCTTAAAAAGAGGCCTGCGTCGGACCCGCGAGAACTCTTTACGATTTTACCTCGTCGATCTTCGACGCGATCGATACGAGAAGGATTTTCTTCGGGAATGGGAACGTTACCGGTTAGTGCGTATGGTAGATATACAAGGCGCGTCGTACTTGTTCGCGAGTTTTACAAGAGGCAAAAGACGAGAACGGTTCATAAACGAAATAGCCAAGATGTTATTTCGCTATAATGGAAGAAAGAAGAAAGAAAGATTCCACGCTATAGTCGCGCGAATTTTTTTTTTTTTTTTTTTTCGGAAACCGTTTCTCGTCTAGCGTTTCGTTCATGCTCGAAAACGCTCGAACGCATCTCCGAGCCTCGTTGTATCTCTCCAGCAAAACGTTAGTTTCCGCTTTGGACAAGAACGAATGTCGAAAGGGCAAATGGAACGAGGAAGGAGAAGAAGAAGAAGAAGAAGATGAAAAAAAGCGAGCGGAGAAAGAACGGACAGTGATGGAAGGAAAAATCAGTGAAATGGCGTCGAAGATGGAAAAGAAAATGGTAGAAGTGGCTAATGACGGCACGGCGAAGGGACGTACGATCGTGGAAATAACGCGAAGGGATTGTGAAAGGAGGAAAGATGAAGGAGAGAAACACGGCGCGCGCGCGTTGAATAATCATCAACGCGCGGGTTCGCGCGAACCCTATGGGGGGCAATAATAGCGCCGACGCCGACGCGCCACACGATATGCTTTTCCGTCAAGAGACGAACAGTCGGGAGGGGGGGCTAGGGCAAGGGGGAAGGGGGCAGACTCGAGGCAGTACAAAGTGCCTGACCGCACGACCCTAAACGCGAATACCTTCGTTCCTCGTTCCCTTCCTCCCTCGATTCCCTCCACGAACTCCTTCTTCCTTCTCGTCGTCTTGCCCGCATCTCTTCCAATTTACGCTCCTCACGACTCTCAATCCAGGAACTTAATACAATAACGTTGGCGGGAAGAAATGTAAAGCGGAATGACGGGTTACGGTGAAAGAGTGAAAGACGAGAATTATCCGGAGACGTATACACCGTGAAATCGACAAGACGACTGTGTGTGTTTTTCAGTTTTTCGCGAGGGGGCAATACGAGAATGACCGCGGGGTTATTGCGATGCCAGCGCCGTGGTAGAAACTGTAATTACATGCTTCAATTTTTCACCCGTATGATTTGTCTTTTGTTTTTTATTCACACGAGTAATAACAAAATTGGAAAGGAACTAAAAATTGTTGAAGACAGGCTTTTATTTTTTTCAGACTATAGAAGCGAGTCGAAAATTGGCTGTCGGAAATGTGAGTTCCTTCCTTCGATCATATTCGGGTCGAAAGCACAGCGTCGATTCAACGTTACGATCGAATCGGTTTAAACGCCGATAATTTCTTAAGTATACCGATCAAGAACGCGTTGCTTCGCGTATTGAACGATCGACATCGCCCAGGGCACACTCCAATCACGCTTCCAGCGTTCAACGGACCCGGTAGTAGTTGGTAGCTATTCACGAAGTGGTTCATCTACGATAGTCTACCGCGAGAGAGTGAGAGAAAGAACGAGGGAAGGAGGAGATGGAGAGCAAACAGGTGGATCGTCCAAAGTGGTCCATTTCGAGTACTGCACGTTATAATGGTCGTATCTCGTTGCTCGCTGCGCATAGGCGAGCACCCATGCTTGATGGCGGACAGCTATATCTTCACTCTGGAGTTTACCAACAACCGTATCAGTATCCCATCCTGGAACGAGAAAACAGAAGCAACTGAAGTGCAACTGAAACTGTTGCGAGAGGGACTTGTGAGTTCTGGAGAAAGAAGGAGAGAGTAGGTATGTACATCACCGAGGAGTTGGTCATTCGAGGGATGATATTGCCAGTCGCCATTTTTCCTCGCCTCGTCTCGGCTCCCTCCACGCTGGGTGCTCTATCGCATTCCGCTCTAACGATCCTATCGTGCCTCGTGTAACAGTTTCACGGTTCAGCGATTTACCAAACGCCATTACGACGTGGCACAACGTTTTGCCCATGTTGGTATATACGCGTGTTGGTTAGAACAGTGTTTGTGTGTTCACCGACAGGGGGCGCTCGCAAGCGCCGAGTGAACCCCGCGAAGTTAACCCAGACCGGAGAGGGTCTTATTTTCTTTGGCGTGAGAGAAAGATGAGAACAGGAGAGAGAGAGAGAGAGAGGGAGAGAGAAAGAGAGTGAGAGAAATTTAGCTTCTTTCCTTTTCTCTTTCTTCTCATCACTTCCTCAACGCGTTCGTTTCTTCTACGTGTTCTTTCCACGCTTCTCTTATTTATTTTCTTTGTTTTTTTCACGTTCTTTCCCCTCGCATTATTTATTTTATCCTGCAACCGCGAACCCGGGTATATACGATGTTACGCGTATATAAAATCTCGAATTGCCACTGCTGTCTTAACGCGTGTAGTATAACCCAGGGTTGGAAGGAGAGGGTAGAATGGGAAGCGTGGATGAAGGAATAAGCAAGCTCAGGGAGCTTCGAGCCAGTGAGGAGAATTGCCATGAGAAATATCCTCGCTAACGGCTTCACTCGATCATCATTTCACGCGCATACACATATATATATATAAAGTTACCACGCGGAGAAAATACGAATGGGGGAAGCCGGCAGTAAATGGTACCTGAACTCTGTACGTGCCATTTCAACATTCGATCGCGCCAACCTCCGACGACGATGTCCAATCGTTTCGTATTACTGTATATACATCCGTCAGTACGATTTCTTTGATTAAAACCAATTATCTAGAATGCCGAAGGCGATGAGGAAAGGGAAAGAGCGAGAGAGAGAGAGAGAGATCGATGAAAAATGAGCATCGCGGAGGTTCGACGCATTCCTACCAGAAATGGCAAACTATCCAGAGGAATAATAATAACAAGAGATAAAAGCAGCAATCCATAAAGAATTATTATGGAAACACAGGTGTGCCAGCTATACGCTATAGGCAATGTGCTATAGAACCGGAGGATGAAAGGAGCGCGTAGAGAGAGAGAGAGAGAGAGAGAATCGCGTCCCTACGTCCGAGCGAATGAACGAAGAGCAACAAGACGAAAAGAAAAAAAAACCAAGGAAAGAAAGAAGGCAAGTATGAAAGAAACGAGAGACGAAAAAAAACGGTAAAATGTCACTGTTTCCTAATTACACGGAGTAACTAGCCGGGGATGCTCGTACGTGTGTTCCTCGCCTATACTAGTTCCTCTCTCTCTCTCTTTCTTTCTCTTGATTCCTTTGGGTAGCGAAGAGAGGGAAATAAAGACGAATGATACGAGGTGGGCTAGGTGGACGAGCAGAAGAAAACGCTCTGTAAAGGACGAGGGGAGGGGGCACGCACATATGCGCACACACGCAGGCCCGCACGCATACAACAGGGCCCAAGCTGAGAGAGCATAGAGGAAGGTGGTGGATCTGCCAAGACCCACCGCGTTCACTCAAGCTCCCTAGCGAACCAAGGGGGCATCTCGTCGACGTTTGTACCGCTACTCGACCAACGAATCGTAGCTCGGTCTCCAATGGAACTGGCCAATCCCCGTCTGATTTTCAATGCTTCGAGGGCCCGCACGGGCCTGCTACCTTGGTTTATAAAGTCAAGCCTCGTAGCGGGTACGAAGACAGAGCCGTACCGACAGCCGAGCCATCAGGACGCTTTTCGAGGCGGAGTGTGTGTGGTTCGTTATCCGCGGTGCGGGTTTTTTTTCCGTTTCTTCTTCACGCAAAGTTTATCATTTACGTACGTTACGATTTCTTAATTATACTTGGCAACTCGAATTCGCGATTTTTTAAACTCGGTTACGATCGGTTTGCGTTTAAAAGAAGGGAAGATAGAAGAAAAATATTTAAAAAAAAAGGAAAGATTCGCGTACGCGTTATAAGTCAGGAGTGCGAGGAAAAAGAAGAAGAGGAAGAAGACGAAGAAGAGTGTTTAACGCGTGTTACAAGGAAGAGACTGTCGGGTGAACTTTCGCGAGTCGGCGATAATTGTTGTTGGTTGTTCCAGTGCTATCGTCAAGGTACGTGCGATCACGGTGTTACACATTTGATTTGTTATAATATTTGTATAATTACATAAATATATATATGAGGTATATATTTGTCGCACATAAAATATTCTCGATGATATGGTTGTAAGGTCGTTCGCCGGGTGCGCGTACGAAACATAAACGTTCATTTAAAATGCAATTTCCCACGGTACACGAGAGAGAGAGAGAGAGGGAGAGAAACAGCGTTCTCTCGGTTCAAAGTCAGGGTCTCTTCCCGTTCTCGAGAAGTTTCACCTTGTTCCGCGTATATTCCGTATTATTCGTGTGCTGTGCGTGCGTTCACCGAGAATATAAGTTGCCCAACTCTCCGCGCCGCATAACTTTTAACGAGCTGGCAAAGTGAGAAAGGCGATGCTCTCGAGAAACAACGAGATAGAATGAGAAAGAGGCGTGAAAAATGAGATATAAAATTTTGATAACTCAGTACGATCTAATAATTTCTCAGTGTGATATTTGACGTAACGAAGCTTCCTCTGTCTCGATCGAAATATTAAAGATTAATTATAGATCAGTCACGATATCGATAGTCGATCGAGACTCGATCGATTAATTGTAAAAGAAGCCAAAAAAAAGATTACAAAAAAGCACAGACAAATCGTCAATTTTCATCGAGTCATATCTCGAACGATCTAACCGCGCGAAGCCGGTGATTTCAATGCCGGGTCGGGCGAGAGTATTACCTCACACTGGAGAGTTCGATGCCTGGAAATCTCTCACAGCTTTAGAAAAACGCTGATCTTTATATATCATCGCGTACCCTAGAGCGACTCTCTCGTCGGGTCACGGTAATTTTTTTTAATCACTGTAATCTCGTCTCCCTTTATCTTCCCGAGATCGTTCCACATTGCCGCCATTGATATAAACCAGGCTTACTCTTCCACACGACTATAACGCGTTACGTGCAAAGTCGACATTTCTTTTTTTTCCTCTCCTCTTCTTTCTCCGCTTATTCTTCTACTTTATCTTCTCTCATGGATCTTCAACAGAGGCCCAGGGCTAACAAAGTTCTCTGTATGCGAACTAAACAAGAAAGAGAGAGAGATGGCAAAGAGACCAGGCTAATTTTACGTGGGAAATATATAATTGTGAAAAAAAAAACGAAGTCAACGAGGGAAAAAGTGAAACAATGAAAGAGTACGCGTGAGATTAGCGCCAACGTTATCCCACTATCGCACGTACTCAAATCTCATGTATGTAATGTAAAAATACGTAAGTATATACGTATGTATATTTATTTCACGTCGAGTTATGCCACGACCTGCCCCACTATCCATCCGGTGGCCGTGACTGTTGTAAGAACCAACTCTTTTTCTTCTTCTTCTTCTTCTTCTTCTTCTTCTCTTCCTTACCAACTCCTTTTTCTTCCTTTTCTTTGCTCGACTATGTACTTTCTGCTCGCGTTCATTGCGTGAGCTCTCTTGCGAGCGAAATAGAAAGACAGAGAGAGAAAGAGAGACGTCGCTCGTCAGCTCTGGTTCTCCCCCGTCAGGATCGTAGGCGCCGCCTGGGCATTGACCCTCGGACCTCGCACTTCTCGAGCGCACCAAGGCGAAAGCCTGCGTGTAGCCCTGACCGAGACTCCATTTAACAAAACGTAATATATATATATAACGATTCATAAGCTTTGATTTCCTCGTGACGACAATGCGTATGAGGCAAAGAAAGGAAGGAAATGGCTGAATTGGCACGCACGCAGGTCAGCAAAACGGAATGCCGGGGCGTCCATAATTTATTTTATTTATCTTTTCATTATCTTTCGTTTACTTCCTTTCTTAAAATGCGTAAGGGAGCTTAAAATCGCGTGCAATCTTGCCAAGATCGTGGAGATTGTTGCGAGAATAAATTCAGGGCCAAATATATCGTAGCACGTTAGCTTTAAAGCAGTCCATTTCATGTGTGGGTTTCGAGTCGTGGCTATGTCCTCGAGCCAAGGCGCTTCCTGAAACCCTCCCGGCTATTCTTGATGTATCTTCTCTCTGTTTTTATCGCCGGATGGGACTATTGGAACTAACGTTGGGTAAAAGAGACGGAGTCGATGAGGTGGGGAAAAAGGTCTCCGAGCAACGGTGCGTGCACCGGGAGAGGTATCCACCTGTATTCCTTTTTTTCTTTCGGTCGAGGTTTTTGTCTCTCTCTCTCTCTCTCCCTCTCTGTTTCTTCTACCGGTATTCTTCGTATCTCTCTCTCTCGAGGTCTCTGGGAGAACCGAAAGTATCCAGCACGAGGCAACGTTGGGTCAAGGTTCTCAGCGTAGAGAGACACAGGTGCGATCATCGAAAAACACTTTATGTGACAAGTGAATTCCGATGCAAAAAAAAAGAAACGGCGCTTCTTGGATAACGGAAATCAAATTATACCTTGCTGTGTGTCGATATATAGAGATTTAGTGGTTGATCATTTTGTACTTAATTATAGATTTTTTTCTATGAGATAACGAACGCGACGATGATTAAATCGTGGGAATAGTTCGAAGGAAAAAAAAGAAGGAAATGTCCAACGAGAAGAATAAATTGATGATTTTTTTTCTCCGTGACGCGACTCAAGAAGACGAGGGGACGTAGTGTGTACCGTAAGCCTGGTAAGAAAAGAAGAAGATTCCTCGATTTGTTACTCGCCCATTTATTTTTTCCCATCGCACGATATTCCTGGAATGTCGGCGGTGTTGGGTAAATATTGGGGGTCTGCCAAGGTGTGATTAGGATTTAAGTACGTGCGTGCGCCGCGTTTCGCCCACACACGAGCCGAAAATTTCGTGAACGAGGTCAAAGCACCCGCGCTCGATTGTACGCTCGAAAATGTAGGATACGTATGAGAAGAAAAAAAGTAAGTAAAGAAAGAAGGTAACGAGAGACTGTCGAGGAAACGAGCGTGTCTCGGTCAGTCACACACGGCGCGCCGCGTCACCGCGCACGCGCACCGACGCGCGTCTTGCCGTCTGGAACTCGTACGTAGTGAAGATCGCGAACGCATGCTCCCGGACGCAAAGGAGTGGGGGTATCGATCAGCGCGCACGAGGAGTGGGGGTAGCCGCGAACTCAGTCTCGCGCTAACGACCGAGCTGCGAGGACATCACGGCGTGCTCTTAAATAGCAGCGACACGAGATCTTGCCATTTGCCTGTCTACGGTCGTTATACGGCGAATAAAACGCCCCGAGTACATACTCGTGTAATAAAATTAGCGCGGTCGTGCAAGGTACGAAAGAAAAAAAGATCACCTTCGTTTATGCGCGAGTCGAACGAGCGTTCTCATTGTTAATGTGCCGGGTCACTTAGGCTCAACCTTGATCCGAGATATTTACATGATAGCGATAAAAAAAATCACTTTCTGCTTTCATAATTTTACAAATACATAAAATAATAATTAGCGTTATTATTGATTATGGCGATGATCATTGTAATGATAATAATTATAATAATGTCGTAAAATTATAATTCATCAAGATGAAAGAATCAAATGTTCGTCCAAACTACATTTGCTCGTAAGAAAATTCATATTACGTTTGAATTATTTCTATCACTATGATTATTATTATTTACTTATTCGTGACAACAATAACATTTTATTATCGGTTAGTAAAGCTAATAATGAAATTGTAGTAAACTTATCGTGCGAAACAATATTTGCTCCACATTTTACTTTATCAGCGTTTTACCATCATCTTTTCTATATATAGAGTCGATGAGGCACGTAAAATAAATGTAAGGATACATAAGCCTAGAATCGTTTTTACGTGCATTGAAAAATGGAATAGTTTGAAAATTCACTCTCGAGCACGTAGAGTACATAGCAATGATGCTTTCAGCATGCCCGCATAATGCTCGAACACAATTTCGTCCATTGGCAGAACGACCGAGAACGCGGGAGGTTCGTGCTCGACACGTACGTCACACACGGGCGTCGTAACGGTTCGCCCTCGTGGCACGCCGCAGAAGGAAACGGAGGAGTGTAAAAAAAGAAGAATGAAAAGAATTTAAAAAAAATCAAGTCAGTGGCAAAGAGAAGGAGAGAGAGAAAGAGAGAGAAAGATAGAAACAGTGAGCGTGGGTGAGCGAAGACAGTACGAAAGCCGTGCCGTTGTATAAAACTTTGCTCGTAGAGAAGAAAGAGAGAAAAGGAGAAAGAGAAGCGATACTTCTCTGTGCTTCTGACTTTTCTCTCGACTCGCCTCATGGTGGCCCATTGTCTCAAACGTGACCGTTACAAAACCAAGCACGCGCGAGAAAGACCAAGAAACAAGCCAAAGATGGCGAATCCGCGCGCAACTCGACTCTCCCTTGAATCCATCAATTTTTTTTTTTATATCTTTCGTTACTTCTTTCTTCTCTCACTCTTTTTTTTTATTATTTCAACTTGACAGCTGGTACATGCGAAAGAAGCGAAGAATAGTCCGCGGGGTGGATAGACAACACGGAGAAAGGTCCGGAGGGTCACTAGCCTACTCCCGCGCTCGCATCTATCTCTATACATGTATCTCGATCCCACCGCGGGCGTATTATATATATATACATTTTATGTATTGTATAGATACATAGGTCTGTTCCAGCGTAGCCATATATACAGGGTGAATTTCATAAGGTACAACCAGGCTTTATTCTAAGATAGATGAGATCATTACAAACAAAAGTTGCAAATATACATTGGGGATATTTTGAATAGTTTACGAGATAGAAGTTTTTAAAGTTGGTCCAATCAGGGCGCGCTGAGAAGCATTGGACCCGCCCACTCCCGGCCCTAGCAACCAATGTCCGAGAAATAAAAATGACTGCGTAATAATATAATAAATAAAATTGCCTGCTTTGAATTTTGCAACCCCAAATGTAATGCTCTACACTGTACTATGTCTACGGCTAGGGCGGGAGTGGGCGGCGCTTGATTGGACCAACTTTAAAAACTTGTATCTCGTAAACTATTGAAAATATCCCCAATGTATATTTGCAACTTTTGTTTGTAATGATTCCATCTACCTTAAAATAAAGTCTGTTACAACATATGAAATTCACCCTGTATATAGCTGTATACATAAATGCGACGAGGAGCCGATAATAAGGTCAAGTCGAGAGGACCCCGGCTCGTGAATCTCCCGTGGAATATCCACTTTGTGCCGGTTCTTCACTGTCCGCCTCACGGTATCATGGTCAAGGAATTTCGACCCCGGAATTTCTCGATAGCAGAAGATATTCACGTGTAATTTCTCATAAGACGGTGAGACCGAGAGATAGATAAATAGACTATTACTAATGTTTGTCTATACATAAAATCTCCTGGAGTGTGCGAGTGTGTATATATAAATATAGGAAAGACTCGCGACGAGATATCTTTTTCACTGTTGAATCTCCGCTCTCAGCTTACTCAGACTCCCCCTTGTGAGAGTTTGTGGACCGGACAACGGTATAACCGGGTGGCTCTCTGTCTTTCTCTTCTCCTCATTCTCTTTCTCTCTTTCTATCGTTCACGGTCGCTCCGACATTGCGTTCCAAGACCGTTACACTTATGGACGTAAAATCTTCGGGTCACGTGAGCATTGGCGAACGCGAGTTTTTTACCTCCGTCGAAAAAACGATCGAGAAGGTCCTCTGCGTGACCGAGGATCGCGAACGTAAATGGGCAAGGGCGCGCAAGATATTCGTAAAGACCCGTTCGCGAGCTTTCGGCTCGCTCGGTAGGTACTGCCTCACTTTGAAATTTAATGGTCCATCTGGACCGGATTCCACCACGGCGTATGCGTACTCGAGACTGGAATGATTTCCTTCGGGCGATCGCGTTCCGTTTCTCGGCCCAGTCCTTGACACGCGCGTCCAACATTTTCGAGGCTCGCCACGTTTTTTTCCTCTTTTCTTCTCGTCCCTTTTTTTTCTCACATCCGTTCGAAATTACACAGACGTGAGTCATTCGTCGCGAGTAAACGGTCGTTAAGAAAAATGGACGAATTTATGAATAAGACGGGAAAGACCGTTATGAAAGATTAAACGAAATGGAGAAAATTTAAAAATCGTTACTTTTTTTCTTCACGACGTCTTGAAACACGATTTTCATTCCAATCCGGCTTAGCTTATCTCCAAATTTATGTAATTACGATAATTCACAGTTTTTACAAGCAATGAAGTAATAGACATAAAAAAAGTAATCGGTAAGCGATGCGATTCACCTCCGTAAAAAAAACCGTGCCTAACTGTTTTTCGTTAAACGTATCGTCGTAAAAAACTTTTCCATCATTTTTTCTCGATTCTCCCGAAGTGAGGGAAATTAGCGACGGAAAATTATTACCGTTGCGCGCTTTCTTCATTCGCCTTCTCGGTGATGAAACAACGCGATCTTCCGGTTCGTCGCTCGCTGAAACGACGCGAGTCACGCGATAATCCTCGATAGACGCGCTTTAACGACGAAATATTCGAGTTCTCGAGTCCTTAACAATTCTCCTTGCTATCTCAAACCTTTATTAAGTATTATATTTCATCCTTTTGCGCTATATACGAGCTGCGTAATGTTACAAGTTTGATCCAAGCGATGTTCCATCGACTAACTAACACACACGTTCGTGTTTTCTGCTCATCGTCCTCGTTTATATCATCAATTTTATGTCACAAAATGGGTCCCGGAGAATCAACATTCTAGCGATCTTCTCGTTAAAGCCAGGGCTGAACGATCTCTCTCATCGCTCTTTCTCGTCTCTATGATTTTCGAGCGCATAACCACTTCTCAGGTTTTATCCTTCGTATATGGACGTAACTATAACACAGAAAATGTGTACGTAATACCTATATAATTTTCGTGATGATACTAGCGATTCTATGAGAGAGGCTCGAGGATGAGCCATTAGGAAGATAACCCGGAGGCTGGAGAAAAGAACGATGGGGATAAAGATGATGGAGTAAAGTACGTGAAAAGATAGACACACACGTATTCTTTCGACTCGTGAGTTGTCTCGTAGACAGTTTCGAGTCGAAAGACCGACTGGAAGTGACGAACAACGAAGACTTTCAATGGCCACACCGTTAACTGAAAAGTTTATGGAGTTTGGTTTGACGTTTTTTTCTTTAAATTCGTTTTGTTTTTCTCCTTTCTTTCTTCCTCTTCGTTCCTTCCTGGTCTTCTTTCAATACGCGAAAAAAAAGAGACCGCGAAGAATCGAGCGCGATTTATCATCTCGTTCTTAAACATCTCGATTCAACGATCCACCGGAAGTTCAAGAGAGTGTGACGCCATTTTTTTCTTTCTCTTTTGTTTTCGACCCGAGGCAAGGAAGAAATGAAAGAAAAAGGAAAAGAGAAAAAGGTAGATCTTATTAACGCGGACAGAAGGAGAGTACCGAGAATGTGCTCACTTATCGTCTTACCGCTAGAACGTAAAATTAACATATTTAAAACCGCCGAACGTTATTGGCCGCCGCGTGATCGTCCACGAACCGTTATTTACCAGTAACGCAAGATCGTTATTTTTCATAGATACGCGTTTATAAATATCTGTTAAAGGAGTGGATTATTTTTTCGATATTATAATATCAATTTATAAATTGAAAAATATCTCGCAAATGTTTTTGAAAAAATTGTAAATTTTTTATCGCATTTTTTTTCTCAAAATTGTTCATAATTTATACGAAATTCCTAACTTCCAGGAATCATAGACTGTCAAAAAGTTTACGAATTATTGGAGCAAGCCATAAAAAATCAAATATGCGTGGCCCATAAATTAAATGTTTTCCATATTAAAAATTGCAAAATTTCAGTTAAATATTTTAGAAAAAATTCCAAAATTTTAATCGCATAATTTTTGTCTCTAATTTTTTCATAATTTACATGATATTGCTACGTTCCAGGAATCATAGCCTGACAGAAAGTACAAAAATTATTGGAGCAAGTCATATAAAAAATCAAATTTTTGTGGCTCGTAAATTAAATTGTTTATTTTTGGATATTACAAATTGCAAAATTTTACTCAAATATTTACGAAAAATTCCAAACCTTCAACCGCACAATTTTTTTCCTCAAAATTTTTCATAATTTACACGAAATTCCATACGTTCCAGGAATGATAGACTGTCACAAAGTACAAAAATCATTGTAGCAAGTTACAAACCAAATCAAATATGCATGGCTCATAAATAAAATATTTTATTTTTCCGTATTACAAATTGCAAAACTTCACACAAACATTTTCAAAAAAAATTCCAAATTTTCAACCGCTCAATCTAGATCTCAATGTTTTTTTATAATTTACATGACATTCCATACGTTCCCGGCTGTCCCAAAGTACAAAAATAATTGGAGCAAGCCATAAAAAAAAGATCAAATATGCATGACGCGTAAATTAATGGGAGCGGAGGGGAGTGGAGTGGGGGAACGAAAATAAGTATCATTTACGATCGTGCGTTACAAAATATACGTTACACGTAACGATTACATACTTGTCCACGTGCAGGACCAGCGACGTATGACCGGACACCGTTACGATCTCGATATCTCGATCGCGTCGTGCTCTATGCGACGAAGCATCGAGTAGGACGAGGAAAAAAAAAGAAAACAAACCAAAAAAAATACACTAAAAAATTCAAAAATCAACGAGCTCGACGAAGAAGCCGAAGAGAAGGAAAGGAGCGATTATATTCTCGTCCCGTGGTCGTTTTCACGATGGAAGTCGTACACGTAGGGGCAAAAATAAGTAAACGATAACGCATCGGTACTCCCGCAGGATGCGCCTTCAACTTCTCGTTCTTATAACTGGAGACACACAGACACACGTATGTGCATGTGTATATCCATATATATAGGTAGATACTTTCTATCGTTGCACGGCAGACTGTGTTTATCATATTTTGCAATCTCGTTCTCCGTCGTTTGCACGCGAGACATTTAAGATGATCCTGGAACGGTTCGCTTCTCTCTTCCGATATGCTATACATTTTCACGTTTACGTGTATATATATATATATATGTGTGTGTGTATATTGTCGGTATCACGATGTATAATAGATAATGGGTATCATAATGTTAATGCAACGTGGTACGTTACGCTCGAGTCGCGAGGGCGTACGACGCGGATCGTCACCTTTTTGCTTCATCTTCTTTTATCGCAACTTCTGCGCTTTGGACCAGATCGAATTACTAGTGATGTAAATAAAATAACGAAGGGATATATTTATTTATCGTTTGGTTGATTTATTTTTTTGGGAGAAATATTGGAAATATTTATTTGGATATAATTTTATTTATGTTTATATGTGTGGCAATGTAAATTTATTTATTAGTAATAAATTAATAAATTATTTTTTATCATACGCAAATATTAAATAAATATAAAACATATTTCATCTATTTTTATACAAACATTTGTTTGGATATAATTTTATTTATGTTTGTATAATAATAGATGAAATATGTTTTATATTTATTTAATATTTGCATATGATAAAAAATAATTAATTTGTTCATTAATACTTTTATGGCAATATAAATTTATTTATCATTTGTTTGATTTATTTTTTGCATAGATATTGCAAATTGTTTATATAAAAATGAATGAAATATATTTTATATTTATTCAATATTTCAATATAATAATAAACAATTTATTTATATTATTAATATTTTAATATATATTTCATTGTTTATATAAATACTAGATAAATATTAATTTATTTATTATTTATTTGATTTATTTTTTGGACAAACATTGCTAATTAATCAAATTCAATATTTGTGATTAATGTTTATATAATTATTTATCTAATTAAATTTATATTTATTTATCTAATTAAATTTTTATCTAATATTAATTTATATTTATTTATCTAATTAAATTTATATAAATAATTATTTATATAAATTTATATTTATTTACATAAATAATTATTTATATAAATTTATATTTATATTGCTATAAATATTTATATCGCTGGTTACATATATTATATGGAAAAAAAAAATTGAAAATGGAAAGAAATAGTGGGAAGATCGAATCTCCTGAAAATATTTGCGGAGGACGCTGAGCGACGCGCCCTGCACCAAGACTCGACAGCTTTACATTAAACACGCGATACCACAATTTCGATATACAACTGCTCGTTTGTTTCCCGCAAGACGGGAAAAACCGCATGGTAACGGTGAGCCTATAGCGAGACTAGAGAGAGAGAGAGAGGGAGACTTCATTTCAATTTACTGTTACGTTATTCGATTTGCCAGGATGCCAGGAGAGAGAAAAGAGAGAGAGAGAGAGAAAAAAAGAGATAAGCTATCCAGGAGTGGTTGAACGCCTCGACTCTATTTCCTACATCACCCTGAAACACGTATAATGGGGTGCTCACGAGGAACTAAATATTTTCGTTTTATCGTAAATTACGTCGAGCGCGTCGAGAACGCTCGTAACTTACAAAAAATTAAAAAGGAAAATAAGTACATCTTCCAGAAAAATCATTAATTAAATCCGTCTAATAAAAATTTCGATAAATATTCAAGAACTCAACGAACTCTCTCGCACCTGAATTTATTACGTCTCATAGTTTCTTCTTTCTTTGCTTTCACACGGAATAACAAAAAAAAAACAGAAATAGAGAAAAGGAAAAAGAAGAAATAGAAGAAAAATCATTAATTAAATTCCTCTAATAAAAATTTCGATAAATATTCAACAACTCGACTCTCTTTCTCTCTCTCTCTCTCGCAGTTGCATTTATTACGTCCCATCATTTTGTCTTCGATCGCTTTCACACGGAATAAAAGAAAAAAGAAATTGAGAAAGAAAAAGAGAGAGAGAGAGAGAGAGAGAGAATAGAGAAAAACACCGTAATCTTAAAATATTCCGTCGTCAGTAAACGTAATTTCGTTCTTACGAAATCGTTCGAGTTCCCAACGTTAGTTTTGTTCTAGCGGTAGTTATATCGAACGTTCGAGCAACAGTGAAAAAGAAAATATAAAACGAAGAAGAAGAAGAAGAAGAAGAAGACTGTTAAATTATTGATAGGCACGCGTCCGATCGTTACCTTGGCCCAGTATTTGGTTCCTCCGGATATTTCCATGCGTGCATCGAGCTAGTAAAGAGAAAGAGAAAGATGGCGTGCGGCAACGGGTCTTGGCGGTTTAGTTATAGGTGTACCCACTGGGAAAAATGAGAAATGGAAAAAGACGCGTGCGAGTGAGAGAGAGAGAGAGAGAGAGAGGAAGAAGTTGCGCGGACGACACCGTTACGCGCGCCTCGACTCCCTTACACACATACACACACACACATACTTTATATGACTTTTATCTCCATATACATATAGATAAAAGTTGTCTAAACTCTATGCAAGACGATACACACACACACAATACACGCACGCGCAGGCGCATACATATATTTATGAACCGTATGCAAGAGAATTTGCACAAGTGTTTGCAGAGCTCGTTGGGCAACGACTGGGAAACCTCAGCATCCGCGAAACTGGGTGAAAAAAATATTTCGAACTGTACGATAATCTCGTACAGTACGAGAGTGGCACGATCCGGATTCCGCGTTACGGTATATTTCTCTCTCTTCTGGTCTCTCTGTCTCTTACTGTCTCCATCGCTCTTTTATCGAACGGTGCAACTCGGCGGTTCGCGATCACCGACTCGAGAATATTAACTTACTGAACTCTGTGTCAATGTAAATATTAATATATATATATTATATATTTATATATTTTTTTTATTATTTTATTACATATTTGTTATATATAAATAATAAATATAAATATTGTGCATTTATATATATATATATATTTTATCATATTATAATATAATATTATATATTATATTATGTTATAATATTATATATAAATATTGTGGATTTATATATATATATATTTTATCATATTATAATATAATATTATATATTATATTATATTATATTATATTATATTATATTATATTATATTATTTTATTTTATAATATATCATATTGTATCATAATATAATATGTAATATTATATTATATTATGTTATAATATATCGTATTGTATCATAATATAATATGTAATATGATATTATATTATGTTACAGTATATCATATTATATCATAATATAATATATTATTTTTATGTTATTTTATTATATATATAAATATGAATATAAATATTATATATAATTTCTATATATTTATATGTATGTATTATATTATATGTATGTATGTATGGGTTGGGTATGTAACGCGATGTCGATCGGTAAACCCAGGTGCGTGAAGAAACGAGATATCAGATCATCCGGACATTCCATCCGACGTTTCTATTTATTTTTTATTGCTCGTTCGTTCTTTTTTTTATCGGTCGTCTCGTGCACCGTTGGAAACGAGAATTTTTCACGTCGCAGCAACTTCCGTCTGTGACGTTTACGCATTTTTCCATCGAGTTCGCGTTTATCTTGCTCTCTTTCTATTATTATTTCTAGTTTATCATCGCGTTATTTAAAATCACAACGATTACGTCAGTCTGGTTCGATAAATTTGTTACTTTTTTTTTTGTTTAATCTTTGTTTTTGTTATTCTCTATCTCTCTCATCGGTCCAGGAACTCGTCTATTAACCGAAGCGTCCGCTGTCTTTGATACCGTTAACGACCGGATTAACGCGACGTGCCCCGTAGCGCGTATAAATTTACTCCGTGCTGATACGTACACACAGACACTTAACACCATTTTTCTATCGAGTGTGTATACAACACCGCCGAGATACGAAAATTGTTCGCGAATGAACGACACAACAACGATATTCGTACTCGATTCGTTCGACCTAGAATTTATATCGACGTGTTCCCAATTTTTTTTTTACTTTTTGTATTGTTTTTCATTCTTGCAGACCACGCTGTAATTATCAATTAGAATTAACGGGAGACGAATTTATCTCGAGGCTGATGTTATGCATGAATTTCTGTTTATTTTTTTAATTTTTTTATTATTATTATTATTATCATACACGAGCAGCTGCATCGTTACTTCTCTCCTTTCAACGAACACGTATAGGGTGAATTTCATAAGGTGTAACAGGGCTTTATTCTAAGGTAGATGGGATCATTACAAACAAAAGTTGCAAATATACATTAGGGATATTTTTAATAGTTTACGAGATATGGATTTTTTAAGCCGGTCCAATCAGAGCGCGCCGAGAAGCGTTGGAGACGCCCACTCCCATCCTAGCCATAGCGATAGCACAGTGGGGTTGCGTTACATTTGGGGTTGCAAAATTCAGATTTCAATTTTATTTATTATATTATTACAGTCATTTTTATTTCTCAGGTATTAACTGCTAGGGCGGGGAGTGGGCGGCTCCAACGCTCCTCGGCGCGTTCTGATTGGACCAACTTAAAAAACTTATATCTCGTAAACTATTCAAAATATCCCCAATGTATATTTGCACCTTTTGTTTGTAATAATCCCATCTACCTTAAATTCAAAGAAAGCCAAGCCTAAATAAAGCCTGTTGCACCTTATGAAATTCACCCTGTATATATTTTGATATTCGTACGAGAGAGAAACAACGCTCGCGATCGATGATTATAGGATGCTCCTTTTTAATTCTCGCTTTATCGATGAGGAGAATTTGAGGCGGGGGGGCAGGAAGGGGGGGGGGGCAGGAATGCCCATTATACACGAATATTCTCGTATACGACGTTCAACTTTTCGTTTTGGCGAAAGGCGATGTCTTTTTTTTATTCTTTTATTTATTCATGTTTCGTCTCGTGAACGAAACCTGGCCGCCCCCTCGCGTCTCAATTTATTATTTCCTTTCGGCCCTAAGGGCCGAGACCGTTGCGAAATGCACGTTGTAGCCTCCTAACATACTTGCCCCCCCTGCCCCCCTCCCTCTTGCCCCCAACAACACTCTCACCTCGTTCACTACCGAGCTACATAATTTACGGTCGATTGAATTTTTCTTCGCGTCGACCAGTCGCGCGTGCAGCACGGTTCTTGAGTTTTTGTTCTTGTCAAAAAAAAAATGTCTTTTTTTTCGTGTCCTTACATACGTATGTGTAAGGGCAAGATATCCCGTATATAAATATACGAAATTGGATCGCGTGATTCGGCCCGCCGAAGATATTTAGAACGACCGATGCGAAACGATCCTCTCTCGAAACTAAAATTTTACGAGGTTTATTATAATGCTATGTATAAAACCCAGCGCGCTATAATTTATCGAGGCGATAACGATATCGTTCAAGAAAGTGCGATTTAATTCGATGAATTTGCAGGGAATATGCGAAAGGATTCTTCTATTTTCAATATTTCGACGAGAAATTAACGGAGAAAACAAATTTTTCGTCGATAAATCGTGACTTTCGATTAATTCGATCTGATGAAAATATATCATCGAATAATTATGATCGTAGTTCGATCTCGATACGATTGATCATCGTTCCGTGGACAAAATTGTCGAATCCAACTCGAATCCGACGATCTAACGATCCTCTCGACTCTCGAGCATTATTATTCGCACGATTAAAAAACAAACCAACACTTTATAATCAGATCCGTTAACAAATTAATTAGAGATTAATGCGAATAACGCGAGAACACGAACGATTAGTCGATTAAGAATGGAAAGAAGAAGAATAGAAGAAAGAGGGCGCTGTTAATTGTCTCAAGGCGAGGAAAAGTCAAGACTTTTAGTTCGATTTAGTTTTCTCACGTTGTCAGGGGGAAGGAGAGAGATTTTCTCATCGACGTGGAGAGTCGAACGTCCATCAACGTTGGGAACGAACCGGACAAGTTACCGACCACCCGTAACACACGAGCAATTAAATCTTCCTCCCCCCTCTTCACCTCGAGAAAACTTTACGTACGATGCTAATAGCCGCGTAAATGCACGTGCTACTTATCTTGCAACATGTTGCACAGCATGTAAAGAGACCTTCGTGCATCGTGATGACGTAAGGGCGTGCAAGGGCCACTTGAACGAGTCCTCGTTGCACTCTCGTGTTGCTATAAGACGCTTGAGTAACGAGCATGTGTTTGTTGCCCTCGCGTTCTCGTTCTCGTTGTCTCGCTCTCTCTCTCTCTCGCACTCTCCAAACGTTTTCCGTTCTCGTTTCGTTCGACCTGTGCACTTGTACAGGGCGTTCTGTGCAAATTCGAGGGAAAATTCGAACAACGATTTTTCTGGATGTTTTTTCTTTTATGTCGGTTTAGGTCGATGGAACAAACAAATGTATAGTATTTTTTAGGTTTTTGAGATTTTTGATAATTTTAGGATTTTAGGTAATTTTTCTTTTTTATCGAAGAGAGTTTGTTCTTACAACCACTTTTTTTTTTGGCAGAAATAATATTTTAGTTAAATTTGTGGGAAATATTATATTTTTAGGTAAAATATTTTTAAAATGTAGGTCTATATTTTTACTTTGATGTAGGGATTGATTGTCGATAATAATTTTCATATCTGTGACAAAAAAAAAGAATAATTAGTAAATTTGAAAATTTTTTTAATTACAAAAAGATCGAAAAAATTTTTTTTTCCATTTTTATTGGAATTATTTGATCGAGTCCGCAAGAAAAGTCTCATACGTACATATACGTACAGCACCGAAGTTCAAAGTCCCTGTTTCTTCGCTCGCGATGTTCTGCATCATCCTCCACCCTTTTTTCTTTCTTATTTTCATCCTCG
>OZ023259.1:19796975-19871617 GCA_964007305.1 Netelia melanura | reverse complement strand
CGTGGCTCCATGGTAATATGTAATTATATGTACGAAAAGTACGTGAGCATATGCGTGCCAAGTTGTTTTGCCCGGGTGGAGCGGAGTGGAAGAAGATACTACGACGCCAAAGTATATTCTTCTTGGCCACTTACTTCACCTCCCTATATCACGATTATGCATATTTATGTGGATATATATATGTATATATTGCATACAAGCGTAAGAGATAAATATATATAGACATCTTTATTTTAAGCGTATGTGCGAGCTGGAAAACGGCCTTGAAATCGTACCACGTCACTACCTCTCGAGAGTTCCCCGGATGCTACGGATTCGCAATAAGTGCAAGTGCAAGTGCACGAAGAGGGAAAGCTGAGCTATTTATAACATATATATATATCTATATCTATATATATATATATACATTATAATAACAATGCTATATTATATTATAATAATATAATAATAATTAATAATTAATAATTAATAATTAATAATTAATAATTAAAATTAATATTAAAATTAAAATTAAAATTATAATTATATTATATTATAATATAATATAATATATTATTATAATTTTAATTTTAATATTTATAATATAATATAATAATATTATATTATATATATATAATATAATATAATATTATTATAATATTAATTATTAATTATTATTATATTAATGTTATAACATTATATTGTATAATATATTATATATATATATATATATATATATATATACAATAATATATATATGCAGAGAGAAAGAGAGAGAGAACCGATGGTTACAAACGTCGACGAGAATAGGCCAAAAGATGATTATGGCATCATATAACTCGGTCGAGAAAGAACACGAGAGAGAGAGAGAGAGAGAGAGAGAACGAAGCTATTTGGAAAACTCACGAGGTCCATAATTTCCATGGTATTTACGGACAATTTTGTGTAACGTATATATACAGTTAAAACGGTCGAACGTTATTTTACTAAGAAGACTGGAGTACTCAAGGCTGAGGAGTGTTAATGTCAGAGAAAGAGAGAGCACCGAGTGGAATAGTTTTTTATAAAAAAAAAAAAAAAATTGTGGAATATACGTTGGACCAAAATCCAAGGGTTAGGAGTAGGAAAAAAAGCGTGGTAATTGAAAAGCACGAGCCAGTCGTTATATCGGCCTACGCAATTTCGAAGAAGTCTCGTTGACGTCTCTCCACCAGCTGTTGCCCGTTTAATGATAAAAGATTACTCGGTTGTACACTCGAGTTTTCCTCGCCCTTAAGCCTCTCGAGGCGATCCTCGCCGGTCTTTCGATGATTGTATTTATTTTTCTTTCTCTCGTATATTTCGTTTTTAGATTTGTTTTGTGTTCCTTTTTTTTTTGGCTTTGACTTTATTATTGCATCGCAGGGATGAAGGAGCCGAGAGTCCTTGGCTCAACTTGGAACTTGTCGTTTGTATCGTGGTGGCACTTGGTGTCTCTTTGCAAAATGGAGGAGAGAATAAGAATAAGAATTGAGAGAGGACGAAGAAGGAGGAGGTAGGAAAAAGAAAAGTAAGAGAGGAATAAGAAAAGTGGCCACTGTGGCAAAACGTGTAATTTAGTTAGTCGATGATACCGAGAAAAAGGGGATGGACTGTGAGACGAGAGAGAGAAATAGAAAGAGAGAGAGAGCGAGAGAGAGAGAGAGAGAGAGCTGCAGCGACAACTATGTACAATATAGTCGAGTACTGGCGCGCCTCTTTATCCTCTTCCTCATGTTCCTGTGGCTTCTCTCGTCCTAGAGGACCCCGTCCTTGTCACGAATCTTGTCGTTGAGGTAGATCGTGTCCTTGGACTTGGCGCACCGTGTAACTCGCTCTCCCTCTCTCTCTGTCCACTCTTCGTTTATCCTACCCCTCTTCTTTTATTCCAACTATTCGATCTACGTGCTCGGGAGACGAGTACGGCGATCTTGGAACGCCTGCGACCATCGCAACCCTCTCTACGCCACGGCGTTGCTGTATTCGAGACGTTGGGGCAATATGGACCACCGAACAAATTTTGTCGTGTGTTACGAAATGTTTTCCTATAACAATACGAAATATCGATTATTCGAACTCTCGGCTTGATTTACTTTTCAAAATTTCTGCTTTCGATTCGTTTTAAGCAATTCAAAAATATTTCGAGTTTCCGGAACGAGTTGAAAAAAATTTACTTCGTTTTTATAATTTGTCTCAAGATTGAAGAATCTTTTCAAAATTATTCCATAATTTGAAACTTAGTTGTCGTAAAAAGAAATTGGGACGTTGTAGTTTGAGAATTAACGAGAAAAATTAAATAATAATTGTGAAGTAGTCGAGACTGTCATTGGTCAGCCATTTTCTCTCTCGAAACCGCCCCCCACCATTCAACAAATCAAAATGTCCAAATCATGGCAAAACTGACTAACAACAATTTCAAAAATGTAGAAAAAATCTAAACAATTAGACAATTCCCACCAAATCTTCATTGCCCGTAACACACTGTGCCATATTGCCCCACCTATTCCTCTTAGCGTACATTTTCAATGTTCCTTCCTCGTCTCAGTCGCTCCATTTGCATCAAGAGCGCATCCGCGCCCGTGCAACAGAACGAGAAGTCCAGAGGAGACGGGTCGAGCGAAACGCGAAGCCCGATGCACCCAATGTGCATATAAGAGAGAAAGAGAGAGAAAGAAACAAAAAGAGAGAGAGAGAGGGAGAGAGAGTAAGATGCGGTAGCGCATATACAAGAAGTCGAAGGCCTCGTCGAGAACCCAGCGAGGAGGAAGGTGGATAGATCCGCTTATAAGCGAAGCAAAACGATGAAAAATCGCGAACACGAAGGCCGCATGCGCGCCCAGCTTATTCACGGTGGGTGCTCGATCTACGTACGTATACATATAATTCCGAGTAGGTACGTACTACTCGTGGACAGTTGTATCCGCGCGCCAAGAAGCCACACCAACGGGGACAAAACGTCACCGACGTTTTGTCCGGTTCTCTCGTTTCGCTCACGACGTTTGCATTTAAAAATTTTTCTATACCTTTATTTTCCCGCCATTTCTCATCCAACGCGAGGGTACCCTTTTGCTCGAGTAGGTACGAAGGAACGTCTATTCACATATTTCTTTTTCTTTTATCTCTCTCTCTCCTTTTCTTCCCTCGTCCAACTGTACGAAAAATAAAAAATTGTTATTTCTATTATTTATTATTATTATTATTATTATTGTTATTATTATTATTATTATTATTGTTATTATTATTATTTTCTTTATCGTTTTCCTATTATTATTATTATTTTCGTTTATATTATTATGCCTCTACCATTATTCTATTATTATTATTATTATTTTTCTTTCGTAAAGAAAATATTATAAATCTATCATAGAAATTTTTGCAGTTTGTCATTTCTCATCCAACGAGAGGGTACCTTTTGGTCGAGTACGAAGGAACATCTATTCATATATTTCTTTTTCTTTTATCTCTCTCTCTCTCTCTCTCTTTTTCTTCCCTTGGCCAACTGTACGACAAACAAACAATTGTTATTTCTATTATTTATTATTATTATTATTATTGTTATTTTCTTTATCGTTTTCCTATTATTATTATTATTATTTTCGTTTATATTATTATGCCTCTACCATTATTCTATTATTATTATTATTATTTCTCTTTCGTAAAGAAAATATTATAAATACGAGTATATCATAGAAATTTTTGCAATTTGTCATTTCTTATCCAACGAGAGGGTACTTTTTGCTCGAGTACGAAGGAACGTCTATTCACATATTTCGTTTTCTTTCATCTCTCTCCCTCTCCTTGTCTTCCCTCGTCCAACCATACGAAAAACAAAAAATTCTTATTTCTATTATTTATTATTATTATTTATGCTTCTTTGCCATTTTCCTATTATTATTATTCTTTCGTAAAGAAAATATTATTAATATATCATAGAGATTTTTGCAATCTGCTACAGCAACGAACCTGTGAGAAACGCGCCGTTGCATTATTATCGCGAAGGGAAGTCAAGGGCTTGCCGGTGGCCCCGCGAGAGGTCGTTGCACCATAGAAGACTCTCCCGCGCCTTCGGCAACGATGAGAAGAGAGATAGAACGTTGCATCGCTACTAGCGCCATTATCATATTTCTTCCTCCTTTGCCTCCACTCTCCCTCTCTCTCTCTCTCTCTCTCTCTCTCTTCATCATCAACCTCTCTCACTACCACACACCGATACAGAACTCTCTCTCTCTCTATCTCTCTCTCTCTCTCTCTCTCTTTCTCGCACTTTCGCCCTCCGGTGCACTTTTGCCCATGAGCTTTTCTCCCTCGGGCCACTTCCCACCCCTCCCCTTCCCCCTTACAACTCCGTCACGTCTCACCGCGTTAACCGAGCACCTTCCCACACCGCTAATTACTTCGATGATTTATGGATATCGATCTCTCGCGTATTCCCTGGGCGAAGATCGATCGATCGTACCAGAAAGCGCCCTCTCGCGCCCTCTTCATCGTCTCGGTCGCATCTACCTCGAGCCTTAAGTCGCGACCGTGCGAGGAAAAAAAGAACCGAGAGAGAGAGAGAGAGAGAGAGAGAGATGCAAAAATTATAATCGTCAAGATTTATCGCCCCGAGGATCGATCGATTAATTACAAATGTCAATTTTCAAAGTTTCCTTTTTTCATTTCGTAAATTCTTTTCTTTTTTTTTTCATTTTGACATTGCCCTTGCCTCGTCGTAAATAAATATACGCTCGCCTCGTATATTTATCAGCAATTTTTCACAGCGTTAGAACTTTTTTTTTGCTCACTCGGCGTATCCGAAGTTCAGCGTTCCATGTCGTTATAGCGAATAATGATTTCTGTTTCACTCGGCCATACCGAGTGAAACGGAATTTTTCCAACGATCCAAGATCGACTAGGTGAGAAGAACGATCTGCTTAATACGAAATTACGTAACGCGAGCTTCTCGGCTCGTTTCCGCGCAATTTCTTTTTTTTCTTCTAAGGGTTTGCCCAAGCAAGCCGACACTCGGTTCATTTTCTTTTTGATTTTATAAATTTATCCGTTCGTCTCGCTCGCTTTCCTTCCTCGCGGGTTTCCAACGTTCGCAAGAATTTTTCTTCACCTCGAGTTTTCTCGCGTCGATTTCAATATCGCGATATACAAAAGCGAATCGTTCGGGAAGAACGCTCGTCGAGCGTGTCGGCGTGAGAAAACGAGCGCCGTAGGGATGAAGGGCAAGAAAGAAAAATGAACTTTTTTTTCGGTATATTTGTTCGATTTTTGCACGATGAGTTTTGTCGTGGATCTTCTGACGAGGAGGAGATGTCTCGTTGTGTTCAATGTTCCGTTATCGTCGAGGGGAGGCGAGTAGCGACCGACGAGTCCAACGACTAGTGATTTCACAAACGTTTTTTCAGCTACGTCTCTCCGTCTGTCTGTTTCTCCCTCACTCTCTCTCTCTCTCTCTCTCTCTCTCTCTCTGTCTCTTTTTCTCTCTTCCTCTCTCTCTCTCTCTCTGTGACTTTTTTCTTCGGACAATTTACCAGTTGCCAATGTCGTCGTACAAGCGCAAACCGCGCATGAGACGAGAGTTCGAACGGTCGTTTATTCGCCTCCTGCTGATGTTGCTGCTCGTATTGCTGCTTCTGCGGCTTCCTCGAACGAATTCCTGCGTAACCGGAGACCTCGCCGACGAGTCACGGAGTCACTCTCGTAATGGCTCTTCTCGTTGTACTATCCCCCACCGCTTTCTTCATGTACCTGATACGATTTATATATATATATATATATATATATATATATATATATATATATGTGTGTGTGTATTTTTCTGAATAAGAAAAAAACTGGTGCAAATCGACGTTTTTCCAATTATCAAAAAAAACGAGGCAATTAACTAAAATGAATTCTTAAAAATTGGAAGAGATCAAATTATATCAATAACAGAAATTTCAATTTTATGCCCAAATTATATATACATTTTTCCTACATAGAGAAAAAAAACTAGTGCAAATGGAAATTGTTCCAATTTTCCAAAGAAAAAAGAAAACAGCGATACAATCAAAACGAAGGAAATCTCAAAAATTGCAAAAACTCAAAATAACTATGAATACTTAATTAACAAAAATTTCAATTTTATGTCCAAATTTTCAATAAAAAATAAAAAATATAAAAATTACAATATCGCTAAATTTCTCTCTACATAATACGTACATTAGTAAATATAAGCGAGTGTGGTCACGTCAGTATTATATAAATGTATCCTCGACCAGGAAAAGCCCAGGAGCACGAAAGGATCGTTCCACGTGTACGATAAATGGCGACGTGTACAACGCATAGAATTCTTCGTTTCGAACGTGTCTCTCGTACTCTTGCTATGCAGTTTCCTGAGACTAGGCTTAACATTGCAAGGTTTATAAATCCGCATGCCCTGGAACGTATGCAAGTACGAGAGCGAGTTTCAATGTCCCCAATGGCACTGAGACCATTTTGCGTGTGATACACACACACACACACACACACATACACACATTTAAATTTATATATATTTATATGTATGTGTGTGTACAAATAATCCAAGAACCACGAGAATGGATCGGATCGAGGGAGTGAGTCACGATTGTCTCGTGGGATGTTCGCGGGTGTAGTCGCGGTTGGAATGATCGGATCCCTGGGAACTCTCTTGGTTCGTTCGTCCAGCATATACCAACGTTATCGATGATTCTACGAGGAATTATTGATAGTCCGACTTCCTTTCTCGACCTCTCTCTCTCTCTCGCTCTCTCTCTCGTTCTCTTTCTCTCATTTGTGTCCCTCGATCTCTCCTTTTCTACGAGTTCGCTGCGAGCCACGATCTACCCCCCCATTAGTTTAGTCACGAAGTCCAAGTGGATACGTTTATACTCGTGAAAAAATAAATATCGCGATTTGTTTAAAGTCAACGGTCTTCGAGATTTCGAGAGACACAATGTTTCGCGGGAATAAATTTTGTTCTTTTGTTTTTTTTTTGTTGTTTATGTGGAACGAATCGAGAACTTGATGGATCGATTTGACGATAATTCATCATGAACGATGTTTAATTATATTATTATAATTTTACTACTTTATTTTTGATTAAATTGAATAAATTTTCAAAACTTTCTTTCGTTAATGAATAAAATCATCGAAAAATGCGTATCAATTTTGTTTTCATTAGCGTAATCATAAAATTAATTATAATGTAAAAAAAAATCAATTTTTCCAATTTATTTCGGTTTTTCGAATTAATCGCCTTTAAAACAAGATCGAAAACTTTCATTCCGTTTCCAACGATGCTTTGAATTCAAGCTCAAGTGGCCATTATTCAGCCATAATCATAAAACTAATTATAATATAAAAAAAATCAATATTTCCAATTTATTTCGATTTTTCGAATTAATCGCTTTTAAACCGAGATGGAAAATTGTCATTCCATTTCTAACGATGCTTTGAATTCAAGCTCAGCCGGCAATTATTCATCCATAATCATAAAACTAATTTTAATGTAAAAATAAAAAAAAATTTCCAATTTATTTCGATTTTTCGAATTAATCGCTTTTAAAGCAACATTGAAAACTTTCATTTCGTTTGCAACGACGCTTTGAATTCAAACTCAGCCGGCGATTATTCAGCCATAATCATAAAACTAATTATAATATAAAAAAAAATCAATATTTCCAATTTATTGAGATTTTTCGAATTAATCGCTTTTAAACCGTGATGGAAAACTTTCATTGCGTTTCCAACGATGCTTTGAATTCAAGCTCAGCCGGCAATTATTCAGCCATAATAATAAAATTAATTATAATATTTTTAAAAAAATCAATATTTCCAATTTATTTCGATTTTTCGAATTAATCACTTTTAAAACAAGATCGAAAACTTTCATTCCATTTCCAACGACGCTTTGAATTCAAGCTCAGCCGGCCATTATTCAGCCATAATCATTCAATCTCGGGTAGAAGTGTGAACGTGGCAATGAACTCGAGGGTACGGTTGCGTGCGCGATATATCAAACACGCAATGGGAGCAAATGCTCGCAAACAAACACACAGACACACACACATACACAGACCCACATACACACACGAGCAGAATCTTCCGCGCGATAAAGCAAGTACACCACCCAAGCTCGTATATAGCCATATATAAAATATAAAATGGGCGAGAAAACTGGTTTTTCTCGAACGAGAGTAAAAATTTAGAAAACTCGAGCGAGGGAAAAAAGAAAAGAGAGCAAAGCTGCGCTTGCCGTTCTCGTTCTACGACTGGATGTAATCTCGCGACTTGCACTCCTCTCCTCTTCAACGAGACGCAACCTTCCCTCTCTCTCTCCCCCTGTTTCGCTCATTTAACACACTCGTTCACTCGCAATCGTCCTCACGACATCACGCACTTCGCGTCGCACCTGAGATTAGCTACTGCAGTCAAGAAAATCGTGAGAGGGAGAGAGAAGTCTCGGTAGGAGTTTCAAGTTCTTGAACCCGTCTCCCCTTCTCCCTCTCCTCATCAACTACCCCGCACTATCTCGATCTTTAGGCGGACTCGTCTCGCGCACGCACACTCGGTAGTCACGATGTCCCGATTTTTCTCCTCGCCATTGGCAAACGAACGACCGCGCGATGTCACTGATAAATGAACGAGAGGGTTGAAGAACTTTCATCCCCCTTCTGCGCTCTACCTCTCTCGCTCTCCGATCCCAGGGGGAAAATCGCGAAGAGAAATAGACGAGAAGATAAGATGCAAAGACCGGAAGTCGACGTTTCGATAAGCTAATCGCCTCGGGCGCGAAACCATATACGCGTTGAGTTTTGTATATACGAGCCAAGCGAGAGAAGCTGGAAGAGAGGAAAACTCGTCAACCCGGTTTTCAACCCCCTTCCCCCTCCCCCTACCCTCCTCACTCACTAACCTTGCGCGTTATAGTAAAGTCAACAAAAACTCGAATCATTGAAACCGGTTGTGACGTAAAGATCGAGGTGCTAAAACGTATAATATAACCTCTCCTCCCTCCTTCCGCCCCTCCCAGACTCGTCTCTCTTTTTCTATAATATCGTACACAAGATTATCAAGAAACTCCACATTTCCTATTTTGTTTTTACTCGTATCGTTATTGCGTACAGTAGCGACAAAATAATCGGGAAATAAATGAAAATTGATCGATAGCCGAATAAGGGTTGAAAGTCGCGAGTTGCTTCCTGGATGAACACGTGACTGTTGTATAAAAGGCGATATATGTTTTTTTGTGGATTTTTTGTTGTTGTAAAGATTCTTCGAGTACGAAGATTTTTCCAAGATTCTTATCGATTCTTCCGTGCACGTAATTTATCGCGTAGTTTACTTCGGGTTCAAGGGTAACAAGCGAGTCCCGAAGGTGAAGGGTGAGTGGAAGTGGAGACGGGGGATAAAGAGAGGGAGGGGTGAAAAAAAGACGGAAGAGAAAAATGAAAAAGCGAGAAGGAAGAAAAAAATGGCGACTCGGTTCGTTCCCCTCATTGTTAATACCCACCGGGGGTTGGAATCCTCGCCGGTTGCCCTTTAAACCTCGCTGGAGGTCATCGCGCTTAGTTGGGAGGAGATGGTGACCTCCGTGCGCGACCTTTGCGAGAGGCTTCTTTAAAAATAAAAATAAACCAACCGAAAGAAAAGAAAAAAAACAAAAACAAAACCCAACGGGGATGCTCGCCTTCTTCCTTCCCATTTCTTCCTCGTCTCTGAGAATTGCCAAGAAGATGAAGAAGAAGGAAGAAGGAAGAAGAAAGAAAAAGGAACAAGATAAAACTTACACGGATCCGTGTTCTTCAAGTTCTCTATTCGCGGTTTCTTCGTACTCTACGGAACATTTTGCCGTGAGATGTAACAAGAGCGATTCGCGATGCGCCCACGATCGCTTATCGCGTCCTTCGCCCTTTCCTGAATCGTGGAATGCCGCGGGCTTAAACGAAGTAAGGGAGAGGGAAGAAGCGACTGGAGAACACGAAAGGGACACGAGTCGCAACTTGGTTATCGTGCCACCGCGTTCCTCGCTCTTTTATGTTTATATAGGCATGGACAACCACGAACAAACATGTACACGTACGTATAAACGTGTATTGAAAGTAGCGTGTTGCATTACGTGGTAGAACGAACGAGGATGGAAAAGCGCATGTTCTCCAGCGCCAATTATGCAAAGGAAGTCCACTCCCTCGGATAAAGTGCGCTACGTTCTTTATACGTGTGTGTGGGTATGCGTGTACGCGTGTATAGAGACAAGGATGCGTTTTCCAACGTCGCGTTTACGCACGAGGACCAAGTGCGTCAGGTACGGTGAACCAGGAAATTGTTGAGAGAGAGAGAGACGAGAGAGAGAGGGCTTCGAGCATGGTGTTTCTTCTTCGTTTTGTTTCCTTTTCGTTCGAGAAAAACACGAGAAGAAGCGGCTAGGAAAGTAGAAGGAACATAAAAAAGTGCGAAAGAAACGATCGCGCAGGGGGATCTTGACGTTGAATGCGAATTAAAGGAATGAATGAAAAGAGAATGGAATTAAATGATCGAGGGAGGGAGCAGGAAATCTTCTTTTTTGTATTTTGTTTTTCTTACTGAAGGTTGGGCTAATTAAAAATCGGGAAGAGGTTGCACAGCGTCGAGATAAATATCATGCGAGGATTTTTCTTTTTGGGTTTTCACTCGGAAAAGTTGAGACGAATCGACGTTTGAGTTTTCGAACGGTAGCGATGCGCAAACGGTCGGATTTGGGCGTCTACGCATTGCGAGATGCGCAAACGACCGAATTAGGGCGTCTGCGCATCGTGAGATGCGCAAACGACGGACTTTAAGAATCTGCGCATTATTTGATGCGCAAACGATCGAATTTGGACGTCTGCGCATCACGAGATGCGCGGACGACGGAATTTAAGCGTCTGCGCAAAGTGCGTATGTTCTCCCCACTTTCTCAGCACGCGGTACTGGGCGTGCTCAATCGTGCATCGTATCGCCATTAATTCGTTCAAGATCGCAAAGTTAGATTTATATCGTTCACGTTGAAATCGGAATTTACATAAATATTGACATCGCCCGATGATTTCGCGAGAATGAGAGACAATCGATGTCACGACAATATTCCCCTCAAGAGGTTGAAAATTGTATAGTCGACTGACCTGGTTTACCTCGTGACATTCAAACGAGAGACGGGACAAAAGATCGCGACGTTCCGGCGGCGAGTTCCACGGACTTGGCATTTTCGCACGCTTATTTCTCGAGACGCGATGAACTTCGAGATCAAAATATTTCGAGAACGAACAATGCTACACAGCAAAGTACGTTCAACATCTTGACGACGCGCATGCGCACAAATGAAAATCCAAAGGGACTTCGACAACTTTCAGCTTTTTTCGGTAACGCTCGGACGCATAGCTGCGCGCGCAGCCCTTGCTTTTTCGGTGAAGCCGAGTAGAGGGCTGATAGGGGTGACCTAAAGAGGGGGAGTCGAAGCTTCTAACATATATGGGGAGTTCTATGCGAAATCAACAAACCCACAATTTTCATAAAAATACATTTCCTCTCAATATTTTGAAAAACAATAACAAAAAATACATTAAACAAATTTTCCGAGATTTTACTTTTAAAACTGCTTATTAAAAAAAAGGAGATTTGCAAGAAATGAAAACAAAAAAAAATCACTCTTTTATCACTCTTCAAAAATCCCAGCCTGATAAATTTATTCCGCAACGACAAGCCTAAAACTAATTTAAACCCAAGGAAAGTACGAATGTCTTATTGTTACAATGCGATCGAGGGGAACGAAAGAAAAAAAGAAGAAAAAAAAAAAGAGCAAAACAAAGATAAAAAAAAACAGAGAATTTTGCTCGGGCGCACCTCCGGGTGCATTGGCTTCTCCGGTGCGTATACGCGATAAAGAGAATCCTTACCCGCCCCATGAATTGCTTTTCTCGTTCCCTTTACCCCTCGGCCGCTCCAGCCCCCGGCTCTTCATTCCCCTCCCGCCAACTCAACTTCCTCAATATTACTCGCGAGCGCAAGGTACCTATCACTGCGTACAGACCGGAATACATAGTGGACGAGTACCAGAGCTTGGCTGAACGACCTCGACCGCCACAGAGCCAAGTCTATATTGCATCCCAGAAATCGGTTCGCCGCTGAAACACTTTTACGAACCTTCATTTCTCCTTCGAACTATTTAGATATATATAATATTATACTATTATATATTATTATTTATTACTTATACATAACATATATATTACTATTATATATATATATATTATTATACAATAATAATAATAATAATATATGTTGTGTAGAGATAGCACAGTGTAGGGCGTTCCATTTGGGGTTGCAAAATTCAGAGCAGTCAATTTTATTTATTATATTATTACGCAGTCATTTTTATTTCTCGGGCATTGATTGCTAGGGCGGGAGTGGGCGGCTCCAACGCTTCTCGGCGCGCTCTGATTGGATCAACTTTAAAAATTGATATCTCGCAAACTATTAAAAATATCCCCAATGTATATTTGCAACTTTTGTTTGTAATGATCCCATCTATCTTAAAATAAAGTTTGAGAATACTTGTGAAACTCACCCTGTATATTGCTCGAAGGAGAAACGAAGCCGAATATATATATATTTATATTATATGGGAGGTAAGAGTTTCTGCTCTGGTTCGTTGAGCTCTCCTGGTTATAAACTCACGGCTCTACAAGTCTCTTGTATACATAAGCCTCGTATATATACGTACATAATTCAAGGGAGGATATAATCTATAAAGCTTTATGAATATATCTGTATACATGTATATTTATTTATTTATGTTTTATTTTTTTTTGTGTTTGTCTCTCTTTCTTTCTCTCTCTCTCTCTCGGTCGTTGCCGCGCTCGATCAAGCGCACACGAGACTCTGAGCTTCTTTCGCCATTGGATTCTCGCATACCGGAAGTCAGTAGGAAACCATCTGTCGTTTATCGATCTAGAAGGCGTTCCGTGTCGACTTTTTCATATTTTTTTTTTTCTTTTTTTCCTCTCTCGATATTTCGAATGAAATTTGTCCAAATTTATTATTTCAACATTTTTCAATCCTCTTTGTTTCTTTTTTGAAAATTTTCAAACCTTTTTCTTCGAACATGCTCAACGAGACAAACAACATGAAATAAATTTTCCGATAAATAAAATAAACAATAATACATTTATAATAAACAAAATTGAAAAAAATAATAATAACGAATATTATTCACGAATTCACAATTTTGTAAATAAATTGTTGTCTCCTCTATTTCAACATTCTTCCCCGTTAAGTAATTTTTCGAATCGTTCAAACGATAATACAGCCTTAATACTGTTACGTATCCTCTCCGCGTCTTAATAATTCGTGCACGAACGATATTTTCACAACACCAACAAAACTCAACGTTATATACCTCGCTCTGTGAAAGATCATTAACACGAAGAACCACGTTTAAACCAGTACAATTATACCAAAAGGACAACGATCTCGCTAAAATAAATCCCGTCATTTTGTCTAACGGTGTCTCGACTCGAAAAATTATTCGAATTTTTTTTTTCTCTTTTTCTCTTTTTCATAACGGTATATTTATATAAATCGTGATATAAACGAGCAAAAGAAATCGCGACATGCAGGCACGCGAGAAAATCCCCCCCTCCCCATCCATCCCCCCTCCCATTGCCCCGTCCATCTCACTCGCTCGCGTCGGTATTTCAGTTTCGTGAGAAAATATCTCTCCGACTAGCTCGCTGCGTTACGTTTCTGCGTTGCTGTTCCGCGATTGTTTCAAATACCCCGCCTCTCCCCACCCCCCCTCCCTGACCCCTCGCCCTTCTTTACCCATCAATGCAACTACGCGGGAAAAATAATCGAGGGAACGATACGTGAGCGAGTGAAATAAAAAGTACCGTGGTATTTTTCCATCTCTCGATTCCGCGTAATCCGAGAATGAAAGATCCGTAGAAAAAGCTCGGGACTATTCCGTCTCTTGTTACGTTATTATTATTATTATTATTATTATTATTTTATTTCTATTATTATTATTATTATTATGATTATCATTAAATTCGCTACGGTTGAACTTTGGCGCGTAAGGCGAAGATGCGCGTCGTGTAATTTCCTGCACTCTCGTCGAACAATTAAATTCACATGAACTTTTTTGTTTCTCTATCGCAGATGGGCTCGTACGCGATCGGCTACCTTGCCACGGGAATCGCGATGATTCTAGCTCTCGCTACCGGAAGTCAGGCCGGTCTTGGTGAGTAAAAAACGTGAAAAACATTCTAACGATTTTCCTCGATCATCGCTCGATCTTCGATACGACGAGAGACGATATTTATCTTCTAAATAGTTTTCTGTTTTTTTCTTTTTTTAATGAAAGTTTTTTTTTGAATTTTAATGATTTCCTACTTTATCGACAGCGAGAACGGCTTTCGAGAAATTGACGGACTTCGATTATCGCGGCACGACTTACTACAGCGTTAGAAATTTGTCGCTGTACGAGTGCCAAGGATGGTGTCGGGAGGAACCACAGTGTCAGGCAGCTGCGTTTTCGTTCGTTGTCAATCCTCTTGCACCGATGCAGGATACGCTTTGCCAACTGCAGAACGAAACGTCGTCGACTAATCCCGCTGCTCAACCACAGAGGGCGGCAAATATGTATTACATGACGAAACTACAGATACGCTCTGGTAAGTTTCATTTTTTGTTTGTTTTTTTGGCGTGAGTGAATAATAATAATTTTTTTTTAATACCAATAAATAATTGTGCGGTTGGTTGGTTTTTGTATAAATCGAAGGAGACGTTTAATGATAGCTTGTGCTTTTTCGTTTCGTTACCATGACCATGGCGTGATTTATTCGAAGCGAATCCGCAGGTCTAAAGGTCGGTAAGTTAGAGAGACAGCTCGGTCGGTAACATTTAGAAGTTGACTAGATTAAAAAATATTATTTTTTGTTGATTATTTTTGTTTACTTTCCATCGTGGAAATAATATTGTTGGAGGAATTTAAACGAGATTGTTATTTAAGAAATCTTGTTGATTTTTACTTTTCTGAAGAATTTCCTTAAAATTGCAATGGGGGAGTTTGATTCAATTTTTTAGTGAATTTTTTGTCGCAAAAGTGGAGGATTGATAGATTTTTGGGAATAACGATTAATCGATTTGGCTTGTTCATTGTGGAATCTTATAAAATAGATGTTTTATTAAATTCTTTTTTACTTTCAAAACTAGGAACACAATTATATTAATTTATTTTTATGAAAAATTTCTAGAAAATTCCAACGAATTTGGATTTTATTCAATTTTTGATCGAGGCTTTTGTTGCAAAATTGAGGAATTGATACGATTTTGCGAATAACAATTACTCCAATCGTCTCAATTAATTTTGACTAAAAAGATACTAATACAGTCGAACCTGGATGAGCGAGAGTTCAAAGGGCCGAAATCTTTTTCTCACTTATGGAGGTTTTTCACTTACCCCAGTTTCTCACTTATAGAGATGCACGAGCGTGTTTTCTCGCTTACAGAGGTATACACAAATACAAAGAACAGTCATAGATATGTAGTAAATACATTTTTTATATGAATTTAGCAAAGATAATTCTTCATAAAAACAAAACAATTACACATATATTGTTATACTGATTATTAATAAGTATACCACTGATACTTAAAGAAATCCGTTAATTTTTGTTGCATTTCTGTTTTCGTATTTTGTACGTGTTTTTCCAATATCATAAATTTTATCGAAAATTGTTTTATCAAGAACCTCCGAAAATTAAAAAAATCGATGGTGCGTTTCCCGTTGCATTTACAGCCTCTTTCTTTACCATTGATACTTAGCAGCTGGTGGCGTCTTTCTCGGGGAATCACCTAACCATGCCGAGCTCATAGCTGTCTTTCCGATTTGTTTTGTCTTCCACGAAATTCGTACGAATTTCGTGGAAAACAAAACACATTGTAACAGATAGTAAATATGCTCGATTCTCGCTTATAGAGGTATAAGGGCACGTGTCAGTCTCAGTTATAGAGGTTGAGGCATGAAAAACGACTCTCTCATATAGAGGTTTCTATTTCTCCCTTATAAAGGTTTTCGAGGGTTAAAATAACGGAACCTGGCAATTACTCTCACTTGTAGAGTTTTTTCGCTTATCCAGTTCTGGCTCACCCAGGTTTCACTGTATACAACATCCTATATAATAAAATTTGTATTTTTAGTTAATTCAATAACTCGAATCAGCCAATTCGCTAATTATTATTTTCCAATTACCTCGCTAAATCCAAAACCCAAAATTCGCTAAAACCTGAAGCTCGTCAAAAATAAATCAATCGCTGTAAAAATGTCACACGAGAGTTTCACATATTTTCTGAAAATCGTCCAAGACTGAAACCCCAAAAAAACAAATAAAATGTAAAAATAAAACCAACTAATCTCCAGTCATAGGCGCAAAAACGATATATCGATAGCGATCGGTTGAGAAACCGGATAAACGTTGGGTGTGGTCCCTCGAAAAAGGCCCCATTTTTCCAATAAACGATTTAAACTCGCAAAACACCCGCAGGTATACGAGTCAGCGTCGTACCGACAAGAAAATTTTCGAAAATTAGCCGAAAGTACCAAATGGGATATCGTGTGGGCGGTTCGTCTTAACGCGAAAGTGTCGAAAAGGTTAAATCGCGTGAATAGAAGCGAGATGGAAAAAGGTTTATGGACGATTTTTAAATTTTGCTGGTGCCCGTTTCACGTTTCAACGAATAAATATATATATATAAAGAGAAAAAGAGAGAGAGAGAAAGAGAGAGAGAGAGAGAGAAGGGGAGAGTTACGAACAATAGAAGCCCATAAAACTTTGCCCCGCGTGTAAATTTGTACGTTGCGGTACCAACGTCCAAGAACAAAAGAAATCCCCCACTCCTTTCTCTCTCTCTCTCTCTCTCTCTCGCTCTCGAGAGAGCAATTTCTCGAGCTGCAAAAAATATCAAACGACGTTCAAGTGCCAGAACTCGGTCTCGAGGAAAGGGAAAGCGGCGTCCCGGCGAGCAAGACCCGGAGGAAAATAATATAAAGGCGTTAAGTACGGTACCACCAGGGATAAACAGGTACCAGGCGAGTCATTGAAAGACAGAAAGAGAGAAAAAAAGAACCAAGAGAGAGAGAAAAAAAAAGAGAGACAACAACCCCCAGTAATATTCACACCCTGGATCTCGTCTCGTTGGAACATTTTGTCGTGTGGAAAAGAGACGGAGAAAGGACGCGTGCGTATAGTCCGAATGGAAAATGGAAGAGAAGAGAGAGAGAAGTTTGAACGAAAATAGCGAGAGAGACGAGAAATGGTTAAGACCAGAGGTGTCGAAAAGGTCGAGGGGGTCTCAAAGAAAGCCCTAATATTGGTTTTGACAGGGTTTTGCTGGTGCGATCCTCTTGTTCTTTATATTCTCGGGACGCCTCGAGCCTCTTTTGTGTTACCGGTGGACTAACCCCCGGCGCTCTTTATACACGAGGGGATGATTTTAGGATAGGAGCTACGACGTGGAGGCTTTTGAAGTTTCCAAGGTGTGTAAAACCTTCGAAAACCGGTCGTAGCTATGTTAGAGTAAACTGTGACTGCGAAAGTGTACACCCCCACTCTCCCCCACCCCTCAACCCTCAGCCCTTCGACTCTCGCCTCTCAGTCATTGCTAGCAACCCTTACTTCGCATCTGTCTCCTCTCGAGGGAATTCATCAAACTTGCCTCGTTAATGTAAATGACGATTTTCCGAGAGACATTGAGAAAAGTTCGCGAATTCTTTGTTTCTCTCTTATCGAGAAACTAATGGTAATTAATGCAAGACTGTAGGAGCGTACGAAATGGATTTTGTATGAATGAATCGAGACGATCAAATTTGTAAAATTGATCATTTTATTTTTGTTTCTTTGTTTATTATCTGAGATTTCTGTCAACGATGTACAAAAAAGAAGTTTAACGATAAATCTTATACGGAAAGAATTTTTAAGTAATTTTTACTGTGAAATGACAGTAACTGAATGACAAATGTGCAATTCCTCAGGATTTTTAGGAAATATAAATTATAAGGTTTAACCCTTTGAGACCTGAGTACTTTCACGCTTATGTGGTCCGCAGACGCATAGGCTGACGCATATATGCGTCCTTAGGGCTCAAAGGGTTAATGGAAATTGGTACAAATTAACTGTTGCGTGACAGAAATTAAAAATATTTTCAAGAATTTTTACTAAAATTAACAGTAAATTTTCGTGAAACGTAAACAATACTACAATAAGTTGAAAAAATGGACCGATACAAATGAAAGTGTACGCTGCACATTGAGAAATTTGCGTATTTCTCTTGAAAATTAAAAAAATGAAGCCGTAAAACCTTCGCGGTAAAATATTTGAAACTAATCTCAATTTTGAACTATTTCCACATTTATCCCCCGATTCAATTTTTAACATAATTTTTACCAATATTTCACCATAAAAATTAACAACAAATTCTCCCCATCTAATAATTTACAATCATCGTTAGTAGAGAAATAAAATCGAAACTGTATCTCGTACGAAATTTATGAATCGAAGGGAAGAGGAAAGATCGAATCGGAAAAATAAAAAAAAATAAAAAAGAAAAATGAACGCGTCATTCGGAAACGATCGTGAGTCACGAGAAACGGGACGACCCATTTGCAAAACGTCGACAGATAGAGCGTATAAAACGAAGATACGAGCGACGGTTCGTTGGCACGAGGATGTACAGAAGCGCCGGGGCTTAAAAGCTCCCTCGCTCTGTCTCGCAACGTGGGCAGTCCACTTCGTCATTTATATATATATATATATATAAACCTGCGTTATATATATATATATATGTATATATATATTTATATATATAAAGCACGTGCGCCACGACAGTCGTTCGAAAAGGAAATAGAACGCGCAGGTGGACCGACCGGCTAATTTCTCCATGGAGCGTTGCCAGTAAAAGCTTAAAAAAAACCCCGCATAGACGAACACACACACACACACACACACACACACACGCGTGCATAAACACACGTGAAGGATTCGATTTGTCGTTCGATCGGGCGTTACGCGTCGAGACGATTCGTCACGTGAACGAGGACACGAGGGTGATCTCGTTTCTTTTTTTGCCAACTCGTACAGCGAAATAACGATAATAATATCGTGATAACGATGATTGGAAATATAAAAGAGGGAACAAAAAATTGGAAATTTGTATTATTTCAGGGAGGAAATAAGAACTAACGGTTATGGGGCAATTTGTTTTTTCTTTTTGTTTGGGTTTTATTTTTTTGTTGTTTTCTTACAAAACGTTTGAACGCCGTAGGGCACGGCCATTTGCGATTTCACGGCGCGGCTCATTTCGCTACCGCTAAGCCGATCCCAAGAATCGTAAACACTTCCGTAAAACTCCGTCGCGGCGCCGTGCGCGCATGCGCGCCTCGACGCTCTCCCGACGGGAACGATCTATGCGCGATTTGATAACCCGCGAATGCAATTTTCCATATCGTAAAGATAATATCGGTAAGCCTCGCCACTGTTTTCTATCAATTATTATCGTTATTGTTACAATTGGCGTTGTTTTGCGTGACGCGGGGTAATAACGTTTGCCGCAATGTTTTATCGCGCGATAATATTTATTTTTATTATTTTTATTATTTTTATTATTATTGTCATTATTATTATTATTATTATTGGAATTATTGTTGTTGTTATTGTTACTAATATTGTCATTGTTGTTTGGTTCGACAGAAAATGTGTGTCTGCGCCCTTGGTCGTTCGAGAGAATTCCGAATAAAATGATACGCGGTCTTGACAACGCGTTGGTCTATACCTCGACCAAAGAGGCTTGTCTGGCCGCCTGTCTCAACGAGCATCGTTTCACCTGTCGTTCGGTCGAGTACAATTACGTCACACTGCAATGTCATCTCTGCGACTCCGATCGAAGAACAACCGGACAATACGTGCAGTTTGTCGATGCACAGGGCGTTGATTACTTCGAAAATCTCTGTCTCAAAGGTAATTGACGAAATAATCGATTTATTAAAATCGATTTACTAATATCGACAAAATAATCGATTTGTTTAAATCGACGAAATAATCGATTTGTTTAAATCGACGAAATAATCGATTTATTAAAATCGACGAAATAATCGATTTATGAAAATCGACGGAATAATCGATTTATTAAAATCGACGGAATAATCGATTTATTAAAATCGACGGAATAATCGATTTATTAAAATCGAGGGAATAATCGATTTATTAAAATCGATCATCGTTAATCAAATCGTTAATAAGAAATCAATAAAAATCGATCGATGAAATCGATAATGAAAAATCGAGGAAAATCGATCGATCGATTCTTCGACTCGATCGATTCTTCGACTCGATCGATTTTTTGAATCGATCGATTTTTCGACTCGATCGATTTTTCAACTCGATCGATTTTTAGTTCGACTATAAAGAAAAATCGAAAAATTGTATTTTTTTGTTCGTTTACAGGCAAGGACGCTTGCAAGTCTCAGAGAAACTTCATAAATCCGCGAATCGGCGTTGCCGATGACAAAGTCGCCCAATACGCGGGTCTTCATTATTACGCCGACAAAGAGCTTCAGGTTCAGAACGAGGCGGCGTGCAAGGTCGCTTGCGAATTGGAGAACGAATTTCTCTGCCGATCGTTGCTTTATCGCGGTGCGCCACAAGGCACCGCCTACAACTGTCACCTGTTTCATCTCGATCATTGGACCTTGCCCGATGGACCCTCGACTTATCTCAATGCCGAACGACCCCTCATCGATAATGGCGAACGGGTCGGAACGTACTTTGAAAATTTCTGCGAGAGTAAGAATTCCAATCTTTCCATCGCGTCAACGAATTATTTAGAATTTCGATCCCTCGGAGATAAATAATTAATCAAAAATTCGTATTATTTCAGAATCCGATTCGCTACCGGTCATCATTGAACAACCGATTCAAGATCCCGCTCTGAACAACATGACGAGGGACGGTGCCAATTGCGACAAAACTGGAACCTGCTACGATGGTAAAATTATAATTTCTAAATTTATGAAAAAGAAAAGGAAAATAAAACCTCAATAATAATTTGATAATTAACAATTTTCATAATTTAATAATCAATAATCCATTGCATTCCATCGTTAAATCGTAAACAATAAATTTTATAATTTATCGTTTGATAAATTTTATAATTTATTGTTATTTTATAATTTATTTATAATTTATTGTTACGATTAAACGATGGAATTCGAAGGATTATTGATTATTATATTATGAAAATTAATAAAATAAATAAATTTATAAAATATATTAAATATTATAAAATAAATAAATTTATAAATATTTATAAAATTTATCAAACGATAAATTTTATAATTTATTTATCGATAAATTTTATAATTTATTTAACGATAAATTTTATAATTTATTTAACGACAAATTTTATAATTTATTTAACGATAAATTTTATAATTTATTTAACGATAAATTTTATAATTATTTAACGATAAATTTTATAATTTATTTAACGACAATTTTTATAATTTATTTAGCGACAAATTTTATAATGTATTTAACAATAAATTTTATAATTTATTAATATATTTTTAATTATAAATTAAAACATAAAAAAGATCAATAATAATGGGATAGTTAACAATTTTCATAATTCAATAATTCACAAACTCTTGAACTCAATCGTTCAATCATAAACAATGAATTACAAAATTAATCGAACGATCGAACGATTAATTCGATCGATTTATCGCTCGATAATTAAAATCTCTCGATTTCCATGGATAGTTACCGTCGACTGCAAGGACACCCGAATCGCTGTACAAGTTCGCACGAATCAACCGTTCAACGGTCGTATCTACGCCCTTGGTCGTTCCGAGACTTGTAACATCGACGTTACGAACAGCGATCTGTTCAGACTGGACTTGACGATGAGCGGTCAAGATTGCAACACTCAGAGCGTGGTAAGTCCGTCGTAACGACAAAAATCAATTATTTTACAATTTAAAAAAAAACTGTCGATCCTTTCGTCGAGCCTCGTCCCACCCCTCAATAGTACTCTGTCCACCCCTGCAGCGTGACGGTTTTCAGACTGGCGTCTACTCGAACACGGTCGTCCTGCAACATCATTCGGTCGTCATGACCAAGGCCGACAAAATTTACAAGGTCAAATGTACGTACGACATGTCATCGAAGAATATTACTTTTGGCATGATGCCGATAAGAGACCCGGAAATGATAAGCATCACGAGCGCCCCCGAGGCCCCCCCACCCCGTATTCGAATTTTGGACAGTCGGGCGCGCGAGGTCGAGACCGTACGCATCGGTGACAAGCTAACTTTCAGAATCGAAATACCCGAAGACAGTGAGTGTTGTTTATATTTTGACAAAATTTCTCATTTCGTTTGAATTTGAAAAAAAATGTTTTTTATTCAAGTTTGAATTTATCTTTTATCTTTGTAAATTTTGTTCTCTAGCTCCTTACGGAATTTTCGCTCGCAGCTGCGTCGCAATGGCCAAGGACTCGAAGAGCACGTTCCAGATAATCGACGACGAGGGGTGAGTAACGAAAATTGTGGTGGTTTTTGTTTTCGAATCGATAAGATTTTTGGGGTTATTGATGTTTTTATTTTGGATCGTTGATAATAAAATTTGATTTTAATTCGCAGTTGTCCCGTCGATCCATCGATTTTCCCAAGTTTTACGCCAGATGGTAATGCCCTTCAGTCGGTATACGAGGCTTTCAGGTTCACCGAATCGTACGGTGTGATTTTCCAGTGTAACGTCAAATACTGTCTCGGACCTTGCGAACCGGTAGGTTTTATTAAAATTGTTTTAAGAATATAAATAAAAAAAGAAGAACGAGGAGGCTGATACAAAAGTGAGGAAAATTTTTATTTTTTTGTTATTGTTATTTATAGGCTGTTTGCGAATGGGGTCGCGAGTCCGTCGAGTCATGGGGCAAGAGGCGTCGAAGAAGCGTCGCGAATGCGACCGAGGAAAAGTCCGAGGACATGACGCTCTCCCAGGAGATTCTCGTTCTTGATTTCGGCGATGAGAAACAATCCGAGTTTCTCAAGAGCGATGCGAGCATAGATTTCAACGAAGCCGGTACGTTCGAGACGATTGAAATTGATTTCTTAGCGAATTTTTCGAAATTAATTTTATCGAATTTTTTTAGATTAATTTTTATTGAATTTTTTCCAAATGAATTTTTATCGAATTTTTTGAGATTAATTTTTATTGAATTTTTTTAGATTAATTTTATCGAAGTTTTCGAGATCAATTTTTATTGAATTTTTAGAGATGAATTTTTATTAAAATTTGGCGAGATGAATTATTATCCTTTTTTTTCGAGATGAATTTTTATCGAATTTTTCTATATCAATATTTATCGAATTCTTCGAGATGAATTTTTATCGAATTTTTGTATATCAATATTTATCGAATTTTTATCGAATTTCTCTAAATCAATTTTTATCAAATTTTTCGAAATGAATTTTTATCGAATTTTTCGAAATAAATGTTTAATCGAATGTTTTGAGATTAATTTTTATTGAATTGTTTGAGATTAATTTTATCGAATTTTTCGAGATGAATTTTTATCGAATTTTTCGAGATGAATTTTTATTAAAATTTGGCGAGATGAATTATTATCGAATTTTTCGAGATGAATTCGTATCGAATTTTTCTATATCAATATATATCGAATTCTTCGAGATGAATTTTTATCGAATTTTTCTATATCAATATTTATCGAATTTTTATCGAATTTCTCTAAATCAATTTTTATCGAATTATTCGAGTACAATTTTTACCAAATCTTTCGAGATCAATTTTTATTGAATTTTTCAAAATGACTTTTTATTCAAATTTTTCGAGACGAATTGTTATCAAATATTTCAACATGAATGTTCATCGATCAATTTTTGTTCTCCCATTTCCACAGACAAAACGGTGACAATAATCGAGCCATGTCCCACGAAAACTTCGGTCCTCGCGCTCGGCGTGACCTGCGTCCTTCTCGTTCTCATCTACGTGTCGACCATCTTCTGTTACTACATGAAAAAATGGCTGACGCCACGCAAGATGATGCCCTGAACACCGTCGTCTCAATTTTTCCGATCAAAGTCCGTACGATCCAGCGAACGCGACCAACGCTCAACGCAAAAAGTTTCGAGCCGACGCTCGTAGGATCCCGGCCAATGACAAAAAAAAACGTAAAGAAAAAAGGCGAGCAACAAAAAAATCGAAAGAAAGAAGTAAAAAAAACCGAAAAAAAAAAAAAAATGTCAAAATAGTAGAAACGGACGAAGAACTGACTTAACGGACGCTTATGGAATTTCTCGAGGAAGAAAAGATTGAGAAAATTTCCGAGATGCCTCTCGCTCTAGCAATCCGTAATGATTCTTATCTCTCGCTCTCCCTCTCTCTCTCTCTCTCGCTCCATCTCTCATTTTTTTTTTACAATTCCATTCGTTTCCGCGAGTCTGGCTACTTTTGATCGGGTTGCAAGGTGATGCGAGCGGTCTAAAAAAAGACTCGAGCTAATCGAGAACAATCCGCGCCTCGTATCGGGAATCGAAAGTCAATTTGAATTTCGCGCGCAAAAAAAATCTCGACAAAAATATCGCAAATAGTATTTATCGATCGATCGATCGATCTATATCGATACCGATATCGATCTATCGTTCGAATTAATTCCAAATTCACTATCTACGATATTTCTGTTTGTTTCTTTTTTTTTTGTATTATTTTTTAATCGTCGCTGTGCCCAATATCGAATTCCAGTTGGAATTTTATTTGATAAGCACTATCAAATTCGTCTTATCTCTTCCGTTAGACGTTAGGAAAAGAAGAAAAAAAAGAATGATAACGTTAACGAGAACAATTCGTCATTATCGGCGAACGAATTTGTAAATTATTATTTTTTCCTTTTTATATTGATTATTATTTTCTTTTTTTTTTTTTTTTTTTTTTTTATCAAAGGAAAAAAACTTGACTCGATTCGCGATAGGGAACGACTTGTAATCCGTATCAAGACTAGCGGTATTTAAAGGTTCACGCTTGACTAACGTCTCTAATTTTAAAAAAACCCCCCTCCATTCGAGCCCATCCCCACTCCTCCACCCTTGATTCCTCATTATCCCCAACAAATCCACTCGTAGATTTTAAGATATCAGCTAGGTTAGAGCATAACGTAATTATAAGTGACAATTAAGCTACTTGCAACGATGGCATTTAAGATAATAAATATCATATTGGGGAGAGGGAGGGAGGGAGGGGGGTGAGGTGGAAGGGGCGTGTCGTGAAAAAGATACTCAAATTATATCGAACAGAAATAAATAAATAAATAAATAAAACTATAAGAATTAATCGTATCGCGTGGAAAAAAAAGGTTAATCACGTGATAAAAATTGTGGGGAATCCGTGATCGTTATGATCTTGTCAAATAATTGTTCAGCCGTTGTCGTCTCGTTTTGGAAATTGTCGCACCTATATGTATATTTACATATAGATATATATATATATAGATAGAGAATATTTTATCCGCTAGATCGGGTTTTATAACGTCTCTGTGCGAAACTTACGTGTAACTTTGTTATCGTAGAATGGAGGAATATTGCGCAACGAGAGGTGTGTCCCAGGGGCGAAAAATCTTTGTGAATGATGGGGACGCGTTCGAAACGATAGACGGATACGATATGAGATTTGTGAAGTAAGATAAAACGAAATGAAATTGCAAAAATGGCGAACGAGCGAACGTTAAAAAAATGACAAAAATATGGAAAGAAATATTTTTGATAACGAGGGATGAGATGAAAAAAATGTATATATATGTAGTGGGAAGAAGAAAAAAAGATAATCCGGCGAGAAAATGAAAAGAGTGGAAAAGAAAAGGGCGAAAAACGCGCGTGAGAATTAAGTGACCCCCCTCCCCCCTCCCCCTCTCTCGTTCAGCCAATCACGAAAATACGAAAGTAAAACGAACGATAAAAAAAGAAATAGCAAGAACAACGACTCATCCCAATATCGCATCTTATTTGTACTCTATTTATATAATGTATACAATACAATTGAATGTTTTATTAATTAAACGAATCATCGATTTTCAATCAATGTCGAATTTATTTTCATCGCCGAAGTATTCCATTCCTCTCGTATGTTTGTTTCTGGAAATCGGCTGCTAACGATCGAGACGAATACTGTTTCGATTTAAATTATTTAATTATTCAATATCGATAATAATGAATCGAATTAAATAATATAATTACCAATCAATAAGCAAATAATAATAATATGATAAACGATAAAAATTAATTACTGGATTTATTATTAAATCGTAATAATAATAATATTGTTAAGATCATCTTTATTATTAACTTTAATATTTAATTTGTTACAAAGATTGAGTTATTCAATTTTTATTTGAATTTTTTTAGGACGCGTTCGAATTTCCCATTTTTTGACTCACTATCATTTCTACTTGAATTATTCAATTAATCAATATCGATAATAACCAATCAAATTAAATAATATAATAACCAACCAATAAACGAACGATAATTATATTAATCAATTAATAACCAAATATTTAACCGATAAAAATTAATTACTAGATTAATTATAATTAATCACTATCATTTCTACTTCAATCCAATTATTTAATATCGATAATAACTAATCAAATTAAATAATATAATAATCAACCAATAACCGAACAATAATTATATTAATCAATCAATGACCAAATATTTAACCGATAAAAATTAATTACCAGATTAATTATAATTAATCACTATCATTTCTACATCAACTCAATTATTTAATATCGATAATAACCAATCAAATTAAATAATATAATAACCAACCAATAACCGAACAATAATTATATTAACCAATCAATGACCAAATATTTAACCGACAAAATTAATTACTAGATTAATTATAATTAATCATTATCATTTCTACATCAATCCAATTATTCAATATCGATAATAACCAATCAAATTAAATAATATAATAACCAACCAATAAACGAACAATAATTATATTAATCAATTAATAACCAAATATTTAACCGATAAAAATTAATTACTAGATTAATTATAATTAATCACTATCATTTCTACATCAATCCAATTATTCAATATCGATAATAACCAATCAAATTAAATAACATAATAACCAACCAATAACCAAACAATAATTATATTAATCAATCCATGACCAAATATTTAACCGATAAAAATTAATTACCAGATTAATTATAATTAATCACTATCATTTCTACATCAATCCAATTATTCAATATCGATAATAACCAATCAAATTAAATAATATAATAACCAACCAATAACCAAACAATAATTATATTAATCAACCAATAACCAAACAATAATTATATTAATCAAACAATGGCCAAATATTTAACCGATAAAAATGAATTACTAGATTAATTATAATTAATCACTATCATTTCTACATCAATCCAATTATTCAATATCGATAATAACCAATTAAATTAAATAATATAATAATCAACCAATAACCGAACAATAATTATAGTAACCAATCAATAAACAAATATTTAACCGATAAAAAATAATTACTAGATTAATTATAATTAATTAAGTAATTAATTTTTATCGGTTAAATATTTGTTTATTGATTGGTTACTATAATTATTGTTTAGTTATTATTAATTTAAGTATTTAATAATTATTAAATTCTAATAACAATACTACTATTAAGATCCTCATTACTCTCAATTCTAATCTTCAATATAATTCAAACATTGCAATTTTCAATTTTCATTTCAATTTTTTTCCCAACACGTGCAAATTTACGTCGCATTTCCCCTTTTTTACTCACGATCATCGTGCTCTCCGTCCGTCCATCCGTCTCTCCCGGGTAATTTCGCAATAATATATAGAACGAGGAGAGACAGACCGACAGAAAGACAGACAGACATCGTGTGAGGCGAGAAAGAGAGAGAGAAAGATCGGTAGCTCGTGCCCGTCGTTGACGTCGCGTCGACGAATCGCTCGACCCCACCCGGACGTTGACGATAAAGTGGATAGACGAGCCGTGCGATATATAACCATCGATATAGATATATCCCCGCTAATCGAACGCACGTACCACCGGAACGGAAAGACGCGAAATCGCGGATTGACGGACAGGAGGAGAGCGTTCCTTCACCGTCATCGTCATCGTCATCGTCGTCGTCGTCGTCGTCGTCGTTGTCGCACGTGACTCGTTATGCAAACTCGATGGTTTCGTGACAAAAGTGCTTCCTGCGCGCACGTTCGTTGCAGATCACTAGCCCTCCCCTCCCCCCCCCCCCCCCTCATTCCTCTGACATCCCTCGCTATCATCGCCACCTTGCACTATCACCCCGCGCCAATTCTCACCATCGACAACACGCACGAATCGTTCTCTCTTCTATCTCTGGTTTTCGAGACACGGTCGTGCCTCGTGTATTCGTTCTCGTAATCGTCGACGACTATCAACGACACGAGCGGATTATTACGATGAACGAGAGAGAGAGAGAGAGGAGAGGGACAAGAATCTTCGCACTTTTGCTGTCTCTCTCTTTCGATCTCGCTGACTCGAGCTCTCGTTCCCTTCGTTCGTCGCTCATCGGACTAGCTTGATTTATGTTACTATTTATAAGATTGTATATTTCCTTGACTCGCACCGAACAACGGATAACACCGGCGTTGGCTAAACGCCAGACAGCGATGTTTTTATCGAACGATCGTCTTCGCCCGCTTAATCCGAGATTTGTGTGCGGTTTTTTGTTTTCTTAATTTTATTTCTTGTTTACTTGTAATGTAAAGAATATTCGCCACGATTCGATATAAAAAATAGCTTGGCGCTTAGGAAAAGAATGAAAATACGTTTTGTTTTCATCGAAGCAAAAGAAAGAAATGCAAAATAAGTTTTTGCAACGTCTTCGTTGGCGAATTTTTGTTTTCGTTCTTTCGAGCATGTTTTCATTCTTTGATTCTTCACCGAGCCTAGCTAGCAAATTTTGTAAATCGTGGAGAAAAAAATCTATTTAAAAAGTGAAAAAAGAGCTGGCAAATTTTGTAAATCGTGAAGAAAAAATCTAAACGGAAATTTATTTGACAAATGAAAAAAAAGGTGGCAAATTTTGTAAACCATGAAAACAAAAATCTAAACGGAAATCTATTTAAAAAATGAAAAAAAAACTAACAAATTTTGTAAACCATGAAAACAAAAATCTAAACGGAAATCTATTTAAAAAATGACAAAAAAAAACTAACAAATTTTGTAAACCATGAAAAAAAATCTAAACGGAAACCTATTTAAAAAATGAAAAAAAAAACTAACAAATTTTGTAAACCATGAAAACAAAAATTTAACGGAAATCTATTTAAAAAATGAAAAAAAAGCTAGCAAATTTTGTAAATCGTGAAAAAAAAAATCTAAACAAAAATCTATTTAAAAAGTGAAAAAAGAGCTGGCAAATTTTGTAAATCGTGAAGAAAAAATCTAAACGGAAATTTATTTGACAAATGAAAAAAAAGGTGGCAAATTTTGTAAACCATGAAAACAAAAATCTAAACGGAAGCCTATTTAAAAACTGAAAAAAAAAAACTAACAAATTTTGTAAACCATGAAAACAAAAATTTAACGGAAATCTATTTAAAAAATGAAAAAAAAAGCTAGCAAGTTTTGTAAACCGTGAAAAAAAAATCTAAACGGAAATCTATTTAAAAAATGAAAAAAAAAACTAACCAATTTTGTAAACCATGAAAACAAAAATCTAAACGGAAATCTATTTAAAAAATGAAAAAAAAAAGCTAGCAACTTTTGTAAACCGTGAAAAAAAAAATCTAAACGGAAATCTATTTAAAAAATGAAAAAAAAACTAACAAATTGTGTAAACCATGAAAACAAAAATCTAAACGGAAATCTATTTAAAAAATGCAAAAAAAAAAAAACGCTACTTTTGCCTCGAGCTCGTTACGTCGCGGCCACTACTGCGCAACGAACGAAACATTTTCCCCATCGGCTGCGAATTTTCACAAAAACTTTCCGTGTCTAAAGTTACGGGCGTAGCTATTTGTAGAAAAAGACAAAAAAAAAGAAGAGAAAAGAAAAGAAAAAACAACATTATTCTCACACGTGTGTCTAGTTCTACAAAAAGTTCTGCAAAACGATTCATATTTTCGCGCGCACGCACACACACACGAATCTATTATTTGTTTAATATCGTGAGTGTATATTATCGGAGATCGATTCGAGGCGAATAATATTTCTCGTTAAATAGAGCTGACGCGCGAAGAATCGAGTCGAGAGATTTATCTCGGTTATAGACTCGACCCTCCGCCACTTCCCCCCCCCCCCCATCCTCCGCCGTTCCGGCCATCGAGAAAGATCGAAGCATGCGTATATATTTACATAGCGTACAATCACTCTCACTGTATGCCTCCTCTAACCCCCCTCCCCCCCCTCACCATCTCTCGCTCTCTTTCTATAGCCTATATGTTCCTTTTGTCATTTTATTTAATTTAACTTTATTTTATTTTATTTTATTTTATTCTATTCTATTTTATTTAATATAATTTTATTTTATTTTATTTAATATAATTTTATTTTATTTTATTTTATTTTATTCTATTCTATTTTACTTAACTTAATTTTATTTTATTTTATTTTATTTTATTCTATTCTATTTTACTTAACTTAATTTTATTTTATTTTATTTTATTCTATTCTATTTTACTTAACTTAATTGTATTTTATTTTATTTTACTTTATTTTATTTTTTTTATTTTATTTTATCTTATTTTATTTTAATTTATTTTATTTTATTTTATTTTATTTCATTTCATTTCATTTTATTTTATTTTATATTTATTTTCATTGTATTATTAGTTTCTAGTTAACTTTAACTTGTATTTTGTATGCTAATTTATTGTCATTGTTATACACTATAATTATCCTTTATTTATTTTTTTCAACATCTTTATCTTTATTCTTGTATTGAGTTTTATTTCAAAATGTTTGTAAACTTTTGTGGATCGAATGAAACAATTACCGTATCGTAAAAAATTGTTGTAGTTTGTACATAATAAAATTAGTCGAATAAAAATTAAAATCTCCCTCCTCCTCCTCCCCCTCTCTTACACTTTATCTCCTATGTTTCTCTTTCACGTGCTACATACCCCAGTTGCTCCCCCCCCCCTGCCCCCTTCTCTACCTACAGCACCGTTGATCTATTCGTAAACCCGCGTGCCAGAAATGAAAAGCCCGTGATTGACAAGCCCGTCAAGAGTGGCTGCTCGAACGCGCGTGACTAATCGATTAAGGCTTTATATGCTGCTGTTGCTCTACTCGTTCCTCGTTTGCATCGGGCCAATCGACGATAAAGCGCGTGTGGCGTGCTTGGAATATTCTCCCCCTCGGTGGATACTTCCTCGTCGCGAATTTCGCGATATCGCGGACGCTCGTGAACTATCGTTTTCTTTCCTTTTTCTTTGCGTCGTTGCCAACGTCATTGGTATACCGAGGTTTTGTTTTATATATCATCACGAGGAGGAAAGAAAAATTGATAATTGAAAAAAATAAAGTTATTTTTATGAATTTTTCTGGCTGTTATAATGGGACCCTCCCATCTCCCCCTTAAGGCAGGAAACCTCTCATCTCTCCCTTAAGGCAGAAGCCCCTGCCTTAAGGCCCCTGCCTTAAGGCCCCTGCTTTAAGGGGGAGATGTGAGGGCTATTATTGTGGCAAAGGCAAGGGCTATTATTGTGGTATCCCATCTGCCCCTTAAGGCAGGGGCCTTAAGGGGGCATAGAAATTGATAGCATAGAAAAAATATTAATTGTTGTTTCTTGTTTTTAGTCAAATAATTGGGGTGCCATTTTTGGAATTTGAAACGATATTGAGTTGTTTCAGACTATATGGCACGTGGGGCAAAACTTTGTGGTATGGATTTCAGTGGGAGTTTACGTACTACGGCAACGACCTATACTGAAGATACAGTATCACGAAAAGTCGATTGTTGGAGGTTCGCGATAACCATCAAAATTGGCCATATTGCATTCCGGTAAATTTTAATCCTTTCTCAAGCTCGAAGAGCCTATGTCGATCGCAAATTTTCCGTACAACAGGAAAATTACAGTGTTTTTTTCGATTTTTAAGATTTTATCGAGCTTAAGTTCGTAAATCGCTATTTCAGGTTTTTTGCGTTTTTCTCCTAGAGTTTTTGAGATATCGACTAAAATAACGTCATAATCTTAATCAGCGACGAATTTCCGATTCCGCAACACCCTAACAAAGTCTTTTTGGACGAAAAAAAATTTCGACCCCCTGGCAGGTGCCGATAGACGATATTCGGATTTTACTTTCGGGACTTTGGGGGGTTCGGGGGGTCAAAATTTGTTTTTGTCCAAAAAGACTTTGTCGGGTCATTTCGGAATCGGAAATTTCCCCCGTAACACGAATATGATGAAATAAAGGAGTTTTGGAGCAAAACAAATATTGGCCTCATCGCCGAAGCGTTTTTTATGCAGGTCCCTTCCTATGGATCCCAAAAATCGCGATGTTCGAAGTATCACCGCGGCCACAAAAATTGACCTATCCGGATGATTCTGGGCTGGTCCTCGAGTGCTCGGCAAGTTCTTCAAAAAGTTATTCGTGAAATTTTCTGTCGGATGAACGAGAACGGAGCTACAGCATCGCGAAAAGTCGGTTTTTCGAGGTTTCGCGAATCCATCAATATTGCGATAGACCGTACTCCGGTCAATTTTAATCCTTTCTCAAGCTCTAAGAACCTTTGTCGATCGCAATTTTCCCGTACAACAAGAAAATCATGGTTTCCCTTCAGAATTAGCAGATTTTCTCGTCCTTAAGTGGGTAAATCATTATTTCCAGTTTTAGCGTTTTTCCCGTAGACTTTTTGAGATACGGGCAAAAATAACGTTATATTCTCCATCAGCGACAAATTTCCGATTCCATAATCACCCAAAAAAGTCTTTTTGGACAAAAAAAAAGTTGATCCCCGGCAGGTCCACATTCGCGATTTATTTTCGAGGCTTTGGTAGTTCCAGAGGGTTCACCCCCCCCCCCCCCAGCCTCTGTAAAGAAGTCATTGAACCACCTCATTTCTCGTCAAACCTTATCGAAGCGTCTATCTCTATTTCTTTGTCTTACCTTATTATATCATCGTCGCCAAACAAAAAAAACAGTTCGAACGTCATCGTCGTTTCAGGAATAGTCCGACCGCGGCAATACCCGGGCAGAATAATAAAAGAAGGAAAAAAGAAAAAAGAAAAAGAAATGTTAACCGCGACGCCGTACAATGACGCAACGCGCCAGACAATTCCCAATTCGTGTGAAACAACGCGAGATAAGCGTACCGTCGATAAGTCAGAACTTTTCCCGACGGGTTGACTTTGGCACGGTAAAAGCGCGGTAAGGGTCTTTATCGCGCCACCTCGCGACCGTAACCGAGTTTCATCGATCATGCACCCCTTCCTCTACCCCCTCCCCCTCCCCCCTCAAACTTCCCTCAAACGTTGAAAGGGAGAGAAAATATCGCTTGACCGGGCTCGCGCGTTGGCCGCGCGCGTGTTGTTCGTCGTCCGGGCAACGTCGACCCGAAACCGTTCGAGGGCTGAAACAGAGAGAAAGAAAGCGTGTGTTTTAACCAAAAAACAAAACAAGACACTTGGACGAAGAAAAGAAGTCCACGTGACGGACGAACGATGCGAGCGTCGTCTCGCGTTCTCTTCGTCCTTCTTTACGAATCGTCGCGATTTAACGTCGCGAATGCTTCGCGGCAAGGTTCGTGGACGAAGTAAAACGAGTGTGAACACGTGGGGTAGATGCAATGCGGAGAACACCACGATACGCCTTCGCCCCGACGATAAGATAAAAGGTAGGAGAGGTCGTCGGTCTCTTTCGTACCGGCGTTTATGTTCGTTCCCGTTGTTGTTGCATGTGCATCGGGTCGTCGACGCGTCGATTGTTATATGTATATAGGTTTATGTTACAATTTTTAGGTTATTTTTTTTTTAATTTCAAAAGTTGATTTTGTCGATCAACTTTTGAAATAATTTGTACTTTGGATAAATCCGGGAGACTGCCATTATTATTATTATTATTCTTATTTATTATTTATTATTTATTATTAGATCATTATTATTATTATATATTATTATTTATTATTATATCACTGTTATTATTATATAGGTATTATTATTTATTATTATTATTTATTATTTTATTATTATATCATTATTACTATTCTATATTATTTATTGTTATATTATCATTATTATTATATATTATTTATTAGAGGTATATTTATTATTATTATTATATTATTATTTATTATTCATTATAATAAGTTTAATTATTATCCGGATTACTATTATCATTAAATATGTAATAAGGTTAAAAATAATAATAATAATAATAATAATAATAATCGAGAGACGGAGGAAGATTTGATGACGTCAATCATATTTCCTAATAATCATAATCGTATCGACCTGACATTTTACACGAGCCTATTATTACACAATATATGATAAATTGTACAACATGTATAAAAAAAAAACAAATTCCTCGATCAAGTTCACGTATTGGTGTTAAAGTCTTCGTAATCCAGTTTTTGGACGAAAATGTAACGTGCCTTGGCTATTCTATCCCTATCCTTATTTTCACCGTTTTTGCCTCTCGTGTCACTACTCGCTTTCTCTCATTTGGCTCGACGTTCCGTGGCCCCGTATAGTTCGTACGAACGTGGGCGTTTCACTAGGTCGTCCGAGCACCGGAGAGTACAGTGTACCGCATTGATAACCGACATGTATCGAGAGACTCGAAAGGGTGGGGGGAGGTAAAGAAAATTACCGCGCTCTCGTTTACTCGATACGAATCGCAACTGCGATGTACATTTGCAATTTAATCGACGCTTTTCTTAAAATTAAATTTCTTCCGATTTTTCTCACTACAATTAGCTAATCGATTTATTACAACAAAATCGAGAAACTGCTCACTCCGGAAATCAGTGAACGATTTCATCCGAAATCAAACTAGGAATCCCTAGGTAATCACTGGAAATCGCTGAAATCGAACGATTCCTGATTTCTTCGTGATTTCTCCAAATAGGAAATCATTGAGAATCATAGAAAAAATCATTTTGATTTCTTTAATGAATCCACACACCCCTAATTGTGAATTAATTATTGTTAGCCCATAATAATTAATTAACAAAATTTTTCTATCGACAGTCCAGAAATCATTAATTTCTGAAATTCAGAAATCATTGTAAATCGCTGGAGTCGGTAGAAATCATATGAAATTATTGATTCGGAAATCATGGAAAGAGGAGTGGAAATCACAAGGAATTTGAAAATCGTCCAAAATGAATCATAAAAAAATCATTTTGATTTCTTTAATGAATCCACACACCCCTAGTTGTGAATTAATTATTGTTAGCCCATAATAATTAATTAACAAAATTTTTCTATCGACAGTGCAGAAATGGCTAATTTCTGAAATTCAGAAATCATTGTAAATCGTTGGAGTCGGTAGAAATCATATGAAATTATTGATTCGGAAATCATGGAAATAGAAGTGGAAACAAGGAATTTGAAAATCGTCCAAGATGAACAATTTCGTTTCTCGATATAAAAAAATGTTATAAATATTTTAATTACCACAAAATTTTTGTTTTTTTACTGCAATTGTGATTTTCATCAAAGACCCACTCTTGTTTTTATAACAACATGGTCGACATCGTTAACGAGGTAATTATGAGCATTTTTTTTTTTTTTTATTACAAGAATTGTGAGTAAACAAGGTCGATGAGTCGAAGTCGAAGAATCAAGAATGACTCGGATTTTCGATTTCATCTTCGTCGATCGTCCATTACCTTAAGGTACGTGTAAGGACACACGTTGAGGTCCATCGTAGAGTAAAACACGTAGTAGAACGTCGACGTACGAACGCCCACGAGACCAACGGATATTTCTGGTACGTCGTACGCGAGAGCGTGGGCTAACCCGAGAGTACTTACTGGTGCGAGAAGCTGGAAGGAGAATTATCGAGTCGTACGGTGCACGAACGGCGCGATAAGAAATTAGAAGCCCATAAATCCTCGAACGCTCTGAAACATTTAAGAACGACCCATTGATAAAATCGAATGCGAAATTTTTTCTTTTTTCTTTGGTTGTTTATTTTTCTCGGAAAAAAATTTAAAATAAAAAAAAATATTTTTTATTCCATAATTTTGTCTTGCCTATTTCTAATGGGGTGGAAAGCAACGAATCGAATTTATCGAAATCGAAATGTCTTGTTTTATTTGCTGTTTATTGTTTTAAAAAAAAAAGAAATTAAAAAATATTATTTTCTATTCAATATTTTTGTCTTATAATTCTGTCTATTTACAATAAAGTGGAATGCAGAGAATCGAATTTATCGAGATCGAAATTTCTTGGTTCTGCTGTTTATATTTAAAAAAAAAAAAATTGAAACTAAAAAAAATTATTTTCTATTCAATAATTTTGTCTTATAATTCTGTCTATTTCCAATACAGTAGAAAGCAACGAATCGAATTTATCGAATCGAAATTTCGTGTTTTTTTTCTGCTGTTTATTAAAAAAAAAAAAAAATTGATACTGAAAAAAATTTTTTTTTATTCTATAATTTGTTCTTATAATTCTGTCTATCTCCAATACAGTAAAATGCCGTAAATCGAACGTATCGAAATCAAAATTTCTTTTTTTTCTGCCATTTATGTTTAAAAAAAAATGAAACTAAAAAAAATTATTTTCTATTCAATAATTTTTTCTTATAATTCTGTCTATTTCCAATACAGTGGAAAGCAACGAAATTTATCGAAATTGAAATTTCTTACTTTTTTTCTGTTTATTAAAAAAAAAAAATGAAAGTGAAAAAAATTTTTTTTTATTCAATAATTTTTTCTAATAATTCTGTCTATTTCCAATACAGTGAAATGCAACAAATCTAATTTATCGAATTCGATCAAATCAAATTTGAATATTTTTTCTGCCATTTATCTTTTCTCAAAAAAAAATTGAAACTAAAAAATCAATTTTTTATTCAATAATTTTGCCTTGCATATTTCCAATACAGCGAACTGCGCGAGAATTTTGTTAGCTATTCAACGATTAATACCAACGTCCACAAAATGCTCGGAATTAAAAACCAGTTAGGATTTCCAGCTCTCCGTTCTTTGTTCCCGTCGATATGTGCCTCATTTTTTTATTTTCATTTTGTTGTAATTTGATTTTGTTCTCTCTTTTTCATTCCATCGTACAGTTTCACGCGATCGGGACGAGTTCCACACGTCTGGAATTCTACCTGAATCTGATGAACGTGCGAGCGTTACCATCGACCACCCTCGCCGCTGTTTCGTTCCGCGCGGCTCTCGCGCCCTCTTTTTTTTCCTCATCATCTCCTTGGCCGCTTGAAGATTAACTCTCTTTCTCTCTCTTTCCCTCGTTTCCAATCAAGCCGATGGAACGTGTGTCGCAGCATTAAGCGTTCCAACAACATACGTGAGCGTTCACCTTTTCACGCTCTGTACACAGAGGGCGTTTACTTCGAACGAAAGATCGCGTAGGCGCTCGCCACAGTGGCGAAGTAATCACTCTCCCGACGCACACGCTCTCTCCTCTCTCTCTCTCTCTCTCTCTGTCTCTCTGTCTTGTAGTAAAGTCTACCTACTACCATACCCACGGGACATGCGCGCGCGCATGCGCAGACCGACCGCAGCGCAAGTCCCGTGGACATGCGCGCGCGCATGCGCAGCTCGACCGCAGCGCTAGTCCCGTGAACAGGCGCAGCGAGCGACGGCAGCAGCAGCGCTCTCGTCTCGCTATAGAGACGGGAATAACTCGCATACCGTCCGCAAGCGACGTTCACGCGCTGCCACAGCGCTCTACCGAGGCCCGAACCGTGGAAATATTCGTTTCACGTGATAGACACGCTCGTTTCTCAGAATATATTCCCCGAGTCCAAAAATAACGCATGGGCCCATTCAGCCGAGTTTATCAAATTATCGTATCGCTCGAGCTGGTAAACGAAAAGTATATTATGAGAGATGGAACGAGAACAAGAGAGAGAGGGAAGAAAAAAAAAAGAAGAAGAAGAACGTATCGTCTTCGCAACACCTTGAAGATCGCCCGAGTGAAAACTGGTCGAGCGTATTGGCCTTCATCCAGGAACAGAAATAAAACCATCGCTCCTCTATATAGCTGTCTCTCTTACTCGCCAAAAACTCGCTATCGTGGCCCACTACCTCAAAGAGAAAAGCCGATGAGACGATCCACGAGAGAGTCCCGGCGTGAGCGAAGGAAGAACCGAGCGAGATAATAAGAAAGATTCCGACTCTCGATCCTACGTGGAAATATATACATATATATATAAAGGCCCCACGAGTTCTCTCTGAGAATGCAAAAGAGAATATATGTATGGAGAACGAGCGTCGAGTCAGGAAAGAAAGAGAAGAAACGAGCGAGCAAGAGAGGAAGAGTGAGAGAGAGAGGTGAGAAAGAAATAAACAAGGATACAACTTATGGGCCAGGCCGCAAGAGGGAGCGAGACGACGCATTGGGATGCGACGTAGGCAAGCGCAGTAGATCATTTGGGCGCCGAGAAGTCTGGTACGACCGAGCAACGACGGTGCGCACCCACGGAGTGGGGGAAAAAAGACGATGCGGGCGACGAGCGGGGCAAGCTGCGGAGAGGGGGGAGGGAGCTAAGGAGAAGCGAAGAAGAGAAGCCTCCGGTTCTGGCCAGCCAGAAAGGCGCGTCTCTCGTTACGCTACCATTTGGGGCGCCAACCCGAGGCGGGGGGTCCGTGGAGGGGAGAACGCCTCACCGGGCCCTCGTACGATATAGCGGGGGTGAGGAAAAAAACAAGAGGGGGCAGAGAGGACGCAGAAAACCTCGCGAGGGAGAGCGAAAAGCATCGTATGTAAATCGTGCAACTATAGCGTGCATACACCTAACGCGTATGCACGTATGAAATTCCATGTCGACTCGCCACATTTCTTTTTCCAAAATTGAACAAATTGGGGTTAACGTTTATTTGTTTAATTTGGGTAAGAAAAATTGTAGGATATTAATTATCGAGGGATGAAAATTTTGGGTTATGTTTTTTTTTGGGAAATTGTTTGATTGGAATAAAACTTATCGTTTTTGGATAAAATTAGTTGTTTAGAAATCTAGGAAAATCTTGTTTTCTTGACGACGACAAAAAGCCTGCTGTGCAAACGAAGTTAGATCGGGTACGGCAAAGTTAAGAAAATCGGTTGATTCGATCGACTCGGAATGTCTCGGGTGTAGATACATCGACTGGGTATCGAGTTAATGTCAATTAGATATCAATTGAAAAAAAGTACAGCCGGTATCGAACTCAACAACGTATCACTGTTGATCTGTGCACAGGCGATGCAAATACCGTTTGTTTACTCGGCGTTAAGCTTGGAAAAATGCATATCTTGGTCAATTTTTTATTCAAGATAATTTTATAAATATCATTTTTTCGGACGAAACGCCTTAAGGTTGTTGTATGGTTGGAGGAGATTTAAATTTTATTTCTGTTTTTTCTCACATTCCAATGGGACTGAGCGTTTAAGTTCATTAAGAAAAGTTGTTGCAAATCGACTAAAGAACAACATACTCAAAATTCACATTGATCCTACGTAAAGTTTATTTGTTATATAATAAACAAAATCATGAATTTTGTTTTTCACAAGATTTGTTATAAAAACTGCGATAGGACTATCTTAAGGTAGTCCTATCAACGATAGGACTCCCTTACGGTTGTTGGGTGGGGGATTAAAATTGTATTCCCGTTTTTCTCACATTCCAAGTGGACCGAGCGTTTAAGTTCATTAAGAAAAGTTGTTGCAAATCGACTAAAGAACAACATACTCAAAATTCACATTGATCCTACGTAAAGTTTATTTGTTATATAATAAACAAAATCATGAATTTTGTTTTTCACAAGATTTGTTATAAAAACTAAGATAGGACTATCTTAAGGTCGTTGGGTGGGGGATTAAAATTTTATTCCCGTTTTTCTCACATTCCAAGTGGACCGAGCGTTTAAGTTCATTAAGAAAAGTTGTTGCAAATCGACTAAAGGACAACATATTCAAAATTCAAATTAATCCTACGTAATTAAAACTACGATAGGACTATCTTAAGGGAGTCCTATCAACGATACGACTCCCTTAACAATATACTCAAAATTCAAATTGATCCAACGTAAAGTTTATTTGTTATATAATAAACAAAATCATGAATTTTGTTTCCCACAAGATTTGTTATAAAAACTACGATAGGACTATCTTAAGGTAGTCCTATCAACGATAGGACTCCCTTAAGGTTGTTGGGTGGGGGATTAAAATTGTATTCCCGTTTTTCTCACATTCCAAGTGGACCGAGCGTTTATGTTCATTAAGAAAAGTTGTTGCAAATCGACTAAAGAACAACATACTCAAAATTCAAATTAATCCTACGTAAAGTTTATTTGTTATATAATAAACAAAATCATGAATCTTGTTTTTCACAAGATTTGTTATAAAAACTAAGATAGGACTATCTTAAGGTCGTTGGGTGGGGGATTAAAATTTTATTCCCGTTTTTCTCACATTCCAAGTGGACCGAGCGTTTAAGTTCATTATGAAAAGTTGTTGCAAATCGACTAAAGGACAACATATTCAAAATTCAAATTAATCCTACGTAATTAAAACTACGATAGGACTATCTTAAGGGAGTCCTATCAACGATACGACTCCCTTAACAATATACTCAAAATTCAAATTGATCCAACGTAAAGTTTATTTGTTATATAATAAACAAAATCATGAATTTTGTTTCCCACAAGATTTGTTATAAAAACTACGATAGGACTATCTTAAGGTAGTCCTATCATCGATAGGACTCCCGATAGGACTAAGGTAGTCCTATCAACGATAGGACTCCCGATAGGACTAAGGTAGTCCTACCAACGATAGGATTCCCTTAAGGTCGTTAGGTGGGGGATTAAAATTGTATACCTATTTTTTCTCACATTCCAAGTGGACCGAGCGTTTAAGTTCATTAACAAGAGTTTTTAAAAATCGACGAAAGAACAACATACTCAAAATTGAAATTAATCCTACGTAAAGTTTATTTGTCATATAATAAACAAAATCACGAATTTTGTTCCCATACAATTTTCAAGAATAAATATCACGACTTTTGAATCGATAAATGCCCCTGAAATTTTACAAACTTGTACATACGACATCAAAGAACGTGTCTGCAAATTTTCACTGTAATTTAACGAAAACGCTGTAACGGCGACGCCGTAATTCCCGCGGCACTGAGCAACCAATCGCATTAAAATTTTGAAGGTATCTACACAATTATGTCAAAAATTTAAATGCAATCAGTTTCTCAGTCTCGAAAAAGTACAAATCGCATTTACGAATCGCTCGACATACGTAACAAGAAGAAAAACAATTCTACACATGCATGTCTATAATTACGGTTAACCATGCGTTTTCGTAGGACTTAGAAGTTAGGGCTGGTTGTTGTTTTTTTGTTCCGGAGGGAGGAGGTGGGGTAGCACGGGGGTTGGGGAGGCATCGAAGCGGCGGTCCTCGGGCCACATTCCATCGTCTTGGAGCTCCATCAAGCGTAGAAGTGAACGCGAAAGAACCAAGAGAAAGAGAGAGATACAAGTTTTTTTCGAAGATGGCGGAGCCCCTCTTGTGAATGTAGGTCCTCGACCGATCCCTACGACCAGGCTCATCTCCAACTTTTATCCATCTCTCGCTTTCTCACTTCTCTCTCTCTCTCTAACCTCGTCCTTCCATCAAGCTATTCCTCGTAACTCCTCTTCCTCTTATTCCAAGATCCCTGGAACGACTGTTGTGGTCGTTACTCGTTGATATATCATTCCTCCTTTATTATTAGTCTTTCTAATCTCGCTCAAGCCTTATCTCCCATTTTTTTTTCTTCTCTAGTCTTATCGCTGCTCTCCGCTCGACGCTCAAAGTTCGCTGTCGGTTGTTGTCGTAGCGAGTGCCATGCGCCGTAATGCCATTCCCTCTATCTCTCTCTCTCTCTCTCTCTCTCTTGAGGTTTTATCCGTCTCACTCGTAGGCTAGCGCATTCTCACATCAACGGGGTCTCTCTCCGGTCGTTCGTATGGCGACTGTCTCTCTCTTTCTCTCACATTCTCTTTCTCTTTCTCGACCCCTTCGGTACCCCCTCGAGACCCCTCGACGTCCCACGAGCCGTACAGCCAGGCCGACCGAGCTGGCGACACCCTGTCTGGCAAAACCGGCCGTCGGACAAAGGAGAGGGGAAAACCGTCAGCGCGACGTTGCCACGTTGTCTCGTTCACGAGCGCGGTTAGCTCGCGCGCATTTGTACCTACACAGACACACAAGCTTATATATAAATGTATATATATATAACATAAATACATAGCTATACTTACAAATAGAAACATACGTGTGTATGAAGAAATGCTCGCGCGCCTTCTCGTATGCGCACGAGTGTATTAGTAGCTGCGCCTACCTTCGGCCTCAAGGACAAATCCGACCGTGCCAGCCATCGTGGCGACGAAGACTGCTCGTGCACTCGCACGTAGGTCGTGAGCGAACGGCTCTCCGCCTGACTCGCTCGTTGGACTCGTTTCACGATCTTTGAATCGAGATACAACCAACCACACCGAGTTTAACTCCCCGTATTCTCGCGTCATGATTTTTCTGCGTTTCTCACAAGCTTCATCAAAATGGCGCCAACCCCCCTTCTCCCTCGAAATCCATCGATTTGCTTAAAAACTATTTTGCCTTGAAGAAAATGAGAATGTGTGATTTTTGGGACATGTTCTAATAATAATATTTCTTGTCCTGGCCGTCTCGTGGAATTCCTCTCTTACGAGTCAGCCCCCCTCTGACTTCCCTCCACTACTCACCCCCCTCTACGGCCATCGTGGACTTGTCGGAGCGAGCTATAATAATATACACGCTCGTTTACACAGCCAGAGAGAGAGTTTCGTATTGGCATGTGACGCGGTTTTGTACCAGGGAACGAGAGAAGATAGGGTTACCGCAAACTCGGTGTGGAACAGGCGGGTGGCGTGATCGAAAGCGCCACCCTGCTATAACGTCAATATATATATATATATATATATATATTTATATATATATATATATATGTATATTTACCGAGCTGACTAAACCACAGTGTATATATTGAGAATAGTGCGAAGCTCAGATGTATGACGCAGATAATGGAGGATTCCACTGCGATGAGTCGACGAAGGTGTCTTTCTCACTCTCACCTCCGCCTCTTCTTCTTCTTCTTGCCACCCGCCCCTTTCTCACTCGCTCGCTCTCTATCTCCGTCCCTCGTTTCTACGAGCTCTCACAGTCATCCTTCTTGTACATGGTTTATATGGAGAGGAGCAGGTGCCTTTAGGGACGATTGCCAAAGTTTTGTCATCGGTACCTAGGTCCAAGAAATACGTGTACAAACAACAACTCTGGGGTCTGTCTCAAAGACGGTTGGCGAGAGGGATGAAACAGAGGAATTGTGACGGGTATAAGAAGAGATGGAAGGAAGAAGGGTCCTCCATTGTTATAACTTGCCTCTGGTGTACCGAGTACCAGCAGGTTCATGAAACTTTTCGTTCGTTTGAAAAGAGAAAAACCCCGGAGGAGGAATGGCCCCCCCTTTGGTACTTAATTCTTTGGGCTACGTTATTTCCAAAAATGGAATATTGCCACCATCCCTTCTGTACTGTTATAATCCTCGGGTTTGCATCGAACAACAAAGGTAAGTCCCTGATCTTACCTCGCGATTTTTTTTTTGCCCCCTAATTCGAAAATATTCCTACGTGTGAATAAAAATCGTTCGCCGTTAACGATATTATAAAAATGTGTTTACGTTTATAAGAGGCACAACGTAGGCAAAACAAAAATCTCGAAGAACTTTCCGCCATCGTGCAACAGGGAAATCTGTCTATCGCGTTTTTCTTTCGATTCTTTTTTTTTCTTCTTCTTTTTTTTTTTTGTTTTTTTTTTTTGCTGAACGCAGTTTATTGCTATCTCGCAAGTGCGATCACGGACTACTACTGCGTGTATATGTGTGTGCTTGTATGTGCTTGAGTCGCGTAAGTATAGCGAGCCACGGCTTGCGTCATTCTCGCTGGTGGCGCGGCCTGGGCTGCCTACACACATCGCCAGAGGGAGATAGCCAGCCCGAGTGAGGGAATAGAAGGTAGGGATACGTTCAGCGACGAGTGCGAGCGGGAGAAAACAAAAAGAGTTGACGCGAGAGACAAAGAGAGATAGAGAAAGAGAGGAAAGACTTGGCAACCGCGCGGAAAGCTAAACATATTAACTGTCGGCTCACGCCACAAAAACAACATGATCTCATTCCGTGGCGCATATGCGAGAAACTTTGTGCACAGCCGGGGCACCGTGTGTCTCCCTTCATACGTACATATATACAGATATATATATATATATATATATATATATATATATATATATAAAGAGAGAGAGAGAGAGAGAGAGAGAGAGAGAGAGAGAGAGAAGAGAGAGAGAGAGAGAGAGAAGAGAGAGAGAGAGAGAGAGAGAGAGAGAGAGAGAGAGAGAGAGAGAGAGAGAGAGAGAGAGAGAGAGAGAGAGAGAGAGAGAGAGAGAGAGAGAGAGATGAAAAAAGTAAAGAGGGGTGGAGGAGAAGTCTTTGTACATGAAATCTCATTCAAAACGTCTCCGACGTTGACAATCACGGGGCGAAAATATAACAACGACGAGAGATTTGAGAGATGAAATAAGTCTGTACACGTTGAACGATCCGACGGTTTATGACGGTTTAGAAATTGAATTTTACAAAAAAATCCAGGTAACGAGGTGAATTGAATTTTAGTCGGACTAAAGTATAACGAGGCCGTGAACGATATTTGAATCGGAAATAAATTAAGCAGAAGCCGAAGAGCACCTTTAACCCAATGGCGACTCTTGACCCGCCTCGTCGTCCGTGTTGCGACCGACGGACAAACTTATTCCTCCGCGGCCTCACGTAGGCCACTGGTAAGACTTCTCGGAACTCGTGTGACTCTACCAGTCGTTTCTGAGTTTATATACTCGCTGTATACATAACTATTTATATATACATAAGCGCGGAATCGTCAGGCCGAACACACGTCGGTGATTTCACGAGAGAACGAGATTAAACAACAACGGACAGGGGAAAAAAAGGAAGGAAGCTAAGGAAGAAATATCGTGTTAAAGTAATCGTAACCTTCTACGAGCATCTTTCTCTCCCTCTATATGTCGATGCGACGATCGAACAAACGATAGAAATATTACGCGTGCGATTACAAAAGACAAAACCATGCGTGATCGTTTTACAATCAAAACCGTATAAAATCGTTACGTCTTAACGGTTAAAAGTGTAGAATCTAGATGGAAGAACGTTTCTGCAATGTCAAAACAAAAATGCAGTCTGTATTATCACCAATGCGTTTGATATTGAAAATGTACATAGAATTTTGTCATTTTATTGCAATGAAAATTGTTAGCATCTGGCCTGAGCGTATTTTCATTATGTCGCATAATTTCCAGACAGATTCCTATGTTACCGATTGGTAAAATTGTTTAACATTTTTCAAAACGGTCTCAAAACATAAGGTGCTCACATTTTCTTCTGGAAACTGATTTTTTCGTATCCAACTAATGCAAATTAACTTGTAAAAAAGATTTTCAGGCGGGTTTGTTATAAGTTTCTTTTTTTGTCTCATTTTGAACCCTTGGAGACCTGAGTACTTTCAAGCTTATGTGGTCCGCAGACGAATAGGTTGACGCATATATGCGTCCTTAGAGCTCAAAGGGTTAATTTTTGTAAATTGCTTCCTTGCTAGGCGTTACACTACTGGCGTCTGAAAAACGTTTTTTTCGGTGTTTTAGATCAATCATTGAACTATATTTCGAAAATCAGAGGTATTACTATGATTCAGGTCGACAAAATTTGTTGACATTTTAGAAAATGTAATCAGGTCAGACGCTACGCAGAAAATTTCTGATATTATTATTGTTTGATTCGGGCTAATCCCAGCTATCCAGGACTTTATATTGTTTTGGCGATAATGCTATGATGTCCCAGTCCCAGGACTTTATATTGTTTTGGCGATAATGCTATGATGTCCCAGTCCCAGGACTTTATATTGTTTTGGCGATAATGCTATGATGTCAAAATTTTGGTCGCTGTCTCTCGTTCTATAAACAATATATTATATCAATCCCCGTATGCAAGAATGAAGATACGAGTCAGAGACTGGGCTAGTAAGGAAAAAAAAATGAAGTAAAGGAAGATCGAGGGAGAATCCATACGGAGTTAAAAATCCTCGACTCTGGGTCTTGGACAATCTAGCGGGGAATAGGGAGAGAGAGATTGTGGAGAAGGAGAGGAAGGGAGAGAGACAGTGAGAAGGAAAGAAAATGAAACAAAAAAGGAATAAGAAGCGTTCGAGGGATCGTGCAGCTAGAGAGGGAAAGACGGGAGAGAAAACGAGCGAGCAAAAATCGAGGCTCCGCGCTGGCTAGCAAGCACGCCGCCGCTCTGGCTACGCTGTCGAGGCAGTCAGACACTCGTGGCAGACAACATGGCGCCGAGTTACCGCGCGGCTCGACTCTTTCCGAATGCTCGCCTCGGTCCGTCGTCGAGGGGACGCGGGCTGCTCCATGGGTGTGTGCCGCGTTCCGAGAGCAGTTTCGCCTCTACCGTCGTCACACTGGCGTGACGTTTCCCGCGCGCATACCACTATATTCTTGCTTACACAGGAACGCGTCCCACACACAAGCGGAGGCGTACACACGCGCATTTTCACTGTCCGTTACACTGGACCTGTACACACACACACACACACACACACACACACACACACACACCGTAAAATACCTCGCGGGAGAGACACGAGCGCGCAGATTATGCCAGTGTTCTCGTGGCTCGAGCTACGCACCCGCGTCATTAACGGAAGTGAGGCCACAAGATGGCGGAGGATTTTAGTAAGCGAACTGGCCGCTGGGTATTTCTCGCGGAGGTGTGAAATCTTTAGAGAGGAGGGCGCCTACGCATCTCTCTCTCCTCCATCTATATCTCTTCCCCTCTTTACTCTCTTCCTATCCTCGAGCTATGGACAATACGTGGAAAAACAACAAAGATCCAGGGGAGGAGAGAGAGGTGAAGAGAGAAGAGCGATAGATATCTGGAAAGAAAGAGAGGGATAGAAAAAAAAAAACCCGAGAGAAGAGAACCTGCGGGTGGCACTGGAGAGATATCTCGAGAACTAGCCAGTGCGAGAGAAATAAAATGACGGAACGAGCGAGGGGAAAGACTGTGAATGTTGAATAAAGAGGACTCTCTAGGCAGAGAGAGAGAAAGCGCATGTCCATAGTATTAGATCTCGTCTTTCCTGTATATACACAGAGAACAGCCTACGAGTATTTCGGTATAGGTGGGTAAGGTTAGGTGGCGCAAAGAAAGAAGAATGACTGGTGGCTGCCACTGATGGTCGAGCCACACGAGTTTGTGAAGGAGTCCAACACACACACACACACAGACACACAGAGGCAACACAGAGTACGCACGCACTGTGAAATCGTACACAGTGGGACGGAGCGTCGTTGTGTGCGAGTGTGAGGAGAGAGGGAAGGAGATCCCGCTGCGACGAAGAGACCAGCGGCGCTTGGTGGAGCGAGCGGTAGGGCGGTGAGGTAGAGAGAAACGAACGGAGCGTGTGCGCTGGTATGGTGCGGAGAGCGTCGGGACGCCGAGACGATGGAGAGAGGAGGGGATTGTCGGCGTTATAAACACTCCCGGGGGGAAGAGGGGACAGGGACGAAATTTCGCAGCGGTGTGGGAAGCCGAGAGAACTAACTCGCCTCTGTGTCTGTCATAAACGTACATATATATACAAATATGTACGAGTGTGAGTGGCTGGTGGCTTCGAGTCTCTCGATCCCCTCGAATGCTCTCCCCGTCCACCTCACTCACTCTCTCTCTCTCTCTCTCTCTTTTTTCACCAACACCAACGAACCGTTCGACGCTCGTCTCGCTACACTACTCGCCTCTGTCGTAGTGTATAAGCGTACAAGCGAGTAGTCGTTTCTCGTCCGTAGTCGTTCCCCTCGAGAGCTCGACGAACTGACTCTCCGCCGAGTTCTGTGTATACCTCTCTCTCTCTCTCTCTCTCTCTCTGTGTTTGTATCTATATATGCGCGCGCACGTGTACGTGTGATCGGTGCGTTAGAGTTGGTACCCCGGGTTTTTCGGGGTGGGGATGAAAATTAGTTACGGCATCTACCCAAGAGACCTAAAAGGAACTCCGTGAGCCGCGCTCGGCCAGGCCACACACTCCGTGCAATGTTACGCGTTAAGGTACCCCCGGTACGTCGTTCGCAGTGCCTGCCGGTCTCCTAGATCAAGAGGAGACGACGTGATAGAAACGCGAGAAGTGGTGTATATCGAGTTTGAAGATACAAGAAGAGAAATTAAAGCGCGACTTTTATCACGAGTGTGTAATCGTGCCTTTCGTGTTACAATTTTATATTACACGGTGTATATATATATACATATATATACATATATACATATATGTATATATAAATATAAAAGAGACAAACGCACGCGCCGTTTCATCACCAGTAAACAAGCTACGTGTATATCGGGAAAGGAAACGCGATCGCGAGACATTTGCACGAGCGATAAAGAGAGAAGAATAAAGAAATTTAAAAAAAAGAAGAACGAGAGTGCGTTTTCAAGTGTTAAAAGTGGGCAACTGTGGTGGAGTTTTCCTAATCGTTTAGCGTTTATAACAGTGTCCTCGAATCATTGTCTAAGAAGAAACGGTGAACATCTCTTTTTTTTTTTCTTGTATGGTATCTTGAATGAAGTTCGCGACAATTGGCACGTAGGCATATTTTCCTCGATGATGGCACACGGTGTCGAGGCAATGAGCGATCACGCCAACAGCTTGAAAATGGTACAGAGCGTACATCATCAGACGTTGAATCATCAACAGGCAATGCAACAGCCAGTTTCCCAGAGCGGTAGAAAGAACGTTGGTGTAATGGGAAGCCGTCGAATTTTCGCTGCGACCTTCAAGCTCAAGGTCCTTGATTCTTACCGTAACGACATAGACTGTCGTGGCAATCAGCGTGCGACGGCACGTAAATATGGTATACACAGACGTCAGATACAAAAATGGTTGCAGTGCGAAGAGAATTTGCGAAGTAGCTGCGCGGAGAGTAACGCAACGACGACTGTCACGAGTAGCGGATGCTGCGCGGTACCGATCGGCGTTGGTAGCGTTTTATCAACGTCACCGGGACCGAATAATTGTCAGTTGGACGTTATTATGAAAACGGAAGTTAGTAGCGGAACGTTGTCGTCTAACTCGCCTGGCTTCGTTAATAGCAACAACAATAGTCCAGGCGTGAATTGTAACGTATCGTCGGGAAGTCCCGGAACGTCGCACGGTGCTCCAGCAGCGACGGTGGCGCCGGCCTTGAACCTCAGCCTCGCCAGACTGCACGGCGACGAGCTCGCTGCTCGGCATTCCCCACCGCATCATCCAACCGGAGGTGGTGCACCTATGCGCCATTCGATACGACGCTGCTCGTCGCCCACGTCGCTTCAATATCTGCAGCATAGTAGTAGTAATAATGCGAATAGTAATAATAATAATATAAATAATGTTAACAATAATCAAGTGCCTTCATCGTCCCCGACGGCACCTTTGCGGGGCATGCATGTATGTTACGATAAATACGCGAGCCACCAAGATACCTTGTCCCAGAATCATCAGCGTCATCAACGACGTCAGCATCAACCGATCGAGATACACGACTCGCAGAATAATCCCTCGGATTCGCCGGAAAGAAAGTATTTTTATGGAATAAATCGTCCGTCGAATTTCGAGCAACGCGACGCCATTTTGTCGAGAAACATCAATGCCGATGGCTATTACGAGAGTCTTGAAAGTTATCGCAAAGGTTTCGTTGACTTTGGCAATGTAAACAATAATAACAATAATGTGAAAGAGGTCGGTAAGGTCGAGTTGTATTGCCAGAAAAATGGCATGGACGAGGTAGGAAAGAGCGCGCGGGCGGAGCTTACGGAAAACGCAAAGGCGCCCTCTTACGCGCCTGCGTCGTCGCTCCTGGTGCTACACGCAACGGCGATAAAGTCGGAGCGCGCTAGCCCAGACTCCCTGGCGACAACAGCGCCGTGCGAGACGCCGGGCTCGCCCGAGTCCGCCTCGCTCATGACCAAGCATTCTGGGCATCATCATAATAACAACAACAACGATAATAATCAACGTACGAATCAACTCGCGTGTAGACTCGCTGTATCCAGTTCCGAGACGTGCAACAACGGCAATCACGTCGATGTGTGCAATGGCACAAGCGCGAGGAACAACAACCTCGCGAACGTCACGAGCTCGGTAGCCAATACGACGATGGGAGCTAACGCGGCCATCGCCACTGCTGCTACGGTTGCCGTTCACTCGAACGAGACAACGACGAGTCCGTTGGTTGAGCACGTGCACGTAAGCGTCGACTCACACGCGTTCGCCACTCGTGATTCTGAGAAACGACCGCAGGGGAGAGAGCGCCAACAGCAGCAACAGCAGCAGCAGCAGCATCGACACGGAGACACGATCAAGGTAGAGTACGAGGAGGGAGCGAGAGGTGGAAGAAGAGTCAAGGAGGAAATAGTGGAGAGGGATGAGGTCAAGACTGCGAGTAGTCCTGAGACACCGAGGATGATGATGATGATGATGATGACGACCGGTGAGACTAAGAGAGAGATGCCCGAGGAAATCGACGATTCCACGTATCATCGAGATTCAACGATCGGGGATTATCGAGAAATGACGAGAATAAAGAGCGACTCCTCGTCCGGAGATTCCTCCGGTCATACGAGTCCAATCGTACGAGAATCCGTTGGTTCTTATTCCGTTTTATCGAGTCCTCGAGCAGCTTCCAGTTCAGGAATATCGACCAGCAGCAGTTGTTCCGACAGCGAAATCGATCCGTTGGATTATTCCTCGGGAACGACAAGAAACATCATCACAGATTTGTCCAGAAGACGTTCTTTCTCACTGAGATTCAAACTCGACGTACTCGATGCCTTTCACAGTGACATTGCAGTAGCTGGTAATCAGAGAGCAACCGCTAGAAAATTCGGTATCAATCGTCGTCAGGTACAAAAATGGTTAGGACAGGAGAACGATCTCAGGGGTGAGATTGCTCTCAGAGGTGGCGATCTACGTCAGCGTTTGGGACCAATGCCGGAAATTAACGAAGAGTCCACATTAGCCGTTGATCTACGAACTTCGTCCATGACGACAGCAACGATATCCGGAAGAAGAAGCGAGACTGAACTGAAAAATTCTTCACCACCGCTCTACTGCTGCGACATTGGATCTTCCTCCAGGAGAAACGTTTATTATCGTAACCCGAGCCTCGCCGAGTCCCCGGAAGTTCCATCTAGTTGCAACCTTGCCTGTTGCGCGGACAATTACGTGGGATCTTCGATGATCTGTTACCAAGACTCGCTGAGCCAGAGAAGATCCTCCTCGGGTTATCCCGAGTCTCAGGGTAGTCTCTACTGCTACTCGCCAAGGGATCCTCTCGACAACGAGGTGATCGACGTCCCGATGTCATCCTCGCCGTTGAAAAGATCCGCGTGTAACCTCACCTGTTGCTACGAGATGCTTCCGTCGCCCAAGCGAATCTGCGTTGATAACGTCGACGAGCCACTCGCTGGCCAAGAACAACCACCCCAGGACGTACCTCTGTGTTTGGTCAAGCCCAAAGGATCCTACGACCTTTCACCCATGCACACCGAGCCTGTGACGAGCACTGTACCGACGCCACCGGTGGTGGCGCCACTAGCGCCCACTCCCGCCTCTAAGAAGGACGCCATCTTGTTCAAGCCCTACCTCGACAATCCGATCAGCAAACCAACCGAGGACATCCAACTGAGTCATCATCAACCAAATCATCGCGGTCTCTCGCCACTTAGCGCCCAGAGCGTTATCGTAAACAACAACAACAATTGTCACGCAATCTGCAATCTCAACGAAGAGAGAACGGTAATTTCGCAACACGATTACGCCCTCGAGCTCAGCCTGAGAGTTCCCGTTTCGTGGCGAGCCCAGCACTCGAGCTACGGGGAATTTCCCGAACGTCTTGGTAGCGCTTTCGTTAGATATCCAACGAGTCCTCATTACACATGACTCGTTAGAAAAAACGGTTGATGTCAGGGTTTTCATAATCGTACGAATTTTCTTCTTATTTTGGATTTCTTCGTACGGAAGAATACATGACGATGGTTGATAAAGAATTAATTTTCGATATCATTTACGTTGATCCGTGAAGGGAACCGGGGGATTAAAAAAAATGTCTAATCGACGCACGGTCTTTTGACACGAACGACCTTGTGTACCGTTAGCATCGCTCTTACTCTTCTTGGAAATAACAGTTCGGAGAAAAAGACGAAAAAAACTGTTTCTTCGTCGCGAGCGCGCGATTTCTTTGTTTCATCTTTCTGAAAAAGGAAACAGAAATAAAAAAAAAACGTTCGGCGCTTATCGCGACGAGATTAGCGGAGACACTAGAGCTCTTATCGTTTCTCTAGGCCGTTTAGAGGTCGTCTCACTCGCCTCGTCGGTCCGTTGGCTATGATTATAAAATTTCACCCGACGCATGAGCGTTGGCAAATTTGATTGTAGACCCCCCTTTTGCCCCCTCAACTCGACCGCTCCCTCCCCCCCTCGAGCACCATATTTTATATACGAATCGTTACGAGGAGAATCATTGAATTGCTCAAAGAAGATGCTTCCATTAATCGAATTATGAGAATTAAATAGAAACAAAAGTAATTGAACAAATAAAATTGTAAAATACGTGAATTAATTTCACGAAATCGCTTCGAACTATCGAATAGAAGACGAAGACTTTGCACTCGTTCGTACAATTTCACAATAATCTCGATCGTTCGGTTACACGAAGCTTTTTGTTCGTCCGTTTTTTGTCCTTTTTTTATAAATATATATACACACATATATATATATATATATATACATATATATCTATATTGTAAATATGTAAATAGAAAATAATTATCGCGTTCAAGAGGCAAAGTATTTTTCTTTTTTTTTTAACGACGAAAATGCGAGATATTGAGAAATTGAGAGTGCCGAATTTCGAGGACCCCCGCGTGCTTTCTCGCTTAGGAAAAACTTGACGAATTACCGAAGAAATATAAAATTAAAAAAAAAAAAAAAAAAAAATTAAAATTTATCGACGCGAGAAACGTACGGCGAGGGGAAGAGCGTACGATTATTTCAACAGGCACGTGTTGTATCCCTCGCTCGACCCGCTGTTTCTCGCGATGAAAAATGAAACGAGGAAATAATTTACAAGAAAAAAGAAAATAAAAAATGGGCGTGCGATCGTCGCGTGTTTTTTTTTTTTTTTTTTTTTTTTCTTCTTTTTTTAAATATACACTCGTCGACGAGGAGTTTACGAGAGAGACCGGTGTGTGCCTTCTTGTTTGCCAATACTCGCCTTTCTCAAACCGTATCGTCGATTATTATACTCTTAGAACGACTGTGGCTCGCCGAGATAAGACAACCGTACAGGGACGTAATTATTAATTAGCGGATAAAATTGCGAGGAAAAACTCCGACTGCCGAATATCGTTTCCAAGAATGGAAATAAATGGGAATCCGAGGTAATATTGATTTATTCAAAAATGACGATAAATTTTATTTGCTTTTTTCGTACAAAAAAAAAACGAAAAAGATCGAACGATATTAAATTTAACATAATTTAACGGAATTATTCGTGAGCTAAGAATATAATTTTTCAACGGATTTTTCACGGGAAAGAAAATCTAGGGAATTAAAAAAAAAAGAACGAAAGGGAAAAATTCGTTTTTTTTTTTTTCTTTAAAAAAAAAGGGTCGAAGATTTTTCGAAATTATTGTAACGAATTTCTTCGATTTCTTGTTCCGGAACAAATGAATTTTTTTTTTTTCACGTTGAATAAATCTCGTACGTAGCGAAGGAAGCAAAGGAAGTAAAAAAAAGAGAAAGACAAATAAAATTGCAAATTTCGGAGTTCGATCGACAAAATTTTCTCGTAATCCAACGAGTCCGCGAGACAGCTCTGTAGTTTTTTACGAAAACGTCCTCCAAAGCTAACAAAAGTATTTTTCACACCAATAATTTTACGTCCGTAAAATAAATACAATTAAAAAATAATACAAAAGAACAAAAACAAACAAAAAAAAACGAAAAACAGGAAGAAAAGAAAATCGTGATTTTCGTGATCGGACGCGGCGAATTTCCTCGAGACGTTTCGAGATTCTCGTTTTTTTCGCAAAACGAAGCAAAAGTGCGAGAACTTCGCCGCGTCCAGACACTGGTCAAAGGGTGGCAATGTACAATAATAAATAAAATTAAAATTTAAAAAAAAAACATAAAGAAATAAATTTTTAAAAATTGAAAAAGAAAGAATTATTGAGAGATTATCGGTAATCGTTTTAAGCCATAATGAATTACATAATGCCATAAAACAATTTACATAATAGCATGTAACGAGAGAGAGAGAGAGAGAGAGAGATAGCAAAAAAAAAGAGAGAAAAAGAAAGAGAAAGAGAGCGAATCTTGTAAAGTCGAGTAGTTAACTCTCGACGTCACGGCGCTCTGAGCTCGCGTGCTCGCCGGCCCACAAGAGTCTATTAACGTAGTATACGAGAGAGAGAGAGAGAGAGAGAGTTTAGTATACGACGGAGAATAAGCAATATTTTTAAACTGCATAAGAGAGGCGAGCCTCGTGGGCGAGCCCACCATTCTCTCTCAGGCGCAAGCATATTATATTATTATTATTATTACGATTATTAATATTATTATCATTATCATTAACTATATGAATATTGCAAATAAAAATTTATTATAATTATTAAATTAAAGCAAAATTTTATGTATACACGACGGAAGAAAAAGAAAAACAAACAAACAAATAAAAAGACAACGATGTTCATAATGTAAATGGTACAAGAAAAATGAATCGCGTATACGAAAGATATTACGTATTTATATAGTGAAAAAAAGTGGAGAAAATAATGGAAAGAGAGAAATGGAAAAAAGCGAAAACTTATATTTTAATAGTCGAGTCCGTTGACGATAATGCGAATAAAAAATAAAACAAAAAATCGGTCTTATTAAGATATCGTAAAAGCGACGAGATAGAAAAACAAAGTGAGAGAGAGAGAGAATTCTTGATCTTCGCGTGCCTTAATATCTCAAATGAAAGAAAAGAAAGAAAACAAAATAAATGAAAACAAACAAGCAAAAAAAGAAAGAAAGAAAATCTGCTTGGAAAGTTCCAGAAGTTCGCGAGTCTGGTGCTTTTCATCTATCATCGGCTGCTCAATGTGTGATAAAAAGTGAACGTTCGTATTACGAGTTTGAAAATGAGTGATTGAGTATAAAGAAGGAGATGGGAGAGAAAAAAAAATGAAAGAAGAGAGAGAAAATTTTCTTCTTCTCTTTTTTTTTTATTATGAAGGAAATAGATGTGTTAAGCGAGTATACGTTGTGGTAGGAGAGTGTATTTGTACCGATTCAGCGAGAATTAAACAGCGCTTAAACGACCATATCCGACATTTGTGATTCATTCGACGAAAGAGACAGAAATTATATATATGTATTGGAACGAATGTGCGAGCAAGGAAAAAGAGGGATAGAGAGAAAGAGAGAGATAGAGATAACGCGTGAGAGAGTGTGTGAACGAGAAGCGTCGTCATCATTTTATATGCTCAGAGACTCAAGAATTATTGTATTAGAAACGAAAAGAAAAAAAAATACACATCAATTGTACTATATACAAAACATATATATATATATATATATATATATATATATATATATATATATATATATATATATATATATATATCTCCTAGAATTTTACCGAATTTGAGAGGAAATATAAGAGATTATTTTAAATGAATTTACAAATTTTCAATTATTTCATCCCATTTCGATCCTTACCCCATCGTCGAAACAAAAATTCCATGAGAATGGAGATGAGGAAAACAATATATTAAAACGTTTATTGGAAAAACTGTTGAGAAATTTTATTAAAACAAGATCTAAAAAAAAATCGATATATTAATTTTTTTTAATCTTTGAATGGAATTTTTCATATACATATATATGCTGAAAAGTTAATTATATACGTATATATATTTAATTAAAATTAGAATATTTAATTCAATATATAATTGATATAATTAATTATATTTAACAAATTAAATTATAGTATATAATAAATACATTATATATTATAGCGATAAAATTATATTATTGTTATAAATATATATATTTTACATATATATATATTGTAATTATAATGTATAATTTAATAATTAATATAATTTCATAACTATAATATAAATAAATATTTTATACATATATAACTATATTATAATTACAATTATATAATTAAATTTTAACATATAATAATAATATTATTATTATATGTTAAAATTTAATTATATTATTATTATAATATTATAATATAATATATTATAATAATAATAATATTATTATTATATAATATTATATTATAATGATATATGGTGAAAAATTCTATTAAGATAACACACATATATATATATATATATATATATATATATATATATATATATATATATATATATATGTATAACTTTATCGAACGTAATTTAACGGAATTAAATGGAATTCCATTTAAATTGCATTTCTCCGCGCGGGCGCACGATTAGCTCCCGCGTGCCATGCATTGTTTCCGTTATCGCGAGCGAGCGGCAGAGCCGATTGCCAATTGGCGGCTGCGCACCACACGAGCAAATTGCAGTACGCAGTCTTTAAACTTTCTAGGCACGCAACTACGCATCGATATATACCTGCCGTGGCTAACGAGAGAACGTCGTTACATTACGGGCAAACGAGCGATTCACGAATCGCGCGTAAACTCGAGCAAATCCCTGCGAGATACGGCTTTACGATATTAAACTCGTCGTTGTCTTGGCGGATATCGCGAGCAAAATATTGCAACGAGTATACCATGAACCGGGAATCCCAGATCGAACGATTCGAAGATTCGTGCGCGACGACAACGCCATCTGGAACTCACGTATCAAAACGTTGTACTATCGGTGAGATTAAACGACGAAATTAAATTCGTTTATATTCGATCTACACCTGCGTGCGCGTACGTGCTTCTCCTCTTTTCGTTCCCACGCCCTTTCTCTTTTATCACTTCTGCACGTAACGCGAATGAAAAATACAACAAAAAAATCGAAGAAAATGCCCAAACAAGAAATACCATCGGTCGGTAATACAGAATTCCCTTCGAATTACCGACCGAGCGTCGGTAAGTCAGAAATTCAATTTCAACTCCCTCAAAAGAAATGGAAAAAAAAGGAGGGACTATTTAAATCCAATCAAAACGCAAACCCTTTAGAAATAACGACGCTGAACTATCGCATCTTGTGATAAATCGCGAGGGAAATATGCGACTCGCGGTGTGGAGAATTTATAATTGCGATTGCGCGGCTATACACGGGTGAACGTGACAAACTAGAGAATACGATGGAGGTGACTCAGTGTGGCTTCATTGAGTAAGCGGAAACGAGGGTGGGAGGGGGGGAGGGGGGTTACTGACAGCTACGTTAATACTCCGGGTGGTTTAGTTTTTTACCATGCTTGGTTGACCACCACGATCATATATATAACATGGATATATATAAATATATATTTTTGCTTATATAGGGAACCCGGGTGCCCCCTGCTGGGCTTATGATCGGTATAATATAACGACGAGCCGTTATTATCGAGGTCATACTGCGTATATGTAACGCATTAAATGTATATATATATATATATATATATATATATTGAAGCGTTCTCTAGTCTCTGTCTCTCGGACCTTGAATCGAAGCTGCTTCGCTGATGCAACACACGCTCCAATCACAGCCAATAAATTCTATCGCCTGATGCAATACAATTTAGGAGGGATGACGGTGAGTCCCCGCGAATACTCAAAAAATTCCTACATAAGCTAATCGTTGCCTGGTAACGATGGAATAAAACATAATTAAAGGGAACGCACATACTCAAGATTATTCAGTGACTGTTTCTTTTTATTTTCTTTTTTTTTCTCTTTTATCTTCTAACGATCTTTAGCAAACTCCGAGTTGCTCAATTTTCTAGCTAAAGATCGACAAACGATTTCCAAGGATTCATCGACAACGACGACTGACTGTTTTTTTTTTAAATACGACGAAACGCAGATGCAATTTTGTTTAATTTTCATTTTATAATTTTTTTTTTATTTTCATTTTGTATATACACGTATATATATATATATTTCTTTTTATTGATGTTGCTTTTATTTTTTTCGCTTTATTTTTAAACCCTAGTAGAATATTTTTGGCGTCGGAAGGGCTAAATATAGTCATATATATATATTCAAATATATATATGTATATACAGGGTGAATTTCATAACCTGTAACAGACTATATTCTAAGGTAGATGAGATCATTACAAACAAAAGTTGCAAATATACATTGGGGATATTTGCAATAGTTTGCGAGATATACATTTTTTAAGTTGGTCCAATCAGAGCGCGCCGAGAAGCGTTGGAGCCGCCCATTCCCGCCCTAGTCGTAGAAATAGCACAGCGTAGGGCGTTACATTTAGAATTGCAAAATTCAGAGTAGTCAATTTCTATTTATTATATTATTACGCAGTCATTTTCATTTCTCGGGCATTGACTGCTAGGGCGAGGAGTGGGCGGCTCCAACGCTCTTCAATGCGCCCTGATTGGACCAACTTTAAACATTTATATCTCATAAACTATTAAAAATATCCCTAATGTATATTTGCAATTTTTGTTCGTAATGATCTCATCTATCCTAGAACAAAGTCTGTTACACCTTATGAAATTCACCCTTTATATGTAGCGTTAAAATTTTGTTGTTCCTACCAGAGGTTCAAAAAAGCGCGAACGATTATTCACGCTGCCACCTTGGGGTGCCCGCTGTCCCCTGCCTCAAACCGGAAATTAAAAAGGAGATTCCGAAAGTTCTTTTTGGTACAGTGCCAGAAATTCGAGCAACGTGTAGACCGGGCGCTCTTACCTCGAGTGTTTTTAGCGGTCTCGCGTCGGGTAAAGGCCCTCATTCAAACGCGATCGACACGAAGGGTTGCCACGATCTCGTACGATCGTTCCGATTCGTCGATAACGAATGTACGGTAAGATTAGAAAAAGAATATACATCCAACGATTCGATCCAATCTTTCTTTTCACCTGACTAAAATTAATCGCTCGGATTCAATCGCGAATAGAATTTAAAACGTAAATAAAAACTTGTTTACCGTTCGGACACGTGACGATTATGTCGTATACAACGAGAGATATAAAAGGAAAAATCGTAGATTGACGTCAGACCTCCCTCACCGCAAGAGGGAAGGGATAAAGACAAGACGAAATCACAACGCGATTTACATTGTTTCGCAAGAAGGAAAATCACGTTGGTCATTCGCGAAAGGCCAAATCAACTGTATTTTTATCTTGGCGTCTCAGCGAGTCGTAGTGTGATGCTCACCAACAACTCGCACCAATCTTCCCGGCTTCGTCTTCCGTAACGCGCGACATCTCGATTCGGAACGTTAATCCGCCTCTCCCTTCCTCACTCTCTCCTCTCTATCTCGTTCGCGGGACCAACAATTATAGCGCCTCGCGTGTTTTTAGGACGACGTGAGATCTTCCTCGAGAAATTTTAATGACGCACGCGATATTTCGTTTCAGATAATCTTGAGAGAACGCGCCAACAGCTGAAGGAATCGCCATCTTATTCTTTTTTGCATTTTCTTTTTTTATCACGGTAAATGACTGGGAGATATGAATCGCCCGATGTTAAAGTCGAACTGACGAACGAGGAAATTCACAGGAGATATCAAGACACCGCGATGCTGATCTACAAGGTAACATCTTTTTTGTCACGATTTTTTTAAAAATTGTTTTATTTTCTTGCCGCTTTAAAAGTGAATTTATTTAGCGTTTTTGTTCTTCTTCTTTCTCAGGACTACCGGAAAAAGAGCGAAGTTACGAATTACGTGAGCTATGGGAATAGCAGACGAACCATCGAGTACAGCAATTACGGAAATCAACCGGTGATCATAAGGAGACCCGCAGGAGCGCGAAATGATCTTACTTCTCAAGTATTGAGGATATACAGAAAGCCGCACGAGAGCTGCGCGATAAGCTGATATTCTTTTATGAATTTTTCTTTAATCGGCCTTTTAATTTTTCATTTTTCATGGATTATTCGCGACCTTAACAGCAAATTTTCAGTCGCGCGACACCGAAGTCATTGTTTAGATATTATAAAATAGCGCAACAATGAATTTGCACCGATTTCTTTTTTTCTTTTATTAAAAGGCAAGAACGAATAACGAGTATTTGCGGTACGGAGAATGATCTCAGTTATAGCGACACTGTTTATGTACACGTTTTGTATGCTTCTCGCTTATTAAGCATCGGTAATGACTCTAGATAATTTCCTTTTTTTTTTACAACCAACGTTTTCTTTCTCACATACGCTCTTTAATGTACGAACGACGAAGCGCGAACTCCGAGAGTATCGAATAAATATAATACACGCGAGTTTTTCAATGCGACGAGTGAGTTTTTTGGGGTTGCATCGACCGCACGGTAGTAGAAAAGTAAAAATCTTCCTATTTTTTCTTCAAAGAATTTTTCGACAGTTATTCTGATGCGTTTTGAATAACGTCTTCGAAGTTTACGTAGGATAGGTCTAGATCTTGTGTCACTTAGAATAAACACGCTTAAATTATTTACCCTGCTGTGTTATGACGTAGTCATACAGAGATGAATAAAATTGTCCGGATAACTCAAATGTTCCGAAAGCCATTGCAGCGGTGTTTCCAGAGGCGGAGATATCCCGTGCGTTCTCACTTCTACTGTAAGAATTATACAAGATTATTCATTAATGGATCGTGTTGGAATGATTTGTGAAGTAAGCATCATGTGTGGATCGCTACCTTGCTTGTCCTCGCCGAAGACTTCATCCAGTAAATGCTTGAGAGTTTTTCTCTGTCCCTCTTCATTGACAGGTTTCACTAATTTCTGTACATACTTATCCTCGCTCATATAACACCTGAAGGGAATGTGTTTAAAGCCCTCGTCGCTGTTGTTTGGTTCCATGAGCCTGCGATTGACCGCCCAGAATTGATCAAATTTGTCATTTAGTAGACCGAGCCATAGTTGATTGTGATCTTTCTTCTGCATGCTCGAAACTACTAGACCCCTGTGTTTCAACATATCCGCCTCTTTTATGCAGGCCAGAAAGTAAGCCTCGACAACTTCTCTAAAAACATATAATCACAATAAGGCCCAGCACGGAAGAGCGCTTGGTAGAAAAATAAACTACACGGCGTTTTGATTTTGTACTTGCTGCCGCAGTGCATGAGGACGTTCTCGGGGAATTTGTCAAAATGAATGACTATGTTCCATGGTAACTGTATGTCGGTGGCATATAAATCGAGTAATACTCCAATGGGAAAGTGCCATTTCAATGGCGTACCATTAAATTCGAGCCACATCTCGTTCTCCTGCTTGTCCTGCTGTATGTGGCGCATGAAGTGTTTGCGCACCTGAATAAAATTGTCATTTTTCTTCTATAAATAGATCTTTGATACGAGTTCGTTGTTACTGATGAATCTATTCTCGTCCACGTTACCTTGTCGGTGCACAGAGGGAAATAACTTAATCTCGGTACCATAAGATAAAACGGATCCGGCGCCTGCAACTCGCAGACTTCTTCGGGATCCAATTGAAAGCAAACTGGTATCTTTCCCTCCCATATTTCTCGCAATACTTCTCTGTCGTTCGCCATCTCCCTGTTCACCCTTTTACCGAAAGAATTCGCCGAATACTTTTTCGAATATTCGCTTAACTTTCAATGTCAAAATTCAACGGCAAAGAATACCGACTAGGTTATGTATTCTGTCTGTTGTGATGTATTTGTTTCTACGCGGAGTTTTATCGATCTGGTACGCGCCCTGAGAACCCCGACGACGTAGGGATTTGGTCGAAGCGTGGTACTACATAAATATGGATTTCCTAACCTATCGACTGTTAGCATGAAGCTGAGCACGGTCTGCGATTTATCGCATACGGACGACGCTTCTCCAAGCCGCTCGAAGGGTCGAGAATGCAGATATCTTTGACTCACAGCTTGTCGACGGGACAACTGTATAAGTGTATATCGTGGCATCGATAATCTTTGAGGTTAGAATTTCCACGCCGAATTCGATCGAGAACGTCTCGTCGTTTCTTCGATTGTCTCTTGATCTGTTATACACTTATCGCTTTTGCATTCACAGGTTTCTTCCGAATACGACGGTTGATACACGAATCTGCACGCAACGACCATCGTTCTGTTAATCGACTGCTGAGTTTGGTTAATCGTGCCTACGACTACCAAATTCAGAATACGTTACTGCGCCGAAGCAGGAGGGCGCGAGTGCTGCGCGCGCATGACGGTGGCCACCGACCGAAGACCGGGACGATTTCTGCATTTTCTACCTATAAAAAAAAAAATGTGTAACATAAATAAATTATAAATAAGTGGATTATTTCTAAGCAAGAGATAACAAAATCACAAATAAGTAGTATTGAAATTATACATTAATGAGTATGAATAAATTAAAACGACGATTGGCGCTTCAAGCAGAGCAAATTGGCGGGAAAAACGAATTTATTCAAATCATTCGAACAAATTTCTTTGTGTTTAAATTAACTTTTTAAATACATTTTCAATCAGAATTGTTTCATAGATCTCGAAAATGACACTTTCGTTCAGATTTTGACCTATTTATCTATCAAAAAATTAAAAAAAATAAAAATTTTCACATTTTCAATATTTTAACCGATAGTAAACACTTCGCGATGGATGCTAAGCGTCGTATTTTCTCCGTCCTAATCACAAACGGCATTTCTAATCACACGGGCATAAAATTTATCCGTTAGTCGGAGAACTTTCCTCCGTTATTTTTTACACCTCGTACCCCTCGTCGGAAGAATGAGAAAAAATCTTGCTTTTTCCGTACTCGAAGCCGACGATTAATCTTACTTCTTTCTTTTTTTTCCAATCGAGCGACGATAACGGTGAATGATTGGAATAAAAATAATCGAGCGAATCTCCCTGGGTGGCTCAAAAATAAAAAAGGGAGCGAGAGAGAGAGGGAGCCAAGTGATAACGAGCAGAGTGCCGGATATTTTTTTTTTTTGAAAAACCATATCGCGTTCACTTGTAACACAATGTATTTCATCTCGAAATATACATAAATATGAAATATATATCTTAATATATATATATCATCTGTATATTTTTGTTTATCGATAGGACCTTTGCACTTTGCAACTCGACAATCGGTCGAAAATTCCTTTCCTGCTTTCTTGGCAGTTGATAAGAATAATTCTATAGACGCACAAACAAACAAATCTGCATATAATTATACGATGTTATTTACGTAATTTGCGTTACTCAAACATTCAATCGCATCCAAAAAAAAATCTGAGTCTTTTCCAAAATTCATTATAATAATAATAATGAATTTTGGAAAATACTCTATCATATTTGGTAGAAAATTTTGGTAAATAAAAAGAAAGAAATTTTGGTAAAAAAGAAGAAAATATTCTACCATATTTGGTAGAAAATTTTGGTAAAAAAAAAATCTTTTCCAAAATTCATTATTATTATAATGAATTTTGGAAAAGAAAAGAAAGAAATCTGAGTCTTTTCCAAAATTCATTATTATTATAATGAATTTGAATTATAATGAATTCCAAAATTATTAAAATTAAAAATTATAATGAATTCCAAAATTCATTATAATAATAATGAATTTTGGAAAAGACTCAGATTTCTTTTTTACCAAAATTTTCTACCAAATATGATAGAATATTTTCCCCAATTTATTTCCAAAATTGTTCGACCGACACATTTTCAAAAATATCCATTGCTACTCATTGTCAGTTAAATCAGTCCTTTCAATTTAATATAATAATAATTAGAAATAATTAGAAATAATTAGAAATAATTAGAAATAATTACAAATAATTAAAATAATTACAAATAATTACAAATAATTACAAATAATTAAAATAATTAAAATAATTACAAATAATTACAAATAATTAAAATAATTACAAACGAAAAATATAACATTAATATTTAACAATTTACCGACTAACAAAATTCTTTCCAACAAAAATTGGCTAAAAAAATACGACCTCCTCTCCTGAGACAATAAAAGAAGAAGCCCCGAACGTCATCAGAATATAAATCAAATTTTCAAAACACTAACAAAGTTTTACAAGTGAAATATTTTTTGCCACTACGAGATGGAAAACCTCGTATACAGATCGGCTTCGAATCGGAAATAACCGGTTCGTTATATTATTGACTATTATATACAACTTCTTACGTCGTAACTGGGGCAAGATCTATAAAAAAAAAAGAAAAAAAAACACATACAAAATTAAAAAAAAAAAAAGAAATAATCGATTTCCCATTAGTGGATCGAACAACGGTGCATTGTTTCACCCGCCTGCGCAATGATAAACATTATTTTAATGTACGTTTATCGTTTCGTTCGCTCGCATCTCTTTTTTGTATTATCTACACTTTTTGAACTCGTAGCTCCTTGCAACGTTGCACTAATCCAGACTAGTTGGAGAATTGGCAATTAACGTTCGTCTCATTCTCTCTCTCTCCCTCTTTTTCTCTTTCTCCCTCTTTCTCTCTCTCTCTCTCTCTCTCTCTCTCTCTCTTCGTCGTTTCGATTACCAAGTGCAACGTTGTGCACGAGATAAAAGACGACGATAAGATCGTGAACGAGCGTAGAAGGCACGATGAGCAAGTGACCCGCTTCGTTTTCTTTCCCGTTTTATAAATTGTAGATATCGTTGCGTTGGTCGTCGCGGACGTCGACGATGTAAAGTTTAATCGGAGATCGGATGAACCGTGACGAAAGCCTATGACTCGGGAACCGCTCGACGCGCGATAACGATTGATACGCACGAAAAGTTATACCTAAAAAAAAAAAAAAGAAAGAAAGAAGGTGATGAATATTCCACAGCGGGTGAACCACACTGAACTCTTGTTTACCAAATTTTTGGCAATTTCGATCGATACACGATCGAATCGAGAATTTCATTGATATTTTATTTTGGAAAGTTTTCCGCTCGTACGACGAACTAAAAAATCGATTATTTCATTCGTTACGGGAATCGATTCTAAGCTCATTATCATATCGATTTAATGTAAAATACAATGTTCGAAAATAGTTATTTTCGAAAAAAAAAAAAATTATTTTAATTTAAGTCGATATTTTTTACCAGAAACAATTCTTTTTTATTTGATAAATCGATTTTTTTTATTACCTAATCACAGTTCTCGTTAATTATTTGTTATTGTTACATAAATTGACCAGAAAAAATATTTTTACGTTAAAAAGCATCGAGAATTAAAATTTGATCGAGAATTTTGTTGATATTTAATTTTGGAAAATTTTCCACTCGTTCGTCGAACTAAAAAATTGATTATTTCATTCGTTACACGATTCGGTTTTAATCCCATTATCAAATCGATTTAATCCAAAATACAATTTTTTTAAATAAATTGTTTTCGAAAAAAAAGACTTATTTTTATTTAAATCAATATTTTTGACTAGAAACAATTTTTTTTTATTTAATCAATCAATTTTCTTATTACATAATCAAATTTCTCATTAATTATTTGTTATCATTACGAAAATCGATAAAAAAAAATGTTTTTACGTTAAAAAGCATCAAGAATTTAAATTTAATCGGGAAAAAAATCGCTCGCCAATTTTTTCCAATTTCGATCGATACACGATCGTATCGAGAATTTCCTTGATATTTAATTTTGGAAATTTTTGGCAATTTCGATCGATACACGATCGTATCGAGAATTTCCTTGATATTTAATTTTGGAAATTTTTGGCAATTTCGATCGATACACGATCGAATCGAGAATTTCATTGATATTTAATTTTGGAAAGTTTTCCGCTCGTACGACGAACTAAAAAATCGATTATTTCATTCGTTACAGGAGTCGATTCTAATCCCATTATCAAATCCATTTAATCTAAAATACAATTATCTAAAATAATTATTTTCGAAAAAAAAAGAATTATTGTTTATTTAAATCAATATTTTTTCCCAGAAACAATTCTTTTTTATACAATCAATCAACTTTCCTATTACATAATCACATTTCTCATTAATTATTTGTTTTCATTACAAACTTCGATCAAAAAAAAATTTTCACTTCAAAAAGCTTAAAAAATTTAATCGTAATCAGAAAAAATAAAAATCACACAAATGATCGTCGAAAATTGCGTGTTCGTAATATTCCAATTGTATCGAGTCGTGGCACGATCGAGCCAGTTGGAATTCCCATTCGCAGTCGTTTTTTTTTCCTCGATATCAAGGGAGAGTGGGGGGGGGGGTGACAATAAAAAGCTCCTCGCGATGCAATTAAAATCATCGCGAACGGAGAAACTCGCGATGCGCCTCGATTTATAAATATATAAGTAAACTCGCAACGTCTCGTATAACGAATCGACCCTTGATCCCGGCTGCATCTTACGTACGAGTATTTCTCGAAAGGAACTCGCTCACGTATTTACGTCATACGACGATTCGTCGAGGGTTCTCGGACGTATTTATGGCAATTTTATGTATCGCGCGTGGGCGACGTTTTAACGATTGGCCACGACGTACGGGTCGTTTCAGAATAATTAAAAATAAACATTTGATAATAATAAATAATAACGAAAAAAGAAAAATCTTGTATCACAATTTTATAAATAAAATTCGAACGACTGCAATTTTTAATTATAGAAAATTTTTCATCATTAATTCGAAGATATTTGATAATAATCAGAAACATACAAAAATCGTTACACAATTTTATGAAGAATTTTTCATTCGTACAAATTTGAACGAGAAAGAATGATTTTTTTCATAAATTACATAGCATAAGCATAGCAATAATAACAATAATATTGCTATTAAAAACGAATAACACAAAGCACAAAAAATTTCCTCAAAATTTCATCACTTGGAGAAACTAAAAAAAAAAACAAAAATTCACCAAATCATTTTCAATGAAAATGAACAACTTCATAAATTCCAAGAAATTTGATAATAATCGAAGCATACACAAATCCCCGTTCCATAATTTCATAAACAATCTTTCATTCGTACAAATTTGAATGACAAATAATTACTTTGCTTCATAAATTTGAAAAAAATTTATCAAAATCGAATACGTTTGTAAAAAACTTTCATACAAAGTTATACAAACACAGCTGCTTCATAACAATAACAATAATATTAAAAATAAATACCAACAAGTACGAAATAAATTCCCCAAAATCTCCACTTGAACAAACTAAAAAAAAAACAAAAATTCTCCAATTAATTTTTAATAAAAACAAACTTCTTACAAACAATTAATTTTGTCAAAATTCCCACAAAATGTACCACAATCCTTACCCCAACTCTCGATCAAAGCACCGAGTTAGCGGAAATGATTCCTTTAATTCCCAACAACTCAATAATCTCTCACCGTCGACTAGTTTGTTTATCCCCCTCCTATATATTACCTACCTAGCTAACTATCTATCCAACGATACAAAATCACCGGGGCGCACCTACGGCGCCACGGAGTTATGAATATGCAGGACTCACCCGAATATGAGTCCGATATGTAACGTGGAAGAATAGTACTTCCGGTGTGAATTCTCGAGACCGGAACTCCCCTTGGAGGATCGCTGGAGGGCGTATAAACGCAGGACTTTGTCTCTCCGTTCACGACCGGGTTAAAGTCGATCGGACGCTAACACGTATCGTCACGGCGTGAGAGGGATCGAAAGTGTGATGGAGGGGGGAGGGGGGTGGGGGGGATAGAGGGGAGTTCACCTCTCCTCAGTCCGAACCAAGCATGGATAAAGCTTCGTGGTCATTTCACGGCTCGCGGAGCGCGGAAACGGCCGTTTTATTCTTCCTCTCTCTCTCTCTCACTCGCTCTCGTGCCCGAGATTTGTTTCGTTAAATCGGACGACCCCCATCGCCCTCGTTATAATACTCGTTTAACATTGTAGTCAATCACGCCGGTTTGTAAAATACACCGGGACGAATAGCCGGGAGGGAGACGAGGTAAGCTCGACCACCGGTTATGCTATTTTAATAGATGCAAAAAACTAAAAGCACGTAGTAGTACGATCGATTACCGGGCATTCCGGACGATTTTTTACATCGTTACTCACCACTACGAGACGATTCGTTCGTAATTTAACGAGAGAATCGTCGGTGAATGGAGAATGAAAAAAAAAGAAAAAAAACGAATAAAAATATTTGTCGGAAACCGGAAGAGGGGATTGGATTTATTACGATCGCATTACGGGCGTGACAAAATACCTTATTTTCTTCACTGCTGACGGGGTTTAATGCGGGAATAATCGTGCATTCGATTTAATTCGAAATAATCGATTTGAATTGGATTCATTCGAAGTTTGATAAACGACGAATTGATAATTTAATTATTTTACGATTGAATAAAAAGGAGAATTGTTTTATTGTAATAATTAGCGAAATAATCATTTTTTTTTCAAAGATAATTCTGTGATCAATTGTTATTAATTTATTTTCGATTTTGTCATAATTTACTTTTAATCAATATTTTTATTATTTTCGGTGATTTTCAAGGGTTATTTGTACATCGAGCTTATTATTATTATTATTATTATATTTATATGTCATTTATATATTATATATTATTATATTTATATATTATTTATATATGATTTATATAGCATATATAATTATATTTATATATTATTTATATATTATATATTATTATATTTATATACTATTTATATATTGTATATTATTATATTTATATATTATTTATATAGCATATATAATTATATTTATATATTATTTGTATATTATATATTATTATATTTATATACTATTTATATATTGTATATTATTATATTTATATATTATTTGTATATCATATATTATTATATTTATATCTTATTTATATATCATATATTATTATATTTATTATTATTATTATTGCAGAAATAATTGCCGAAATAATTTTGTACATCTTGATCTTGTTGTCAACATTTTACCATTATTTCAACCGTTTCGATAATATCCTGATTTTCGGACAAAATATTACGTCGCTGTTGGATCGTCAACAGGTGACTCGACAGACGGGTAGCGTACGTATTACCTCGTCTCAGAATCCCGGTGGCTTTCTTACCGTGACTTTTGGACGTTGCGCGACGCGCGAGGATTTTTACTATACATATACATATATATATATATATATGTGTGTCATATAATGCGTTCATTTTGACCGTTTCTTCGTATCTTGGCGACGTACACGGGGATAAATGTAATTCTCTCTCTTTCTCGTTTCTTCATTCTCGCATCTCCCCGTGCTCGCGGGTTGTACAACAAGACGTGTGGCATATGCCTGGCGTAAAGTGTCCGGGCGCCTGGGAGACAGATCGAGCGAGAGAGAAAGAGATAGAAAGAGAAAGAGCAAGAGAGAGAGAGAGAGAGAGAGAGAGCAGAGAACTGCGTGGCAGATGGGCGAAAAGTGTTGTTGCTGCTGCTGTGCCTTGACCAAAAACATACGGTATAAAAACGAAGTTGAATGAGAAAAAGAGAGAAAGAGAGAGTGAGAGAGAGAGAGAAGATCCAAAAGATCAAAAAGGTATTTTTTAAAGGGCTAGCTCGCAGACGCGCGCCACGGGATAATATCTATACCGTACTTTACAAAAATAAAAAAAAGAACGTCTCGATCATTAGCGCAATCGTTAGACGACCTGAAAAAGAAAAAAAAATCTAGAAATTTTCTCGATCGTAGATCCAAAGAAAAAAGAAACGAACATTCCTCCCTAAGATAGCTATCATAAAGGACTACAATTTTCTCGAATGATCGAATTTCCGGCGATCAAGAACAAGGAAAAAAAGCGAAAGAAGAAGAAGAAGAAGTAGAAGGACAAAAAAAAAACCGGGACGAACCAAAGAGCACTGAATTATTCTACGAAAAGGGAAAACAGATGGAACATTGTGTAGTGGAAGATCAACTCTTCGTTTGACTTGAATGTCGAAGTACAATGGACTTGAACGCGAAAAAAAGTCAAGAAAGAAAAGTAACATCCTTCATTCGCGTCAATCAACCTCGCAGCATCCATCCTAGATATTCGACAAGGTTAGGAGAGAATCTAGAGAGAGACGAAAAAAAATGTATTTCACACCAGGGAACGCGATCAATCAAGATCCCCGCCGAATTTTCTCTCCCTGTCGCGATATTTCGCTTCAATTTATTTTAATTTTATATCATATATATTATTATTATTATTATGTTATATTATACATTATATTATAATATATTATGTTATATTATACATTATATTATAATATATTATTTCATATTATATTGTATTATATTATATCATATTATATCATATTATATTATACTATATTATATTATATTATATTATATTATATTATATTATATTATATTATATTATATTATATTATATTATATTATATTATATTATATTATATTATATTATATTATATTACCTATGTTATATTATATTATATTATATAATATTATACATTATATTAGGTATAATATATTATATCATATTATATTGTGTTATATTATATTATATTGTACTAGATTATATTATATATTATACTAGATTATATTATATATTATATTATATTATATTATATTATATTATATTATACTTTATTATATTAGATTTTATAATATTATAGGTATAGTATTATAATATATTATACTATATTATATTATATTATATTATATCACATCATATTATATTATATTATATTATATTATATTGTATCATATCATATCATAATATATTATATTATATTGTATTATATCATAATATATTATATTATATTTAATTATATAATATAATATAATTATTAAAATAATATATATAATATATGATTGACATATAGATATATATATATATATATATACGTAATACTCGCGGGAGACAAAGAGGTCTCGATCGTTTCGTGGATCGAAAAACACCTGTACAATGCCCCGATGGCAACGGGGACGAAGGACGCCCTGCACACGTTCGCCCGTTGGGTAAATATATATGTATAATATATATATATATGTGTGTGTGTGGGTATGTGTGTGTGTGTGTAAGTATAGTAGATACGCGTGTGGGCAATTCTCGCGAGGCGGCAAAAGGCCGAAGATAGCCTTCTGCGGACGAGAACGTTACAGCTGCTGAGCCGGTGGGGAAGAAAACGCCGCTTGTTCGCTCCTTTTCTCGTGCGCATATGAGAAATGCGGTGCGCGAGAGAAAGGAACTCCTCCTCATCCTTCTCCCTCCACCGATCCTCTCGCTCACTCCTCACCATGTCGTTTCTACTTCAACTCGCGCATACTCGGAGTCGCCGATCGCGTTGTTTCGTTGTAGAAGCGCACGGGCTCCTGGTGAACGGGCGTACGCACGAACGTGTTGCATCTCTTCTTCTTCCGAACGCACCGGTCGCCCGGGGGCAAGGTGCACATCCTCCGGTGGATCGCGCAGGAGAGAGAATTAAGCGAGACGAGAGAATCGCGAAGGGCATAGGGGTTATGCGGGTCGTAGCGAGAAGAAAAATCGTATCCCTACTTTTGCGGGAAATATGTGATAAAATGTAAGAACGATAATGCGTGAGGTAACTGGACAATGATAATATGTATATTTTTATCATAAAATTTAATTTTTTTTCATCAAGAACAAATTTTAATTGTCCAAAATTTACCCAAAACCGTAATATTCGTTTTTCACTTGAAAATTAAAATCATCAAAAATAAATAAAACGTAATTTTTCTGGCAAATTTAAATCCCATTCGATAACTAGCACGAGACGAGAATAATCGATATAAAAATCGATTCGATTTTCTCGATACTCGTTGATCGATAATTCAATAATTCCAATTCGATTTTATCGAACTCGATTACGATCGATCTTTGCGTTTCATGAAATTCGAACGACTTTTTCGAATACGATGAGTCTTAGGGTGGGAGTAAATACGAGAACGAGAAACACCCCTGTTTTCTCCCTCGAATATACATATATATTATTATCGCGATTTAAAAATTTCTTTCCATCAAGAAAAAATAAAAATCGTCCTAAATTTATCCAAAACAGAAATATTTGTTTGTCAGTTGAAAATTACAATAATTATTTCCCAAATAATAAATACGACGTGGAAAACAAATGAAATTCACTTCTTATTGCAAATTTAAATCCCATTCGATAAATACCACGAGGCAAAAACAATCGATATAAAAATCGAACCGATTTTCTCGATGCTCGATCGATAATTCAATAACTCCAATTCGATTTCATCGAACTCGATTACGATCGATCTTTGCGTTTCATAAAATTCGAACGAATGTTTCGAATACGATGAGCCTTAGGGCGGGGGTAAATACGAGAGCGAGAAACACTGGCGCCCCTGTTTTTTTCCACTCGAATATACATATATATATAAGGAGGTAGAGGCTACGGGTATTAGCAGGTATACCACAACGTGTCATTAAATCGAAAAAAGCACTTGTGCCTAGAGTTTCTCTCTCTCCCTCTTTCCCTCTTTCATCCTTCTTCCCCTTCCCCACTCTCTCTCCCTCTCTCTCACCCTCTCACTCTCCGTTTCTATCAGTCAAGTCGTGAGCGTTTGTGTGTGCACTTGCCGTCCAGGAAGAAGCACCTGACGCGCCCGGTAACCCCCGGTACACGATGAGACCGACCGTTCGACCGATCCTCCTCGAGGGAGAGAACCAGCGGTTTGCGCTCGTTCGCGAGGGTGAGCCTCCTTCTTCTTATAAATGTATATGTCTCTATATATATAGATATATGTATATATACATTGAGTTTATCGCGCAACGGTCGAAACCCACAAACGCCTGTCGCTTCTTCCTTTTACTTCGCCTTTTACCACCGACCGTCTCGTTCTACAATTCACGGTGCAACCGCACCGTCCGACTACTCACCAACCCCTCCGAAAACAATCACCTGCCGCGTTGAGACGGAAAAGAGGAAAAGTCTCTTGACGTAGATTCGATCATCGTCGAATTTCACGAATTTATAATCAAATTATAATTGTCAGCAAGTTTTTGCTCATTTTTGTTTAATTTTTAATTAATTTCTGTCATTTTCGTGGATCATACGAAAGAGGAAAAGTCTCTTGACGTAGATTCGATCATCGTCGAATTTCACGAATTTATAATCAAAATGCAATTACCAGCAAATTTTTGCTCATTTTTGTTTGATTTTTAATTAATTTTTGTCATTTTCGTGGATAATACGAAAGAGGAAAAGTCTCTTGACGTAGATTCGATCATCGTCGAATTTCACGAATTTATAATCAAATTATAATTGCCAGCAAGTTTTTGCTCATTCTTGTTTAATTTTTAATTAATTTCTGTCATTTTCGTGGATAATACGAAAGAGGAAAAGTCTCTTGACGTAGATTCGATCATTGTCGAATTTCACGAATTTATAATCAAATTATAATTGTCAGCAAATTTTTGCTCATTTCTGTTTAATTTTTAATTAATTTCTGTCATTTTCGTGAATCATGGGAAAGGAAAAGTCTCTTGACGTAGATTCGATGATCGTCGAATTTCACGAATTTACAATCAAATTATAATTGTCAGCAAATTTTTGCTCATTTTTGTTTAATTTTCAATTGATTTCTGTCATTTTCGTGGATTATAGGAAAGGAAAAGTCTCTTGACGTAGATTCGATCATCGTCGAATTTCACGAATTTACAATCAAATTATAATTGTCAGCAAATTTTTGCTCATTTTTGTTTAATTTTTAATTGATTTCTGTCATTTTTATAGACAATAATGCAAATTAATCGTTTCGTTTGATTGATTATTCGTCAATGTCGAGACGAATTTAAAAATCGAGTCTTGGGATTGGAAATATTTGACAAATGACTTTTTATTGGAACTTTTATTCACTCGTTCGAGATGTAAGACTAGATCGTATTCTTCGCATCCCTTGTATCTAAACCAATTCAATTTTCGACGAAACAAATTATACGCTCTGCGGCAGTGCGATTTTTCCATGGTGAAAAAAGAGGAAAATGGATCGTCCGATGACCAGATTGTGTCAGACTCGCGTCAAGTGCGCATAGGAACACTCCCTCTCTGTCTTTCTCTCTCCCTCTCTCTCTTGAGAAAATTGAGAAACACGCAGGGTGTGCTGCTGGGAACCATCGAGAATGATGGAGGGGTGAAAAGAGACC